>WBMV01004063.1:2388302-2407990 GCA_013396655.1 Campylorhamphus procurvoides
GACATTGGGGGGATACTGGGGGGACAGAGAGGGGACAGAGAGAGGACACTGAGGTGGGACAGGAATGGGACACTGAGGGGATACTGAGGAGATACCGAGGGGGACACTGAGGGGACACCGCGAGGGGATGGGGCAGGTGTGCCCTGAGCAAAGGCCGAGGGAGCTGGGGCTGCTCGGCCTGCGGGCCGGCCTGACCGCGGCCTGCGGTGGAGAGGGGGCGATTTAACAGAGCACGGGGTGTGACCGGGCAGGGGAGCGGGTGACAGTGGATCGAGAGCGGGGTTAGCTCAGCTGTCAGGAAAGCAATCCCTGTGAGGGCGGCTGGCACACCCCTGGGAGCGCCCAAGGCCAGGCGGGATGGGCTCGGAGCAGCCTGGGACAGTGAAAGGTGTCCCTGCCCATGGCAAAGGCTTGGAATGAGCTTTAAAGGCTCCTTCCACCCCAAACCATCCTCTGAACCCACCAGAGGCGCCGCTTAGATCTATGCCTTCCTCAAATCGCTTAACACCACTCCTTTACTTTCTGCTGTGTTCTCCACAGGAAGAAAATAAACCTTACACTGCTTTTACCGCTACACGCCCCGCTCCGCTCGGAACGGGAACAATTCCCGAGGCCTTTTCCAACCCGACCCATTCCCGGACCGCGCGCGGGGCGTGCCGGCCGCCTACGCCCGTTGCGTACGTGGGTGGCGTACGTGGGTGGCGTACGCGGGTGGCGTACGGCGGTGGCGCAGCGCAGGGCGCATGCGCAGCGGCGGGCGGGCCGTGACGGTGCGGGTTGTACCGCAGCCATGAGCTACGACCGCGCCATCACCGTGTTCTCCCCGGACGGGCACCTCTTCCAGGTGGAGTACGCGCAGGAGGCCGTGAAAAAAGGCTCCACCGCGGTGAGTCGGAGGGTGCGGGGCGTGCCGGGGCCGCCGGGGGGCGGGCGGGGCCTGGTGGGCCCGGCGGGGCCTGGTGGGCCTGGCTGGTGGTGGAGGGGGAGCCGCTCCTGGGGGTGTTCTGTGGGGAAGGATGTCCCGTGTGGGGCTGCTTTAAACACCATCGGGGCCTGCGGGGCTCGGGCGGTGTGTCAGGCCTGCCGGGATCCTCTGCTGTGCTGGTTGGGAATAGTGGTGTTCCATCCTCCTGAAAGCTGTGGGGAGAGCCATGCAGAAGTGCCTTTCTGGCTCCCACTTGTCCCAACCCTTTGCTCAGTGAGTTTTATTTCATTTGGGGGAGGAGAAAGAAAGTATTGGAGTGCAAGTAACTTTGTATTAATAATTGTAGTAAGTTGTAATAATAATAGTAACATTTACAAGAACAACAAATCAACAACAATAATAACAACCTCTAATTGTAACAAGTAATAATTTTATTACTAATTCTCATAAGCATTAATTTCCAATAGCAAAAACAAAACATACCACTTTTGGGATGGGAATGAATCTAACAAGACTTAATGCCAAATAAGCTCTTTTTTTTTTATCTCCAGAAATTAAAAATACTGTAAAAGTAGAGACGACATCCAGTATAACCCACCGCTGTCTTGTCTCTTGTTGAGTTTAATGTTTCTGGGAATATCTAAATTTCTGACAGTAGGGCTATAAGAAAAAGATTATTCCTGTCACTCTATGAGAAACAGTGGAATGAGGGAGAAAGGTCAAGGAGGCTTTTTCCTCCCTGATGTTGGAAAAGGTGTGTTCAAAGTATAAATCAGGAGATTAAGGCAGCTGTAGGTGTTACATGGTCTGATCTTCAGTGTTTGGGGCTCTGAGTTGGGCAGTGCCACTGAACTGCTGGGAGTTTCCGTGTTGATCCTGGTTCTGTGGCTGTGGAAACACTGATGGTGAAGTTGGAGAGAAGGGTTGGAACACATCTCTTGGGAGCCACGCGGATTTAAATTGGTGTAAACTGGTTATGAAACTGCACCCTGAAATCTAATGCAATATTTGTTACATCAGTTCTGCCTCCTGGCTGTGGCAATAAATGGGAAATAAAATCCTGACTTGGTTACGGTGTGGGCTTTGTGTTTGGTATTTACTACTCACTTAAGTAAAGCCTGCAACTACTAGGATATTTTGATCTGTCTTAACTCTTTTTACTTATTTTCATGCACTGAAGGTTGGAGTAAGAGGGAAGGACATTGTTGTCCTTGGTGTGGAGAAGAAATCTGTGGCAAAACTCCAGGATGAAAGAACCGTACGGAAGATCTGTGCTCTGGATGACAATGTCTGCATGGCTTTTGCAGGTAAATGTTCCCTACAAGGTTTTTGGGTATGTTTATGGATCCTGAGAATATAAAATATTGGGTACAGCTGGCTGAGAACTGTGGGGAAGCAGCATATTTCCATGGTTGCTTATTTTTTTAAATAAAAGTAGCATCCTGTATGGATAAATAGAGAGGCATTGATTTGATGACTGGAAATGCGTAAACCACAGTTTTAGTTCAGAAGGCTCCTGGGTGAACAGCTCTGGATTTGAGGCATTAATACTGTGTTCATATTCTTTCTGTTCCAAATGCTTTAATTTCCATTGTGCAAGCTGAAACAGGAGGTGTGAAAATTGAAAAAAAAGTTTGAAAATTGAGAGAAAACATGTTTCAGGAGGTTTCTCCTCTCTTCAAGTAGTGTAGACTCTTTTTGACAGTAATACTTTTAAGGGGAGATCTGACTAAAACAATGGGGTTTAGGTTTATTGTGCAGGAGGGAGAGGCTCAGCTCCTTCCCCTGCCTTGCTCCCTTAGCCAAGGGCTGGGATACATGCAGGGGGCTTTACAAACTTGAGGAAAACTTCTCTAATAGAAACAAGGCTGTAAATGGAAAGAAGTAAAATGGAACTAAATTTCTCTTCAGTCTTCAGAGTCACACTCATTTTTGTCAGCTAACATCGTGCTGCTGTATCTTTGTCAACTAGACAAGCTTTGCTGGGCAGCTAAAACTGGCTGATAGTTACGGGGACTGCATGAGGAATAAATGTGTGTGAGAATGGACATTACTGACAGCATTCCATATCCCAGCAAATCAGCAATATTCCCATTACCTGGTTCAGAATTATGTGTGTTCTCTAACTCACAAACATGGAAGCTGTAAATTGAATCCTGTAGTTTTGGTACATTAGCCACTTTTGTTGCCTTATAAATGCTGTAGCTCAGCAAACCTGAGAGTGTGAGCTCTCCTTTGCTGTTTTCCCTGACTCCTGGGGCCAGACTGGCTGTGTTATGGGGTTGTTCCAGGACTCTGAACCCGTGCTGTTGTTCCAGGGCTGACAGCTGATGCCAGGATAGTCATAAACAGAGCCCGTGTGGAGTGTCAGAGCCACAGGCTCACCGTGGAGGATCCTGTCACTGTGGAGTACATCACACGCTACATTGCCAGCCTGAAACAGGTACTGTGGCCTGCACTGGGGTGCTTAAAAATGTATCCTGACCTGTTATGTTAGAGATGTGTATTATGCATAACATATGCTAACATAACAGTTATGTATGACAACTTATATGTGTAGTGTGTAGCATGTAACCTGTGTGGTGTGTAATATCTGACACTTGCATATGTACAATGTCTGTCCTGGCCTTATTCTACTCACCTGGTAAAAATCAGCATAACAAAACACATTGTGTTTATTGGGAACAGAGATGTAGCAATGGAAGAGAAGGATAAAGTGCTCTTTGGTTTGGAGGGGCTTTTTCCCCAAAGAAAAAGAAATTAATTAATGTTTTTAAGGACAGCCACTTGTGCTGTGCCATCAGGAACACTTTGCTCATCTCCAGCTCGCTCCCAGAACAGTGGGGCTGCATTACTATCCAACCTCTTTGTGTCTTCTGGGAGTTTTTCCTCCTGCTAAGGCTTTGCAGGGAGGGGCAAAAAGGGAGCAGATTGGTGCAGTGCTTAATATGGTTTATACTTGATATTCATGTTTTCAAATGAATTGCATCATCAAAATATTCCCAACTGCATTCTGTCAGAAAATTATTTATTTGCCAGTGTGTTGAACTGATTTTCAGCCACTAGTGGGGATTAGAGAAAATCTAATTTACTTATGCACAGCCATGTGTTGGTACAGTGGTGATGGAAATAGTGTGATTCTTGTAATAATCACTAGGCTGCCAGAGCAGGGCACCACTTCCCAAAGTTTCACTTTGTTCCTTTACAGTGAATATCATGTTTGTGTCTTTCATTCTGTCACATTCACCATTTCTCCCCAACTGTTACACTCCTGGCCCAGTTCCTGCTGCCTCAGTGCTGCAGGTCAACCCTCCTGGTTCTGGTGTATGATGTGGCAGTGACTTTGCTGACAGTGTCCCAGGAGGGCTGTGACACAGGCTCCAGTGTGACCTTACAGCCACAGGGCTGCCTGGCTTTCCCATGGAGTTGTTGCAAATTGTTGGTGAAAATTGACTTTGTGTCCAGCTGTCCTCATCCTCTCTTTTGGCTTCTTAACCACACTCATGTCACACCAAGGCTTGCAGATGTGGCTCTGGCTGCCTCAGCACCACCCAGCAGCTGGGGAGATGCTTCTGGTAGCTGTAACCAGGTGTAGGAACAGGGGTGGGACAGGAACCACCTCCCACTTGCTTCTCTGTTCAGGTTCTGTGAAATACAAAATCTTAACAGGGAGATTGGTAAGAAAGCACCCTAAAAGTATTTCTGGTAGCTTTTCTGGTTGTGACTTCTCCAGTGTCTGCTTTGCAATCTAAGGATGTTTTCAGAACTGCACCTGAATGAGTGTCTGTCCTTCCTGCCCAGAGGTACACGCAGAGCAATGGCCGCAGACCCTTTGGGATCTCTGCCCTCATCGTGGGCTTTGACTTTGATGGAACCCCACGGCTGTACCAGACCGATCCCTCCGGCACATACCATGCTTGGAAGGTGAGTTCAGTCAGTTTCCTGTGGAGATGGAATGAAGTATTTGTGAGTTCATGCCTCCTTTAAAGAGGCACTGCTGTGGAAAGGAGATCCCACTGGCCAGATGGTGCTGGCTCACAGCTGCAAAAATCCTTAATGATCAAGTGTACTGAGAGTTGTAGTCTGTAGTTCAGCTTTCCTTGGGAAACCTTGTCCTGCTTCCCAAAAAAAAAAAACCCAAAACCAACCCACCTGTGCCTGACAACTGTCTTTGTGTTTGACATGAGGGAAGTAAGATGTTCAGCCTCCTGAAAAATATATAGTGATCATAAAATGGCTCTAGATTATCTAACTGTGCCACTTGTATTTCTTGCTTATTTCTGTAAACAACATATCTTCTAAAATCCCACTTACTGTCTTCTCTCCCCTCAATGTTTCCAGGCTAATGCCATTGGCAGAGGAGCCAAATCTGTGCGTGAGTTCCTGGAGAAAAACTACACTGATGAGGCCATCGAGACAGATGATCTGACTATTAAACTTGTCATCAAGGCTCTTCTCGAGGTGAGGCTGTTTATGGTCCCTTGTGTGGATGTCCCAGGGAGGGACTGCAAAGGATCTGAGAGAGCTGTTTGCTGTAGGTTGTGGGATTCAATTCCAGGTTTCGAATATTTGGGGTAACAACATAGTTAGTTTACACAGAACTTACCAGCAGCTCAGGGGAGAGAGACAGATTTCAGTTCTGGGTACCAAAGCTGTGCTAAAACACATGCTGAATGTTTTATTTTTTTATTGAAGTCCAAGACACAGAAAAATATCCCAGGTCAGGTGGTGGGGCTGAGGTGTTCTCATGTTCTCTGTCTGCTGAGGGCACTGGCAACAATGTGAAGACCCTCATGTTGTGAGAGTTACACTGCTGCTGGCAGCGAGAGCTGAGAGCTAAGGAGTGCAATTCTCCTTGCAAGGAGACCTGAAGGGGGGTGGTTGGAGCACTTGAGTTACTGTGCAGGCTCCTGATGGCTCCCTGTGCCTCTCACTCAGGTGGTGCAGTCTGGGGGGAAGAACATCGAGCTGGCTGTCATGCGGCGGGAGCAGCCACTGAAGGTAAGGCCCTTGTTTGCTTCTCTCCCTTTGAACCCATCTCTGATGCTGTTTTTGTTGATTTTCCTGAACTCCCAGCCCTTAATCTCACGTTCTGCACTGACAAACACTTCAGTTTATTCTTAGTGGCCAAGGAATGTTGTTGTGTCTGCAGCAGGTACCTGCCTCCGGGTAAACAGTTAACGTTCTTCCCGTGGCAGAACCAGAATTGCTTCCATAAATGCCTCTGAGTTTTTTGGTATCTTGAGGGTCACCCATGTTTCTCTCTTTTAGATCCTAAACCCTGAAGAAATTGAGAAGTATGTTGCTGAAATTGAAAAGGAAAAGGAAGAAAATGAAAAGAAAAAACAGAAGAAAACATCATGATGAATGAAATGCTACTGCTTAGCTGCTTCTTTTTAATTCGAGTGATGGGTTTTTCTGTATAGACATGTAGGCATTCCACTTACTCATACTGTGCCCTCTTGAGACCTACAATAAACCTACTGATTTTTTTTTAAAGCTGTTATTTAAAAAAAATCTGTCTGTTCCTTGGATTTTAATTACCCAGGATGATTTGCTTGGCTACAGAACAGCAGCATTAAAGGACAGAGACTTTGCTTGCATTTTTTTCCCTGGACACTTCACTGTTTAATGGTTCTTTTTGGCACTGTCTCAGCCTCTCCCTTTATTTTTTTTAAGCAGCTGTCTCAAGGGTTGTGTTGTGGCCTCAACAGAACTAATACAGAGTTTGGTTTTTTAGTCCCTAACTGGCATTGAGGTGAAAGGGCTGGGCCTGCACACAGGCCCTGCAGCAGCCCCTGACAGCAGGTGTGTGTTTCACCACTCACTGGGGGTCAGCAGAACTCACTGCTGCAGGCACGTCCTCAGGAAAGAGGTGCATGACCTGGTGCTTCCATTGACTGTGCATGGCTGTTCTGGTTCAGAATAAAACATTGCTGTTGTGATTGCCCACGAGGGGATTTATACACCAGGAACTAAACTAAACCATAACTACAGCCCATGTTACTACAGAGTTGAACCATAAAGCTCTTCTCCAGTTTCTCCTTTTGTCTTTGCCCTCACATGCTTCCTCTCCACCCCTTAGCCCAGGAGTTGGTTTTAGCTCTGCTTCAGCACTGTGCCCAGTGCCCGTGTTTGCCTGAGGGCTGCAGGGATTTGTCCTGGGCCCTTTACACACTACAGCCATTCACCTGTGTAATGGCATAAGCTTAGAAATTAATAAATTTGAAAGTGTGAGGTGGTAGCTGTTTGCTCAGATGCTTTATAACCAGTCCAAAGCAGAGGTGGGTGGGAAGGGGAAGTTCTGTTTCAGGCACTGGCATCTCCAGAGAAGCCTCAGGCTCCGACACCTGAGCTCATACCCCAGTAGAAACAAGTGCCCCTCAATTGTAAAAGTTTCCCCATTGGTATCCACCAGGGCTGGAACCAAACAGCTCTTGACAACCCAGGCAGGGTTTGACAGGGTCAGGGCAGGACCCAGCAGGCGCAGCAAGGACCTGCAAGAGGCAGCTCAGGGACACCTCACCCCCGAGGGGCCCCAGCAGCACACACAAACCTGCAGCAGCACTCAGCTGTTTACAGAGAGGCTGCAAAGTGTGGGCAGAGGATCCCACGGGAGTCAAGGACAAGGAAGTGTTGGACCACACCAGCCAGGGAAAGCAAGATGCTGGAATACTGTGTCATTTCACTCACCAGCCCTCAGAGTGAAAGTCTGAAGTCAAAAGAGCTACACTTGGTTCTCTGCACAATCACCACAATCATCTCACCACAATCATTCCTCACACTGGAAATCTTCCATGGGAAATCAACAGAGCTGCACTGAACCCTCAGGGCAGCATTCCAGGGGGATGAGTGCTCCTGGAGAGAAGGGCTCGCAGGTAACAGCCCAGGGGCTGAGCCACAGCCACTGGTGCCCTCACACTGCCCCCAGACACCAGCACTCGGCTCAGGCTGGAACACATCCATAGGACACAAACTCAGCAGTGTCAGTAACAATGCCTGGGAGCTGAGGCTTTCCTGTGGAAACAAGGGAATTGCTGCCTTTTAACTAAGAAGTTACCCCAGAGCAATGGTGATTACACAGAGCAAGGATGATTTCTGTTTGCCTCAGCCCTGTCCCTCTGGCAGGGCAGTGGACAGGCAGTGCAATCCCACCTCCACACTTGGAGTCACACTGGCTGCTTTTCCAGCAGAGAAAGTGGAGGCTCCCAGCGGCTCCAAAGGAACCCTTTCAGTGCTCCTGATTTCCCAGGTGAGCCCCAGCAGCCCAGGGACTCAGCTCTGCACAGGCTGGGGTAACATAACCCTCGCCACGCAAATCCCCTGCCACAGGAACCAGGGCAACAGCAACAGTGAGCAAGAAGTGCCTGGATCAGGGTGTTTGGGCCCTTTTCCAATACTGTCCAGCACTTCCCAGGGCTCTGCAGCCAGGTTTTCTCCAGCTTGGCTTGGAGCCCCAAGGTTGTAGGGAGTGATGTTACCGAACTATGCACAGAACAGTGGAGGGAAACATTAAACATTTACATGTTTATTATAATTACAATTTACATTACTCCAAAGAGCAGCCCCACTGCTATGTTCTAATTCTTAGCAATAAAGTCCTACAAAAATAAATCCAAGCTTTTACAGTAACCTAGGTCAATGCATAACTAAAAAACTCGAGCTATGTAAGGGGTTCAGTCGTCAAGGTGCTTTTTCAACAAAATTCCCTACCAACCAAAAACAGGACACATGCCTATAACAATTTAACCCACTTATTCATGCAAACAAAGGTAACCCCTCCCTCCCAGCCCTATCCCCACATACAGATTTTTTAAAAACAAAAGAAAAACAACTAAACTATTTACAGTGTGGGGGGTATAGAGGAAAGAAATTAAACATGCCCATCTTTTAAGCTTCATTATAATGGACTTCCATCCCCAGCTGAATGATAACATTCCAAAGTGTTCCACCACAGCCTACTAGAGTACAGAGAACTGTTTGCATTTGGTGCTGCCTCCAGCGAGGTACAAACCGAGGCAACAAGTCAGAGTTTGGGTCTCCTTCCCAGAGGAGAAGAATAAACTCTGCACTGAGCACACGAGGGGACACTCACTGCTCCCACCCACACGCTGTCCCCGTGCTCCATCCAGGAGCTCCATCCAGAAACTCCAAGCCCCCAAGGCATTCCCAGCTCTTCAGCTCGAGGGAAAGCCATGGTCCTGCAGTACCTCCAGCCCAGCACTAGCCCACAAACAGCTGTACAGTCAGTTACACTACTACATGATCAACACTCCAGTATTCCCAAGTGACAATATACATAACTCCTCAGCACCAGGAATCCATTCTTCCAGATACCAAGCGCTTCTTCACACTCTGCTGCCGAGAACTGAGACCAGCAGCACCAAAGGTTCCATTTAGTTTCTCAGAACAAAACAAATTAGAGCTGGTTTATTTCAAGTGAGCTTTGGTTCCGTGTTAAAACAGCATGATTTCTCTTCTCCAGGGTTCAGAAAAGGAGTCTGACTTTAAGCTTAGACTATAGCAGCCTTTGAGAGACCCAGAAAGAAGAACTGTGTAAGTTAGTCTGCACTTAAAAAAAACACAAACAAAAAAGACACCCTGAAGAAGGTACCCCTGAACACATTCCCTCTTCCAAAGAATATTCCAGCTGACTGTTGCTGGTCCAAAATAAGTCCAGAATAGAAGCAGTAGTACATGAAGTTCTGTTGCTTGAGCTGAAACAGTAAACAATATGAACCATTTTCCCACGTTAGTGCAGCAGTTGGTTGTTTTCTTTCTATATACAGTTTCACCCTCAGGAGAGATGTTTGAACCTATCCAGAAAAAAGGTAGAATTAGATTTGGTATCATAGAGATCTCCTGAGAGAAAGAAAAGCAGCAAAGCTCACACCCCTCTATCAAATGAGATGCTTAGCTAGAAAGGATTAACTCAAAAAGCTCTTGTTCTCTTAAGACAGTTGAAACCAAGAAATCAACAGCACAATCAGCATGTTAAACACCAAGTTAAACCATTCCTATCTCCTTCTACCACTTAGAAAGATCAATCAGACCCAATAACGAACAATTTTTGATATATCCATGAGACTGAAGGGCAAAAGAGGCCATTCAGGCAAGGAGTAAGAGACAAATGTGGCTCAGATTCAGTGCTTACTCTTGTTATAGCACTTGCCTCAAGTTACACTCTGCCAGTACCAGCTCTGTGAGTGGTTTGGTTTCGCCTTGCTGCTCCACTCCCCCTTCCACCTCGAAATCCACCCCGAAAGCTGCGGCCACGGAGGAACCGTCCAGACACCCCAAAGGTCTCTGTGTTGAGCTTCCTCTCCTCAGCCCACGTGGTGCGCCTGGAACTGAAGAAGGCTGTGTTCAGGTTTAACAGAAACAATAAAGAGTCACCAGCTCACTTAGCAAGGAAGCCTCAAGCTCCCAGTTCTGTTCAAGCTGAGCTGAACAAGAGCCAGCTGCAGCACACACTAACCCAACCCGTCTGCACAAACACTGCCAAGGGAATCCCTCATGCTGACACTGAAGGGATGGATGCCTGACTTCTCCAGGCACTTGAAAACAGTGTCAGCAGTGAAAGCTGAAGCTCTCCCTTCATATTCCCATCACACACACCAGACCTGACCTTTCTGCCCCAGCTCCAGCCTTGGCTCACTCCTGTCTGCAGCTGCACCTTCAGCACAGAGTGACCCTGATGCCTCCTCTCCCACAAACCAGATAAGGAATTTGTTTAAAATCAGTTGGTTCAAAGTCAGTCCTGGGAAACAAAACTGGAAATTCCTGTGTCATAGTTTAGGCAAGTGTATCATACCAGCTGAAGTGCTTTCTGTTTGATGCCACTGCATGAAGGTTGGTCAGTATCACTTGTGAGCCACCAAATGGGTGGCAATACTAACTTTCAAAGTCTGTTTTGCTGACTCTCTTGCATTCTGAAATTTTTAAATGATTTTAAACCATGTTACAAAGATAATGCCTTGAATTTTGTGCCTAAAATTCCATTTAGAAACCAAGCCTTTAGAAAACACTCACCTAGATTTCAGTTCTGAAGAAATGTTGTCAAAGAAAGACTTGGATTTATCATAATAGCAGTTGGGCCCCAGCAGATCCTCCTCTGCATTACCATCATTGTTTTGGGTTGCCACTCCAGGGTCCCCTTTTTCTTCCCCCGTCTCTGCTTTGTCATCTGAAGATAATGAAATGTATTACACTTCCTTGAGGCACACTGCAGAGCCATCTGTTCTCTTGCTCCCTCAAACAAGATTTGAGATGTAATCATGCAGTTTCTCAGAACAAGTTTATCTATGCAGTGTTTACTACTAGCTCAGCAATTCATATTTAATGAGGGCACAAACCTTTAAAGTTTAGTTTCTTCTTGAATTCTTTATCAAGTTCCTCTCTGTTGAATTGTGCATTTGCACTTTCAAAGTCAAAGTCACCTTCAAACTTTATTGTATTTTCCTTCACAGTAGTTGGTCTGTTTTGTCCTCTAGAACGGTTTCTGGTTCTCCTGTTTCCTGAAAGCAGCAGAGTTTAAACACTTGGTAACGCACAGGGAGGTTACATGACTTGCTCAAGACCAGAGGAAACCAGGGATAGAACTCAGGAGTTTTTGGCTTCCAGTCCTGTGGTTAGGCCACACCTCTTTGAAAGCAACTTCTGAATTTGGCTGTAGAAGACATATTACAGCAACACTTTAACTTTCTGAGCAGCATTCCTGGATGTCAGTCTTGCCATTAAGACAGTGCACCTAACTTTCCTTCCAGAGTGCAGAGAGGAAGTCAGAACAGGTACTACAGCAAGAAAAGCTGAGAGAAGCAGTGAAAACTATGTTTCCTGTCTGCTCTTCACCTGCAGGGACAGCACTGTAACTACCCTACAAATCTGTCATCATGGCAAAGAGGAGGAAGTTTCAGAAAATCCACCCAAGACTCATCTACCCACAGAGAGCTTGTACCTGATGCAGTTTCTGGTTTCCAACTGAGACACTATTCTCTCCTTTTTGGAAAAGCTGTAACCTCCCTTCTACAGACAAATTAATTTGAAGACCTAAGAGTCTGAAGTTTTGTTTCCTCTCTTTTCTCATTTTGCTTGGGCAGAAACATCTATATGAATTTCACTTTCTTCTGCCCCATGCTTAAACTGCCATTTTAAAATCTGAAAACACTTTGCTCTATGGAAGTGAGGGCTCCACAGTTCCTGTTATAAAAACTCAGGAAGTCTTAAAACAGGCTACCATTCCCAGTAAAAATAATTGAGGCTTCAGAGAAATCCCGTCACTGCTGCCAACTCACAGCATTGACTTTTATAACATACCTTCAGTTTTTTAGAAAGGGTGCTAAAATTCTATCCCTGGAACATTCAAGAACCTGCTTTTTTTAGGGAAGCACCTCTGGATACCCAAAGTTTTATCAAGCTTTATTTTGCTCTCAGTCTTCTGACAGATAATCCTGCCCTGAAGTTAACACCACTTGCCTTCGCAGGCTAAGGTGACTGTTCAGGGTCAGCTTAACCTACCAGATCTTCTCCTTTGAGGTCTTCTGTTCTCATCGTTCACCTGTCCCTGGGTTTGCACAGGTGTTGCCTGAACTGTATCTACTGAACAAGAAGGATAAACTTGGTAAAGGGGCAGGAGAACAAACCCAAAGCAGCTCAGTCTCCCAGTGCACCTTTGCAGGGCTGAGGAGGTGCATACGTACCGCTGGCCTTGCTGGTGGCTGGTGGCACCTGCCGGGCACTGCGCGGGATCCCCGGAGTCACCTTCCCCGGGGGCAGCTTTTGGGAATTCACACTGTCCACGGGGCCAGTCTGAACAGCCTGCTCTACCATGGGGCTTTTGCGGACTGGGTGAACAGAAGGAAAGCCAGCACCTGGAAAAAATCCCAGTGACTAAGTGCCTCTAGGAAAACGTGCCAACACCATTCAAACCCTGCCCACTTCTATGGAGAAACCGTTTGCTCAAGAATTACTCAAAGCCTTGAGTGTGAATCATTACAGGCTAAGTTCAAGGGCCACATACTCTATGTAAGGCACCACTGCCATACAAGTCATGGCTCTGAAATCCAGAGCCTCAACATCAGCAAATCTACCCCTTTATTTCTTAAGCCAAGTTAGACAAACATCAGATAATCAAGCCAGGTCAGTCTCTCAGACAGTTTATACCAAAATATAATTTCTGGGTGTATTGTTGGTTATGCAGGATTTTACTTTATGTGATACATTAAATCTGAAACAAAAAGCCATGATTTTGAAACTGTTCAAGGAAGTTCCCCACTTTGTCAAAAAAGTCTTGCAGCAAACACTTAAGCACCTCAGCTATATCCCCTTTTGTAAGCTGCTTTTAGAAGTCCTTCAACTTCATTGCTTTCATTGTTAGCGCTTTCAGACAAAGAAAACCTGAAACCAGACCAGGATCTCAAAGTTACCCTTTTAAATTCCTTCTTGGTCAAGGCCAAAGTGTTACCAAGACTTCTGTTGCTCTTCCATCCAGGCTTATTTATTCACACTACAAAACATGTAAATACTTTTCATGGTTTGGTATACCTTACACCAATTATATTAAAAAGTGACAGTCTTCAGTACTCAGAAGAAACACTGCATTCTAGGTTTAATTAGAAGGTTTGGAGTACTACAGGTTTATGTAGTTATGCATAAGAACTGCTTGGAAGCAAATGTAACTGAATATATTAAAAGAGCAAGAAAAGTGAAAAGCTGAAGAGTACACACAAACCAAGCCACTGACACTTCTGGGTCACCCAAGTCCACATGAGATATACCCAGTAGGTTACATCATGCAGGTTCCCAGTTAATGTAAACCTGGAAAACTTGCCAGACAGACATATCCTAAGGATTATTCGGCAGGACAAAGCTGGTGTGCAACAGGAGAAAGTTTCAAAGTTTAGCCAGAATACTGAGAAACAGAGAGATGGCCAAAACCAGAGTAAGTAAAAAGCTTCATGCCAACACAAGCATACATGCTTAAGCTATAAACAGATGAAACTAATTACCATGTTTAAATGCAGGCTGCACCTGGTATCTCTGCTCTGAGGATAGTCAGTCTAGTAACTGCACTCAACCTCCTTTAAATGTTTTACACACAGAAGCAAGCACCCAGAATTGTTATCTCAACTACCCACCACTCAGGAGTTGCTTACTGTTAGTCATATTTTACTGACTGGGAGTTTGGACAAGATCATGCAGTAAATACGTCCTGATATTTCCTCAATCACAGAAATACTCCTGAATTTTCAAGTAACCTAGGTCTCTAACCACAAGGCCACCCACAATTTAAGCAGTGGGCTTGTCTTTCCAGAAAAGGCTAATGAATTCTTCACCCAATCTCTGACACATGTTCCTGAACAGAATGCAACACACTAACATCCCTAAACTTCATCCCTCTCCTGATACTTACACAAGAGGATCCACTGTCATGGTTTTTCCTTTCTCCTGTCTCTCTAATTGGTAATTCTAGGACAGGAGGAGTAATACTTCATGTAATGGAAGGCAAAAAAAAAGCTGAGAACTACTTCTACTGGCATTACCCATATGAGCACCATCATTCTAGGAGGGGTTAACAAGAACAGTGTTTGCAAGTGCCATGCAGTTCTTCCAAATATTTGGAGTCCTCAAACTGCTGTTACCCTTGGAAGAGAGCTGATGGGGCTCTGAAGACATGTCAGGCTCTGAAACAGGTTGTGGAGACGGAGAAGAACTAGGACTGGAAGCAGCTGCTGATGCTGGAGGGCTTACCAATTTCTCTGAAGAGATAGAGGGAAGAGAGAGCAAAGATACATGGATAAGATACCAGGTAATGAAACATCTGAAGGACTTGGAAAGAGATACAAGAATCTCTAGAACAGCATTAGAGCAGCTTATTTACAGTCCTCTCTGGGAATACAAGTTCTTTTTAGATGAGATGTAATATGTAAGGTGTGTTAGATTAAAAATGAACTTGCCTCAGCTGTTAGGTATTCACCTTACTTTCAGAAAGAAACTTGAGCTATTTAGTTTGTTTCTTTCCTGTGCGTGTGTGTGTGTGTGCATGTGTAAGTGAAACACAGGTCTCCACATAGTAAAATCATTGCACAAAGTTAACTACTTAGTCACTGCTCATTGATTGCAGCCTGACACTTGGCAAGGAGTATGGTATTAGTTACTCTAATTAGTTTCCACAGTAGGTGCATACAAGGACTGTACCTTTATTCTAGCAAGTAAAGTTGTTACTTACCTAAACCTAAGGAAGCTGCATACTGCTGGCTAAGCAAAGAGCTGGCAGCAAGCTGGCTGTAAGGTGGCATACCTCTAAACGGGCTGTAAGGCACATGTGGCTGAAAGGATGATGTAGAGGCAGAGCCCAGTGAAGACTGTAACAAGACAAAGTACATTTCCATTTACTGTGTCCAGAAGTCAACTTGCTTTGGCAGCGATTCTCTACTTCATGTACAGCATTACTAAAGCACAAGTCAATACTCAGAAGGGTTAGTTTACCTCTTTATGATTTTCCTGCATTCTCAGATAAGATCTGGCTTTTGTTGACTGAAGTCTTTAATGCTGCTGCTATTTCAAACATTACAACAAAATTCAGGATGCTCCAAACAATCTGAAGATTCCTGGAGACACTGACTGCCTTCATTTTTATACATTTATACCAAAATCCAGTCCTCCAACAACAATGTTTTATCACAGCTTTCTAGCAACACTTCAGGCTAACTTACTTGGACAATGGCAGGATCTTGTGGTAGAGTATGTTGAGCTTTTGGAGGTTCACAGACAGTGATGTCTTTGATGTCACTTCCTCGAAAAATAATGTATTCATATATTTCTTCTCTGGGAGGAGCCGGTCTGTCTGTGGGCCGGTCCTCAGTGCCGAAGGATCGCACTGGAGCATTGAAAAGATGACTGTTAGTGCAGGATCCCCACTGCAGCACTGAGCAAGTTAAGATCTGTGCAGTTAAAAAGTACTCTTGTAACACTTGCCAACTGTAAAAACAACAACAACAAAGGTTACCTCCAGAACCCTGAATCTCCTTCTCACACATCTGTTCCCTCAAACGGCAATTTTTTCAGCAGCCTGTATAAACAGTTTTGTTTACATCAAGCTGTGAAGGTAAAGACCACAGACCAGCTGGAGTGAAGAATCCCACTCTACACCCAAGAACTCACCCACAGTGCTGCACTGCCATACTCCCCTCCCCAGCACCTGTCCCATGCAGGCATTCAGCTCCAGACAACTGCAACACACCAGGGGAGAGGCCCCTGAAGCAGCCGGAGGAAATCTTAGAAGGCTTTTCAACTCAAATTTGCACCTTTGGTTTCATATATTTATTATACAGATAAAGTCTCCTCAATAATATGAAGTGACCATTAAAATCCCCTCTCTACTTCATGTCACAATTTTTATGATTCATGTGACTGCAAAGCAAGCTTTTAGTGACAAATCTAAAACCTCAGTGCCTGGGGAGACTTTATTGAGTCCCAGCTCTCCAGACACTTGCAGGCACTAACCAGCAATGTTACACCTTAGAGTGGAAAAAAGGCTTCAGCTGACTCTGGCAGCTACCAGGTAAGTGTAAATTAATTTGAGCCATTAAAGGGGAAGAGGTCAGACAGACTTACTGAATCGTTGCTGCAGGAAAGTAGATGTCAGTGTTGTACCAGCCACTGACATGTGAAAGCTTGAAATTTCAGCCACAAGTTACAGAAGCTCACCCAGCTCACTAGTCTAATTGCTTTGTCTTCAGGAGGCTTTGCCAGTTTGGATAAACACCAGCACATACTGGTTTATGCACATTTTCTGCCAGTGGAAGAATTCTGTACTGGAATTCTATCAATTGCTGCTAACAGGTTACCACAGAAGTACTGAAACCTTTGTCAGAACACACCACAATTCCTGCAGCACCTTTACAAATTGCATCCTTAACAGACCTTTCACAAGCACCTGCCATGTCACAATCTGTGGTGACACACCAGCCAGCTGCCACTCCCACTGCACAGCTGGAAATGAACAGACAGCCCTGTCACATGGAGGATAAGGGGCATCACAGTTTCCCTGGGAAGAAAACATCAAAAGCAGACCCACTGAGCCCAAGTGCTGAGCATCCCTGGCACATCATACTGCTACTAACTTCCCATGAGTGCTGGCAGTTGCAGCCAGGGATACTCAAGAGTCCTGTTCTGAGACCAGAGGCTGTACCCAGGTGGATATCCCACCAAGCAGCAGTTGGTGCTCCAAGTGCTCTTCACCCCCATTAAAACATAGAGGAGCTCCAAAGGAGCAGGTCAATACCAGAGTGTCCTTATCACTCTGCTCAGCACCTCAGCCTGCACTTAACAGGAAGGGAATCTTCACTGGTAAAGAGACAAGCTGTCAGTCACTTCCTCTGAATGGCCATCTTCCATGAGCTCCCCGGGTAAATAACCTCTCCAAGTTATTTTAGATCTCCAGCTGCTGTTTGATCATATTACAGCTGTAACCCAGTCAACTAGAAGCAGATTATAAACTGAAAGCAATGCTTGTGGCCTTTTGGATATGAACTGTACCACTGACATCCCAGCTCAAGATTAGATTATTACAGCACATAGCTCATGGCAAGAAATACTAAAGGTATCCAGGGACTGCTGCAGCATCCCACAGCAAACTTGGAAGGCACCACAATCAGCTTATCAACTTCCACATGACCTGCAAAGGCCAAAGCTGTCCAGGCAGCTTCTCAGTTGGCTGGTCTCAAGGTTTCTAACTAAAAAGGTGGAAAGCCACATCCTTGTAGACAAAACAGGAGTGAGGGCATGTGAGAGAGTTGTAGGAGTTGAGCTTGCCTGTCCCTGCACCTGAAGTGTTTAACTGTTTCTGGGACAGCACAAAGTGCACTTTTCAGTTCCTGCAAGAGGTGGGAAGAGCTGTCTCCCACAGAGTTAGTGACTATTGGTTGCAGATGAGCAGGAAATCAATCCCACACCACTGCAGCTCATGTTTTACAACACAATTCCTACTCATGTAGGGCTGTGGAGCTCAACCTCTGAAGGAGCAGGAAGCATAACAGTGACTCAGTGACTGGAAACAGAGCTAACGTGAATATTTCTTGCTCAAAAACTCCAACTCCCTCAGACTTCTATAGAAGGGGGAGCAAATTTCTGGTGTTCACTGCTGACAGGACAGTAATGGGCTTAAGCTTCCTTTATTTGCAATTTAAGTTTAGCATCTAACAAAACAGACAACTTTCTGGTAGTAATTAACACATGGAATCTCCAGCATTTAAGATACTGTGCATGTGTGCAGATTTAAAAAATATAAATCAACCGAAGTTATCCTGGTTTTGAGTGAGAAGCTAAACCGGATTCCTTCCTGAGGTCCCTTTCAACCTGATTTTTTCTTTATGTCACTTGAATGGTAGAAGTCAAGAAAATGGCATTTACATTACACACTGAAGTTGTTTGAGCCTTAAGCAGTTGCACCCAGGGCTTAACAACAACTTCACGGCTCTTCTAACCCTTCAGAGATCAAGTGTTCTAAACCATTGTTGCTACATTCATAGTTCTGACATTAATTTTGATGCAAAGTCTCCAAATTTGACAAATCCCTCTGAGGTAAAATGAAAAGCAGGGTTTGTGCTGTGAAGTTCACAGAGCAGCAACTTAACGTATTCTCCATCTACTGTCACAGCTACTTCTTCAGCATTCCAGTTCATCAAAACCTGAACACTGAGAAACCAACAGCTACAAGAAGTGCCAGAAATCTTATCCAGAGCATGTACTTACTCACAGCACAAAGCACTTTAATCACACATGCCTTTGAAACACACTACTTCAGCTCTGAAGTAGCAAGTGTTCTCTGAAAGGCAGAACTACGCGAGGAACCATTTCTACTTGTTGCTGGGTCAAGGTGAAGACGTTCCTGCGTGTCCAGAAAAGGAACTGCATCCTTTCAGCAACCTCTCAAGCACCTTGAGCAAAGCACTAACATAAACAGCTACACTTGTACAGTCAAACAAACAGCTGCATCCCTAGAGAAAAAGTGAATTTTCACCTTTTTAATTTCAAAATATAGTGTAATAAGTGTCAAATAGTGTCCAACATCTACCAGAAACATTATTATACTGGATAAACAGCGTGACACAGGCTGCCTTGAGGGCAGCTGTGAATCTGGCAAGTCAGTGTCTCCTGCCAGCAAACAGCCTTTCAAAACAAAAGGTGTTTGTTTTGTGGACAGCTCGGATGGGTGGCTGAAGGCTATGAAGAACAACATGTGAACTTCCCAGAATAAGGAAGGGCAAAACCCAGGGAAAAAGACCTGATGCACAGTAGCTGAAGTAGCCAAGCTGGACATGAAAAGCAGCGCAGAAATAAGATCATGTTTGAGACACTGAACAAGACAGGGCAGGTTTCACTGAGAGGAAAAATGGGAGTTCCCAGCACAGGTGACGATGGGATCCAAATGACACCACTTAGGGAGACGATGAAGACCAGTATTTCCACCGGGAAACAAGATGCAAAGCCTCGATGGAGAGGCTGCGAGGCCGGCCCCACGTGGGGGTGCCCCACGGCGCTGAAGGCAGAGCCCCCACCCCCTCACCTGAGCAGAGCCCGGCTATCGATCACGGAAGGAACAAAGACACATCCACACCAACTCCGCTCCCCCCGCGCCCGCCTGGGCCCTGCCCGAACCGAGCCGAGCCCCGCGGGGCGGCCCCTCCGCGGCTCCCACAGCGGCCCGGGGAGCCCCGAGCGCTGCCGAGAGCCCCGCGGGCCCTGCCCGGCCCTCGCCGGT
>WBMV01004063.1:2408036-2422792 GCA_013396655.1 Campylorhamphus procurvoides
GGGGAACAGCCGGGGCGAGTCACGTGACCCGCGCGAGCGGGCGCGCCACGTGCGGGGGGGGCGGGGCCGGGGCCGGGAAGGGAGGGCGTGTATGTATGTATAGATATATGTATATGTATATGTCTATATATGTATGTATGTGTGTGTGTATGTGTATATGGTATGTATTTGTGTGTGTATATATATATGTATATATATGTATGTGTGTGTGTGTATGTGTACATGTGTGTGTGTATGTGTATATGTGTGTGTGGTATGTATTTGTGTGTAAGTGTGTGTGTGTGTATGTATGTGTGTGTGTATATGTGTGACTGTATGTGTCTGAATGTGTGTATGTGTGTGTATATGTATATGTTTGCGGGGTGTGTATGTGGGGTGTGTGTGTGTATATGTATGTATGTGTGTGTGGTGTGTGTGCTTCCCGTGCTGAGGGGAGAGGGGCTGGGACACTGTGTGACACTGTGTGATACCAACCCCCGTGTGTGACACCAACCGTCGTGTGTGACACTGCCCCTCGTGTGACACAGACCCTTGCGTGACACTGCCCCTCGTGTGACATGCCCCTCACCGTGTGGCACAGCTGCTGTCACAGAACACGTGGAGTGGGGGATCATCCGTTCCCCTGACAGAACACCCACGGCTGTCCTGTCCGACCCCTTGTCCCTCATGTGCCATGGCAGCCACAGGTCCCAGTTGGTCCTGGCAGAGCCCTGAGTGCCACCAGGCCCTGCCCTGTGCGGGTCACACCGTGCCTTTGTCCGTCTGCAGGTCACCCTGGAGCAGCCACACGTGGCCAGGCCGCAGCTGGAGGATGGAGGGCTCCGTGTGACGTCCCCAGAGAGCCATCCAGCTCCCCAGCCATCTGCGGGTCAATGAGAGACAACCGGCAGCATCTGGCAGACATGGTCACAGGAGGTGAAATCACTCCCCAGCGTGGGGACCAGCCAGGGCGGCTGCACTGGGGGCAGCGGGTCAGAGTGCACAAATCTCACTAATTTGTGTGACGTAAATGAATCAGATGCAGAGGCAGCAGCCGCAGACAATACAGCAGAGCCATTGTCTGAGCACGGGGAGGTTCTCTGGAGCTGCGGGCGCCCATGCCTTGCTTACATGTCTTCCATCAGTGACACACGAGGTGCAGTCCACAGGTTTATCCGTGTGGCAGGATGACCTGCTATCCCTGCACACCCCGGCTCGCATTGCTCTTCTCCCAGTGCCCCAAGCTGCCTGCCCTGTGACCCTTTATATTTTATGGTGCTGCTCTTCACGCTGTTTATACAGCCTGGAGAGCAGAGCTCACTGCCTGAACAGGGCAGACGCCTTCCCTTCCACTCTTACAGACACGTGTGTGCAGTTTTTTCTTGTTAAATTGACACTGTTCTGACATCCAGTTGCTAAAAAAATCTAAAGTAAATCTCTACGTATTAATTGAGCAAGCAGTACTTTTTGAGAAAGAAAGTCAGCCTTTAAAGTCAATCACTTTTGATTTTTAGCTCAGCCTTAAGTATAACCTGCACAGGAAAAGAAGGGATTCCTTTTTTACTGCAGTAAACAGTGCCCTTTAGCGGGCAAATTACTGCTTAGAAGATTCCTTGATGAAAAAACTCATCCCCTGTATGGGGAGTGTCCAGTTTAAGAACGTGGAAAAGTTCAAACAGAGAAAAGTAAGTCAGGATATTATAAAATGCTCAGAACAGCCAGAATAGTTATTTATAATCAGCAAATAATGCCAGTATAGGCAATACAACCAAAGGTAGAGAAGCAGTACTCCCTCTTTTGATTTACAACCTCCAGCTCCACAGTATGTTTAACCTGATGTTCCTTATTTCCACTCTGAAAATATTTTTTTAGAAATAGTAAATGGTGCTCTGGGTTTTGCAGTTCAATTAATTTTTTTCTTTATGCAAATCAAAACATTGCTGGTTCATAAGCACCTCTATCCCACTATTTTGCTATTTATTCAAGAAAAAACCTCTTATGATTGTTTTATCCTTTCACTTCGCCCCCCCTTTAAATACCACAAAGGAGAAAGGGATGTACCAATACAGTGGTGTGGATCCTTCAGGAAAGCTGCTTAAAGCAGTGTGGAAAAAGAAAACTACCCCAAAGTGCCATAACCTATACACTGGTGAGGAGAGATATGCAAACATACAGCATTTTAGTTATGATAATCATGGCCATAAATCAACCTGATTCTGAAAGATATTGTAATGAATTTCCTCAATATCTTTTGTTTGACAACAGTCAGAAATAACAAGTGATCAGCAAGAAGAAATACGACACTTGACATTTAAAATGCCCTGTTAGTGTTATTTATTCTACAAAAAAATACAGTTCTTCATCCACTAAGTGTTGAAAGGGGGAAGGAAAGAGCATCTTTCACTGTGCAAATTCATGACAAGTGTGCAATCCTGGGCATCCTTCATATGAAGAGGGGATATTTGGCTTCATATGAAGACACCGACAGCAGTTCATCATGGCACTAGGAAGAAACCTGGCAGAGAGGCCTCTTGTGATCACAGCAGGCACAGGACTCCCAGAACAGCAATCTGGACTATGGGTACCTGTGGTCTTTGGAGACTGGAGGTAGGGTGCAGTAAATGTAACTATATGGTTAATTTATTCACAGGAAAACCTGCGTTCCCAGGAATAAGGAGGCTCCAGTGGCAGCTGGAATGGCACTGTGGCGTTCTGGAGGATCACCACCCTCATATCGAGTGACATTTCACAAAAGCTGGAAGAGAAACCCGTGACTTGCAGCAATGATGGAAATTTGTGGGGTGCACAATGGTGAGAGAGGAATTGTGGGGTGCCTGATGGTGAGAGAGGAATTGTGTGGTGCCACGGGGGCCTCATCCATGGCAGGGTGAGCTGAGCTGACTCTGGTGAGTTATGGCAGAGCTGGTGGCAGAAACAGCTGCTGGCAGGACACCTGAGCAAGCTCCAGCTGCTGGAAAAAGGGAGCCAGGCTGCTGAAGCATCACCTTTGGCACCTGGGGACAGGGGGATATGTTTGCAGTTGGTGGCATAGAAGAGGAGAGAAACAAGCAGGGAAAATGGAGGAAGTAAAGGTGGAACAGAGATCTGAATTTGGGTATGGCAAACAAAGCAAATGATACAAAGGATGGAAAAATGTGTGAGCCTTAGAGGGAGAAAAGTTAGAAACAGGGCAGCAGTTTCAGAGAAAAATCGTGGTAGCTGCAGGAAGGAAGGAAAGGTCACCAAGTAGAGAACACAGTTCTGTGGTGGTGTGGGAAATTGGTAGTAAAAAAGAGCCCAGGAATGAAGGAGGGACTAGAACAAGATGGAGAGACTGAAAAAAAATAAGGAAAGACGAAAAAGAAAGAAAGATCCTTATAAGGGTTTTCATTCTAAATAAAGAAAAGCAGAGGAAATAGAATAAAGAAAAAAGCATGCAAAGTCAACTGAAAGAAACTAAAATAAAGGGAAGAGAGAGGGAAGGCGAATGGAATAAGGAGAAGAAAAAATGGAAATATGAATAAATAGAAAAAATTGAAATCTTGGTATCATTTATTTAGACAATGTGGGGTTAATAGAATTAGTTTCTATATTTCTCATAGTCTAAAAAAAAGAGATACAATGATGTTTGTAGAAAAGAGTGTTTCATTAAAATAACTTGTCTTACATCTGAGGAAAAAGGGTCTCTCTTCTGAAAAAAATCCATCAAAACAATAGACATTGAGGGTTTTTATTTCAGGAATAAATACAGAGACTGTAATACCTGTGATGCTGTTCTGTCCCCTCTCCCCTTTCTCTCTCTTTTTCTCAGTTTTGAGTCTGTGCCTCAAGCACTTCAATTTTGACATTTTTCATTCCACCCCCATATATCAAATTTAAAGTCAGTTTAAATCCTGACTTTAAATGAAATATTTTGTAAAATGTCTTAGTTTTAGGCTTGTGTGGGCTTGGCTGTCTTAATTAGTACCTCAACTGTGTACTCAGTGGCACTGGCATAAATCTGCATTATTCCATTGCACTTCTCAGCTGTCCAAGGGCAAAATATATTTTACCCATAAGAAGGAGAAGGCAGAGAGATTCAATTTCTTATCCAGTCACTCAAAGTTTGGAAGTGTGAAATCCAGACCACACTCTGGGCACTGCTGTTTATTTGAATACTCCAACTGCATGAAATACAAACATAAAAGGAGGAAATGTTTGTGTGAGTTTGGCTGGAGACAAACCTACTGCTTGGTACAGACACACAGCGTTTATAACGCATGGTGTCAGTTTCTGAGATAAGTCTTTACCTACAGAGATTAAAAAAGGAGCATTTTATATTATTTACTAGAGTAAACAGGCTCTAAATCTACACTGTTTAGCCAGCTTTATTATAAACACTCTCACATTAAAATGATACATTTTTATTTTCTTGTTCCATGTAAGCATTCCATCCCACTTTTCCTACCATAGTCAGCTACTCCTTTCCCTGATAAATCAACCATTTTCTAAAGATGGTTCCTTGCTCTAATACAAAACAATAATTTCTTTTTGTACTTGAGGAAATTGCAAGGTAAAAATTCCAAAACCATGCTGGAGAATTTTTCTGTTTGTGTAGGACTTCCATGTGGAAGATTCAAATTACCTATCTGACTTCTAAACTCTTCAGTTTTTTAAGATAGGTCAAATAGATCCCCTAAATGTATGGGATAAGCCAACAGTGCTGCTCTGACCTGCTCTGCATTTGCTGTTTGTACCTCTTAAATCTACTTATAAAAGTTGTGTTTGATTGCCTGAGCCTATCAAGGTTATAGGTCATTGGGATTCTCTTGATGCAACAGAATAAGGAGGGAACATACATTTACTTATTTTTATAAAATTGAAATATCTTGGATATGTGTAAAATCTTTTATGGGAATGAGCACAAACTGCTGTTGCAAACTTTCCACAGTCACACCACTACACCAGTGTCTGCTTCATGGAAATGAGACTTAAAATCCACAGTTGGTACAAGAACACAACCCAAAATCCTGCCTGTTGTTGCAGCTCATTCCATCCCTGAAGCATGGAGGGGTGGTGGAACAGTCAAGGAAGTGCAATTGCCTTTTATAATGAGACTTTCCAGATCACAGATGACAAGATGAAGTTATCCTGATCAGCCAGGTGATGATTTACTCATGGATGTGGAAGCTGGAGATAATTTTAAGAGGTCCTTTTATTTCTTAGAGTCAATAGATAACGTATGTGATATAAAAAAGGCTGACAAAGCTGAAGTTTGCTGTGTGGTCTCAAAAAATTGAAGGATAAGGACTTATTACCCCGGCCCAGATTCTAAAACAGGTGTTCACACACTGATCTCCCATTCAAAAGAGTAAGAGGACTCAGCCTTAAGTTTAGAAATAATTAGGGCATAAAGAGAGAGTTGTCTGTCTAGGACAGTGGGGAGCACTGAACAAAGCCTGAGACACAAAGTTCCATTAGGAAAACTCTCTGATTGTGGATTTTTTCTTTCTTAGGTTGTTTTTTCTTGGATGACTTTGCACTGAAGTGAACTGCAAGCCTCTGTGTATCCTCCTCACAGATGCAGCGATGGGAGGGCATGTAATGAAAGCAGGATTTCAAAAAGTTCCTTCAGGCATGAACTGATCAAAAGGTGAAGAGCACACTGACAGAAAAATAGGAGACAATGAATGGAGAAAGGAGGCAAAAATATTGTCTTTTAGGGATGAAATGCTGCAGAGGATTAGCAAGTAAAGATTTTATAGCAGTTCACATTTATGCATTAAGTGGGAGAATAAGAATCTGTGTATGTAGCCTTGTGCCCAACTTTCCTAGAGATTGAAGAACTGCAGTGATAATCAACAGTCTAAATCCACTTGCAGGCTGAAAAGAACCCAAGGTACAACAACGCAACTGACCTACTTGGTAAACTTGACAATGTCTCAATGGAGAGACCAAGGAGCAGATGTGAGTACAGCCTGATACATTGGTCTGTGACCAGTCTTCTCTCAGTAAAATCAAGTGTTTTGGAGCATACCAGTTGTATTCTCTGCAGGAATACACATTGTATTCCATTGGGACACCTGGACCTTGCAGACAGCAAATGTCACCGTACCCTGTACAGAAAAATCTACCTTCACTAGCTGAGTTTGGCTGAAATTCCAGAAAGCTCGACAGCAGTGTTTCTTTAAGAGCTCCTCCTTCTCTCTCTACAATTTATTGAACACATTCCAGCCATCAGTACTGAGCAGTATTTCTTTGGCACTGAGACTTGAATGGGATTGAACCAAGACCCTGCTGCACAGTTCTTGCTAGTGCAAATCAAACCATAGGACAACGTACATCCCTGGGCTGAGAACACAGAGGAAGGAGCTGCTTTATTAGATGATTTACTTCAGAGACCTCATTTGCATTAATTCTTTACAGTGGACTCTGTTCTTCAGCCAAAGAAATGAATCTCCCTCTCCTTACCTGTTTTGAAAATGACTTGTAGGTTTGGCTTCTTTCTGCTCAGTGAGGTAACGTATCATTTTACCCAGCCTTGGCAGTGAGCTGTTCTTTCCCTGCGTAACATCTGCTGCAGTTTTCATGGCTTGAATTGTTCCTGGACTTGTTTTGAAAGGCATGTTTCAGAAATGGCTTCGAGGACGTGAGTTATTAGTCATTGTTTTATCTGCTAGGGTGTTCTTCATTTATCTTTGCTATTTTCCTTTTGAAAATGAGACTTAATAGGCTTTGGAGTTTAAAGTTTATAGGTTTTAATTCAGGTTTAGGTTAAAGATACCAAGAATGGTGAAGAATTCATAGCAAGAGGGTTTTAGTGCAGTTTCAGAAGGTAATTTATTTTTGTATGGCAATAAATGGGCATTTAATCTCCTTCACATTTTAGAAGCTAAACTGTAAATCAATCCTCATAGAGGACAGCAGTGTCTCTCTGGCTGGTGAGTTCTAACTCATAATTCTCCTCTCTGTTGTAGTATTTTGTACACACTTTTCACATAAACATGAAAATCCTGACATTTACTGTTCCAAAGCCTTTGCATTATTTGTACTTTATGCCTCATTTCTCTATTATTTTATATATGAGAAGGGGTTTAATCGTGTACTTTTAAACCACATTTTTGTTGTGTACGGGAACCAAAACATCTGAGATTTGGCATTTCAATTTTCTCCCTTAATTCTTATCAATATGTTCAACTATTTTTCCACAGCTTCAGTTTTGACCCTGCATTTTACTCAGCAGAATCGTGAGCTTTTACTCTGCCCATGACATACCTGTGCCAAACTTCTAGAGTGTCTGGGACATACAGTTGCTATTAGGACATTTTGAAGGCAAAAGGTTTGTGCAGGTTTAATTTGGAGCATGAACTGGTCTGAAGAATCTTAATTGTTGTTCATGAAACAGAAAGAACGCCAAGCAGAGTTGGGGGTGAGGCTGAGAGATAAAAAAAAAGAAATATTTATTCTAAACTAAAAGAAATTTGATATTTGCATCTGCAAGAGAATGAAGGAAGCCCAAAGTGACATAACACTGCACAGCTTTTCAACTACCTGAGCTGCAGGAGGGTAATTACTGCCAAGTTGTACAATTCTGCTTGCATGGCTTCATGTCAAGGAATAGCAATGAATGAGTAAACTTACTGGCCCACTATACTTCACAGAGCAGCAAAACTACCTCCCTGTTTTGCTCTGCTGAAAATAATGAAGAGAAACAAGTTTTATAGTTTCATAAAACCAATTTGGCTGTCTTACACAAGAACACACAAATTGTCTACTGCTTCCCCAGCTAATCATCTTTCCTAATCAACAAGTTATAGCTGTTTCCTGCCATTTAGGCTGGTCATTAATAAATGGTTCTTGCACACAGATGGAGGGGATTACTGTCCTAGCTAGAAAATTAAGTAATAGTGACAGAGATTTTGTTATACTTCTGTGGTGATGGAAGAGCATTGCCAGGTAGCCCATAGAGAAAAAACTGACAGCAAGGAACAACTTAACATAAACCCCTTGGCCATTCATCTGGGTGTGTCACTTCCTTTGGGCTGGAAGTTTTGCCCATCTAGTATTTTGAGAAATAAAATCTTTTGTCTGACTTGCTACAAAACATGTACTCGTTTCTTCAGGCAATTGTTGGAACTTGCCATATTTAACAGAGTTATTAGATGTGTTTTCAGTTTCCAAAATGGGCAAAAGCTTATTAAAGGAACGGGGGCAATTCCTTGAACTCTGATAGTGAGAATATATTTTAGGTAGTGCAAGAAAGAAACCTGTAGTCTGGTTACTTAACTATCCTTAACTATTTAGACTGCTGGAGAATCCAGAAAAAAACCCCAAACTTGTTTAATAGCCTTTCTAGCCGTGTTTTCATTAAGTATGAGGCAGCTCATTAAAGAAGCTACAGCATGATTTATTTCAATCAGTCATTACAGAGAAGTCATTAAAAACTCCAAAACAATACAAAAACTCGGCACAAACTTTCTTACATACTTTTCCCATTCCAAATCCACAAAACATTTAGATAAAATCTCATTTCATTACAACCAAAACAAACCTTCTTTACTAGATTGCTTTCATTTTTTTTCCTTTAAATGATGATGTTTCCATACCTCTCCTGTCTACACTGGCTTTCCACTTCAGTGTCTTTCGGGTCTGTTTTCTTCTTAGTGTCACTTAGATTAGCCAGGTTGCTCTGAGGAGTCCTATCATCTCAAAAGGCTTGGGAAGAGCATTTGACAGACGGTGAAATAGAGATGGAGTGGGAAAAATGATTTAGCCATTTTTGTCATCCAAAGAGGACTTTCAGAACTGCTTGGACATGTGGTTATTCTTCCAGTTCAAATCCACAAGAATCTGGATTTTGTCCCAAGTATTGAACATATGCTGAAAGTTTTACCAACTTTTTGGCCGGTAAGTTTCATTTGATGCTATTAATGAGCTAAAAAGTGTATATTCAGGTACATACAGAATGCTCTTTTAAAATAACTATCCATCTTAAAAGAGGGGTGCTGTGGGGCCACTGAGTGATTTAAATAGGGGCACAGGGGCAAAGAATGTGTCCAGCTCTGCTCCTGGAACTTACAGTCTCCAGGCATTGTGATATCAAATTCCATAGGACAAATGTTTTCAACTACAGCAACTGCTGTTTCAGAACTGAGGCACTGCCTGTACCTGCTATTGGCACTGACCAAGAGCAAACAAGATGAAGATTCATCTTCAGTTCTTTCATTTATCTTTATTTTTGAAAGTGAGTGAGTGAGTGGAAGGAAGCATCTAAAGGTGGAGGATAACACTGACTGCCATAAATTGTCTATTGTTAAATATGTCCAATAAAAATTCTTTTGGATGGGGTAAAAAGACAATGATCTAAGAAAGCTGTGTCATGGTACTGACTGGAAAAAATCCAGCAGTCCCCAGCTCTTTAAGGAGCTCCAGTTTTAGGAGGATGTGCTGCCCTGGAGAGTGTGATGGCATCATCCAGGTTCCCACCTCCTCGGGCTCTTGGCTTCACATGAGATACAGGACATTATTAGAGGAATGAGGAAGGCAAAGAGCAGCACATACAGCACAATCAGTGACAAGAGAGCAGGGGGACTGGTGGAGTAAATGTGCAATGTTGAATGATGTTGGAGAGCTCAGGGAAGAACTAGAACAGCTCTGAACCAAGAGAGCACAAGAGTCCACAACTGGAATATCCATGCACCATTTAGGTTGTCTGAGGGTATATTGTTGATAAAACATCCCTGGTAGGGTCATACTTTGCTTACAAAGAGTCCCAGAACAATCAAAGCAAAACCTGCCAAAGTCACCTCTCACTAAAAAGAAATAGTTCAAATATATTCTAACAAATCATGACTGTAAAATGTGCAAATTGGATTTCCAGTAATGAGACCCATCAGTAGGCATATTTTCCTGACATATTCTGTCTTGAAAATAGTGATTCAATTTTCCAACATTTCTTTAATTTACTTGGAGAGGAAAGCATTTTCATTTTGCCTGGTCAGTTCCAACCATTTGCTAAATCCAAAATATGTGAAATTACTGAAGCTGTTTGTAGTGACCAGAAGGACCTCTAATATTTTAATAATATTCTTTTTCCCATGAATTTTGTAGACTTGCACGAGACATTTTTCAGAACAGATAAAACACAGAGCTTTGTTGACATGCCTGCTGCTTGTCTCTTCTGTGGACAGAATTCTGGACATTTGATAATAATCTCCATTCAGAGGATTTGCTTAAAAAAATCTCTGCCAGCTGCTGGGCTGTGTGGTTAGAAACTTCCATCTTCTTATACAAGTGCTCCTTTTTCTTAGTAAAGTTCCCCAGGAATTCCCTTAGAGATGAGTCTGGATATTGATACTTCCTATCTTGGCAGGCAGTAACAACCATGACGAGTTAGATGAAGAGCAGTTGGGAGGGAAAAACAATATTCCACAGCTCTTTCATACTGTAAAGCCTTGAAGGGTTTTAAACAATAATCCTTTATCCCACAGGATATTCTCTGGGCATCTTCTCTCGGGCACAGGATGCTGAGTTGCATGGACTTTGGGATGCCTCAGGACAGCTATATTTCAATAACTCCCATGGGAGTTGCATGCAGCAGGTTTTAGTGATGCAGTTTTCTGTCCCATTAACAGCAGAGGACATTGCCAAGGCATTTGTGTGCCCAGCTAACTTTTCATTTTGAAAATCAAGCTCAGAACTAATCTCTAACAGATATTTTGTATGCACTTACTGCTTAATAACTACGTATTTTTCAATACCTTGTGTTTAAAAAGAGGATAAGCTGTCACGTTTATTCAATCGAATATATTTTATGAAAATAAGGGTTGTTTGTTTTTCTGCTCTGGAGTTTCAGTAACTGTTACATAGATACAAACACTTATTTAAGTGGGTGCTTTTGGCATACCCCTTCCCTAGCGAGGTGTTCTGTCCAGAACAGCTATTTGCATTCAAAGGTAGTACTTTTGTGGCTGACAGAAACAGCCCAGTCATGAGGACAGACACTGTCCTTTAGTGGAAATAGGAGTGTAGGTCAGTATGATTAACGTAAAATAAAAAGGGACAGTACACTTGCTTTCCAAATCTACCGTTCACCTGTTTTCATTTTACTCTGCAAGGGTTAAAACATTTTCCTGGAGCACACCATACTTAATTTTGAATATTAATCCCTATTAGGAGCATTAGACTTCTTTAGGGATTCACTTAAGGACAACTGAAGTATGTGGGATGATTTGAAGACTAACAGTATTTTTGAGATCCAGACAGTCAAGTGCATAGACTGCAGAGGCACTTAAATTATTTATTTTCAGGTATATGCATGTAGAAAGACTGCATTTGCCCCTAAATTCAAAGCGAAGAAACAGGAATATTTTTCCTACAGATTGTCATACATTTGTATTCAAAATGCGTGTGAAGTCTTGCTGATTTTGCTGAACACTTAGAGGACACTGATACCCAATTGCAGAAGAGCCATAGCACATAGAATTTCAAGTTTACCAAGTGGGAGCTTCTGCACAGGACTGCATCATCTTCAACTGGGGCTCTGTACTTACCCAATGGTCCATTGAGCTCTTGTACTCAAAAAAAAAGGAAAGGGGGTACAAGACTGAAAGGTAGGGAGGAATGCTGGCTACAAGAACAGTGAAGCTTTCTAATAAACTCAACATTTTTGTGTTATTTCTCATCATTTGACTGAACTTGTGGAATTAAGGTATTACTGGTTAAATCCCTATTTTCAGCATTTTAAATGATTAATGGGTGGGTGAGCAGAGAAGAGGGCAGGAAAGGTGAGCAAAAATTCACCAGTCAAAACTATCACTATCAGTTTTTCATCTGTATATTGATGGGCCTTTAGTCTTCTGACAGGTCAATTAGGACTAAAACCATCTGTGGGCTTCTCTGCTCTGTCCTTTATCACCCCAATCCATACCTCTGTCATATATTCCCGTAATGAGTTCTAAGCTAATTACATTTTTAGAAAACAAGCAGGAAGAGAGTGGTATTACCATAACCTGAGACACAGTCTCTGTGCCATGATCTACATTGGCTAGTTCTAGGGGAAAAATAAGTATTTTAAATAATGATATCCTAAAGAGAACAGGTTAAAAGAACTGACATTTCTTCATTTTTCCTGTAGAGCTCCTGCTAAGTTCTGCTCTTTGACACATGGGAAATCCATATCTGCCTGTAATATTCAAGATCTTTTGAGGTTAACTGCTGATAGGAGAAGTCCACAGCATTCACTGTATATCAAGTCTAACTCACACCAACATTGCTAATTACCTGTAATCCATGAATCCAAGAATCCATGAATCCAAGAATCCAAGAATTCTTATGCAAGTTGCTCTTTTATATAATTTAAAATGTGAGCAGTACAGTACAGAGGAGATGGAATCCCTGTCCTGAAGAATTCAGTCTAGAAACTTACTTCCAATGTCTAACAAGAGACAGAGAGTATGAGAAGATAAATTATTCGGTAATGAATCCTACACACTTATAATGCACAAGTTGTAATGAATCTCAGTTGCTCTTGTAATTTTGTAAAGTTGTTTACCTAATATGGTAGATGTGCCATATGGTACACTAAAGAGAGTGTTAGAATGAGGACGTGAAGACTTCGAGGTTTTTATTTCTAGTTTTGTAGGCATCTGTAAACTACATTCAAGCTGTCCTAGAATGCGAGCACAGGAAGAATACAGGCTGCTCTGCCCCTTCATGCTGGTTGCTGCTGCCACTTGGTAACATCCTCCATCTCCTCCTCTCCCTCTCTCTGTCCTTGGGCACTGTGATCCAGCATGGGGCTGTACCCTCCTTAGATGCCATCAAAGCCTTTCAGCCACTCTGCACTTTTGGGCTGGTTTAGCTTAAGTCAAGCTTTTTCACCCTTAATAAATCATTTGAGCAGCTGATGTAGATGAACTCTTCTGCTGCTTTGGGAATGTGACCAGGCTTCTATTCCAGAGTGTTCTTTGGTATGTTGCTTATAGAATTTCACCATAGCTAAAACTAGCAACGTGCTCGACTGTGGCAGCAGCAGAGGTTGGGACTGCCCTGCTCGAAGCAGCATTCCTGTCTTGTAGAGAAATGGGCAACGTGACCTACAGTGATGTCTGTAAAATCACAGCTATTTTGCAGCAGTGCAATTTGTCAAAAAATGATAAAATGGAAGCTAAAAGTCATAGTGATGGAAAGGGCATTTTCTTTCTCTCCCTTGAGTTTCCGGTGATGACTGAGAAAAGCATCTGAGCACAAGAATGAGAGATGAATATAAAACTTCTCAGAGGACTTAGGCAGTCCCTTCTAGTGATGCCACCTGGTGAAGTGAGCAAAGCCTTGGGAAAAGCTCAGTGTAATTTTCAGTCACCAGCAAAGTCTGCTGCAGCTTAGTGGATGACACAGAAACTATAATAAAAATATCCCTTACTATGAATTTCTAAGATTTTCAATTCAAATATACTTAACACCATTATTTGAGGCCTGTATGCTAAGAACAAATACCCATCAGTTTTTGTTTTCCCTGCGAACTTTTGGCAAACAGCTTCTCCCTTGTAGGTATGTTTGCAAATTTGGGGGTAGGGTAAGACATGGACAGCATGGCTCACAGGGTCACCTGCCAAGCAGATCAACTTAATTCATGTTACAGCAGTACACGGGAAGTGATCACCACAAATATGTGACGGGTGAAGCGTTGACACCCATATTTGTGCAACCCTGAGTAGAGAATATCCTGATGTATTTAAAGAGATCCCCTTCTCACAGATAATTGCTAGCTCTTGTTGTTCCAGGTCTCCACCAGCCTCCAGGCAGCAGCTTTGAGGCCACTCAGTTCTGGGCATCACCAACCAGCAGGTGCTGAGCCCATCCCACTGCAACAGAGTTCCAGCCTCTAATGCCACCCATTCCCAAAACATAAGAGCAAAGCTTATTTTAAAATACTGATATAAGAGGTGCTATTTTAAGCTTGCTACCCCTTAAAACTTAACTGGAGGCTAAATCAAGCTTTGGAATAGGTTGCCTGGGGAGGTGTTGGAGTCGTCATTTCCAGAGGTGTAGGGACATCTGGACGTGGGTGACGTGGTTTAGTGGCTCAGGGTTACAATGGCAGTGTCGTGTTTATGGCTGGACTTGATCCCAAAGGTCTCCTCCAACCTTGACAATCACAGCATTCTATTCCCTGAAAAACAAACTGCAACATCTCCTAATATTCATCCCTCAATCCATTTCTTTCGCCGGAGGGGTGGGGGGAGACAACGCCTGGCCAGAAGAAGCAGCAGAAAAAGAGCGCGTTTATTGAAAGGCGTGGTTTTTTACCTTTTTATGTGTGTGTCCTTTTTTTTTTAACCTTATTTACTTCCTTCAGGGCGGTTGCACAACGCGGTCCGAAGTGCGGGCGCCGCACCTGCCGGCCCTCAGGGCGGGGGATGCTCGCACCGACCCGGGCCTCGCCCCGCGCCCTTCAAAACCGCCCTCTCCCTCCTCTCTTCCCCCCTTCCCCTTCTCTCGCCTCCCCTCTCTCTGTTTTTCCGCCCCCGCGCCCGGCTCGCAGCGCTTTTACCGTGCTGAGTCAGCCGCGGGCCGTGAGGGAGGGAGGCCGGGCCGGGAGGGAGCTCGGGGGCTCCTCCTCGCCCGCCCCGCCGCTGGATCAGTTACACGCAGCTGCCACAGGTGCGGGGAAGGGCCCCGGCGCCGGCAGGGGAGCCCGGCACGCCGAGAGGAGCACCGGGCAAAAACATGCAGCCATTTTGCGCCGTGGCAGACAAAGAGCAGCGGGCGCTCGCTGCTGCCGCCGCCGCCGCCCC
>WBMV01004063.1:2422983-2759774 GCA_013396655.1 Campylorhamphus procurvoides
CAGGAACCCTCCGAAAAAAAGATGGCGGCGGGCTCGGATCTGCTGGATGAGGTTTTCCTGAACACGGAGGTGGATGAGAAGGTGGTGAGCGACCTGGTGGGCTCCCTGGAGTCCCAGCTGGCGGCCTCCGGCCACCACCACCAGCACCACAAGGCGCAGGAGCCCCTGAGGGCCGCTGGGGGGCTGCTGGGGAACCATGTTGTGAGCAGCAGCAGTAGCAGCAGCAGCCCGAGCCCCAGCCCTGGAGGAGTAGTAGTAGGAGGCAATGCTAATGCCCAAACAGAGAGCGGCAGCGGCAGCAAGATGGGACTGAGTGCCCCAGAGATCACAAAAGCAGGTAACGTGGGCAGGGGTGGGGGGCTCTGAGGGAGAGGGGCCCTCCCCTCCCCCCACTCCCCAGCTCCCGCTGCCTCCTTCCCTCTCTGCTTTCCCCCCTTTTCCCTCTCTCCTCCTTCTCGTTGTGGCAGGAGCGGGAGTGCAAAGGGTGGTATCGATCATACGGGGGAGAGCCTCCCCTCATCATGCCCCCTCGGTGTGTATCTGCGCCCTCCCCTTTATTTTCCCTCCTCGCCCGTGCTTACTCGAGGGTGTTGGATCATGTGTGGGGGCAGCCGCCCCGCAGGAGGAGCCGGCAGTGCCCGGCCGTGACTCCGCCGGTCCCCTCTGCTTTTCCTGCCCTTGTTGCTGGAGTGTAAAAGGGCTCTGCTAATCTCGGGGGTGAGGGGAGGCAGAGCCCACCCCCTCGGCCGTGGCCGTGCCTCCCGTGCCGCCTGTGACTGCTCCCCTTGCCTTTCCAGAGGTGGAGGCTATGGGGGGGATTCCCTCTCGATAATGCCGCCTTAGCTGTCTGTGTAAATGCTCCTTCCCCTCCCCCTTCGCTGTTGCTGAAGTGGAAGGGGGTGTTATTAATCATGACACCTATTTCCTGTAGAGGAGGAAGCGAGGGGGGATTTCAAGGGGAGGAAGTCCCTCAAAATGCTTCCCCCCCAATATCTGCCTGCCGTGATATCCCCCCCCGCACCCCCTCCCTTGTTCCAGGGGCTTGGAGGGGACATCCAACACCTCCCGTTCCTCCTGTGCCCTCAAGGGGGGGTTGTCACAACGCCGGGTCCCGGCAAGGGGGGGAATTCAGGCCACAACACCCCACCTTGCACAGCGTCTTCTCCCACCCGCCCACCCCCGGAGCTGCCTGGGAATATTCCCCTCTCCGTGTTGTGAGGGTTGGAGGGGGGCAGTGTGAAGGCTGGGACTGAGGGCTCACTACGTGGGAATGGAGGGAAGCTGTTTTTCAGGGGGATTGGGAGAAATGTCTCCCCAGAATCTCTCTGCAATTCCTCCCCTCCCCCTCCTTTTTTATTGGTTTTTTTTTTGCTTTCGACTTGATGAAGTGTAAGAAGATCCTACAGACCCTCTGTTATGATTGATGAAGCTCTTCTAGGAGGATCTCCTTGACCCTTATAACGTGCATCTCAGTGTCTGTCCATCACTATTCTTTTCCTGTTTCTGTCTCCTTAGGGCCAGGACCTGGACTGTGTGTGATTGTACTTGTGATAACACCAGGCCTCATCAAGGGGCATGAGGATTATGGAGGACAAGAAGCTACATCATCTTGTCCCTTCTGAAACCCAGCTTTGCTTCTTATTTATTTATTTTTTAACTGTCTCTGGCTGTGGGAACTTCAGGTCCATAAGAACAAATTCTGTAATAAAGAGAAGGGGTCTTCTAGCAACCTACTCCAGGTCTTGCAGTACTTCTTACCTTGCCAGGATGATGTTTTTCTTTCCTTTCACTTTTCATATTTTGCTGTTGCTGAGCCTCATGATCCTACTGACTTACTCTGTAGGAGATGACAGGATTAGAGGGTAATATGTGCTGGATATAGGGAATATGTCTTAATAAGGTGTCTTCCATGGCCATTTTCCCCTCCTTGTGGTTGCACTCCTTTTGCTAAATGTGATGTCAGACTCCAGAATGGGGAAGAGGTCTAAGATGGTCTTCTTCCTCCCTTCACTTGGTTCATATTAAATCTATTTTCCCTGTTTTGTCTTACTGTAGTGTCAAAAGCAGGGGTGTTACAATTAATATGGAATCTGCCAGTCTTTGGTGGAAAACTGGAGGCTTCAAGATAATGTCCTCACAGCCACATTCGGTTTGTATTTTGTCCTGTTTTCTTGGCTCCAGGCAGGCAGCTGGGGCGATGGAGAAGACCTGGTGATGAGGGAGTACATTCTATCTCTGCTGGACTCTGTTCCTTCTCATTCTCTCTGTTTACTCTTGTTGTTGTTTTGCAGGAGCAGGAGGAGTGCAGGGGGGTGTTATTAATCATAACACCAGGTCCCAGACTTCAGCTCTGGATGGAGCCACCACAACGAGCACCAGCACCACCACTGCAGCAGCAGGAGGATCTGAAGTCACTGCTGCTCCAGGGACCCTCAGTCAGGGCAAATCGGTGGTTATCAGCACCATGGCAACTGCCTTGTCCACCAGGAATGGCAAGATTGGGACCACAACAGTGCAGACTTTGAATGGGAGTAACGTGGTGATGAACTCTCACCACACAGGAAGTGCTGCTTTCCCTGGGACTCCTGTGACTGCCAACCCCGCTCCTGCACCTGCTGTTGCCCCTCTCGTTAACAATGGACCTGGATCTGTGGGGAAAGGAAACGCTGTTAACGCTGTTTTGCCGTCAGCTTCCAACACTGTCATCCAGACTTCTTTCCTAAACACTGCTGTGTCCTCTGCATCTTCCTCCTCACCCACAGTTATCTCCTCACAGCCACCACCGAGCGTTGGAACCGGGGCGCCCACGGTGACGCTCGTGAGGCCCCCGATCCACACAGCAGGACCCACGGTGGCTGCAGCTGGTGCAGCCACTCAGAATGGGAGCAATACTGTGATCAATTCAACCATCAGTGTGGGGAGTTTTCCGGCTGTTGCCACAGCCACTGTGGGATCTGGAGTTTCCCTCCAGACATCACTGGTGAACAGCCAGTCTGGTTCCACTGTGCCAGCAGCTCCTGCCACACAGGTCATCAAATCTGAGTCTCCTAAAACTATAGTCCAGGCAGTATCCCAGCAGCAGACGCTGGCTACTGGTGGCCAGCCCAGTACTACAGGGGGTAACATGATTATTGGGCAAACTATGCAAGCTGGGCTCTCCAATGTTGCTCCCAATCCTGGTGGGATACCTCCTGCAGCTCCTGGCACCCCCACAGGAATGGCTAAAGGCACTGCCAATACGGTGGCACAAAGTCTGCCAAGGACTCCAACACCAACTACAAGTGGAATCAGAGCAACTTTGACTCCTACAGTTTTAGCACCTCGTTTGCCTCAGCCACCTCAGAATCCGACTAACATTCAGAATTTTCAGTTACCACCAGGTAAGTAAGAGGATTGAGGGGTTTTGTTTTGGAAGTGTGTTTGTTGCAGGGAGGAAGGGATCCAAGTAAGATTTCTTGCTGTTTAACTGTGAATTGTGTAAAAGGCATTACATGTAACAATGAGAGTCATCTGGTGTTCAGTAGTGGCATAGTAGCATTCTACTACTCAGGGTATGACTTCGGGTGGCCAAAGAGTATTTTCAGCAGTAATAATTTGAAAATAATTCTGCCTGGTATCTTTGTTCCAGTGTGAGCGTAGATGAAGCTGCAAACTGCCAAAGGGTGACAATGGAATATTATGCAATGAAATGTTGATAATTCATTTTCAAGAAAGGCATTTTGACTTTTCAGGCAGTTTTGTCAGTAGTTTGTAACCTTCACGTGCTGCTCAGTTCCCTCTCCGTCCCTGCATGCCCCCAGTACCACAGAGCTCTCTTGAATAGAGAAGCAGCAGATACAACACGAGAAAACTACCTTCTTTTGCTTTAAATACCTTCAAAGTCTGACTTTAAAACGTGCAGATTTGAAGCTTATGATCATCTTTTTAGTCACTGGCATTCTGATACAAAAGGCAGACTGCCTATGTCCTTACCTCACCCTGTTGTGTCTAGGGCTGCAGCGTTTGTAGTAGCTAGTCTCATGCTTAGTGCTGAGCATCTCTGGGCAAGGAATCTAGTCCTGAACTCAATGGGTGAGTAAAAAGCAGGATGGGAAGCATTTCTTTGCTCAGAACTGTTCTGTCCCACCTTAAATATCTTAGATTTTGAGACTTAAGGTTATAAATTTGCTATTATTTTGAGCCAGGCTTGTTGCTTGTATCTGCTTTGATTTTTGACTGAAAGTACTTGTGTGAACCTACATGTTGTTTCCTGTCTTCCAAATAATACATACAATAGCTGTATTCTTGCTCTTCAGTGTTTTCAGGGCAGTATACAGAAAACAACTAATTAAATTTTGCTGCTAATACTGAGTGAAGTCAGTGGTGGTTGGGTATCATCTTATTTCAAGTGGGATCTTGGTAAAAATACATCATTTGGAACTCCTGACCAACCTCAGAGCAATGTACCTGTCACATAAAGTAGACCAGGAACTGCACTGTGTTTTTACACACTGTCTTTTTATGCATATCACATATATTATACTCTCAGTGGTATGTGATGCTGTGTAGTTTGATGAAGTCTGTCAAACATTCTGTGTATTCAAGTTCTAACTACCATAACTATTTCTCTTTATTTTGTAGAGAAGATTATTCTGCATATGAGTAATTCGAGTGACAATGTTACTAATTTAAAAAATAGTCGTAAAACTCAGATCTTGAAATCCCAGTGCTTCATTTGAAGTTTGTAAATTGATAGGCTAGAAAATTCTTATGTATTTATTTATTCCTGTAGCATATGAAAGGATTGTTCAGGTTTAGTCTGTTGCCATGTATACCTACATTTTTTGTTAGTACTGCATTATAAATCTGATTATGGGGAAAAATGCTACAGTGGAGTCCAGCGGACCTTTTTTCAGATAGCTGATGTTTTTCAAACTGCCACAGTGTACTGAAATGTGTTACTCTCAGAAGCAGCATTGCCAGTCCTTGACTAAAATTGGGCTATAAATTTGCTCCTTTGGAGTTCTTGATAGATCAAAGTAAAACAATATAATTTCTGAGCACTTGGTTTTTATTAAGTACTTTTCTTGTCTGTTCTAGACTTTAAGAAATATCTATAACTTCAAAAGAATAAGCATGACTTTTAAAACAAGCAGGTGTATGTGACTGGATACATGGAAATTGGAAATTTGCTTCTTGCATGACAAGACAGGCTTAATATTGAAAAGGATTTTTTTTTAGTGAAACAGATTATTTTTCTTTTAAATTGCTTTAGCTTGTTTGTTATACTTTCCAAAGTAGCCAACTTTGGAAATGTTTTGCGTAAATAATTTCTTTCAAAACACTTAAGAATTGGTTGATGTTGAGTTCAGGTGCCAGGGCCAAGCACCTCTGCAAGTCTGGCCACATGGAACTGCTGTGATCTTGCAGAGTGCAGGTACATTCATAGTGAAAGGACAATATGTGGCTGTGCTTTTGGAATTGTATTTCAAATGACAGTATTTCAAATGTATTTCAAATAGGCCAGATTTTTGGAGGCAGTTTGGTGGTATGACACTGCAGCTGCAGTGCAGGTATGCTGTGCAGCTACTGCATGCATCACATTTGCATTCACAAGTTTGTTTCTAAAAGTTAGTAGTGTGTGCTAGTAAGAGTTTCTAAGACAGCTTCAAATCATACACTGCACACACAGCTATTTACACCAAGAGTTGCCAACACTTAGAAAGCTCTGATGGAAGGTTTGACCAATAAGCAACACATGTTTTACAGTTATTTTCTTACCCAGAATCCCTGTTTCTGGCTCTCCAAAATACAGTTACAGTGTCACATGTATGGAAAGCAGAATATAAAATATCAGTAAGTGTTAATAACCAGGGACTTGAGAATTGGAAACCTTTCGAGACATCAAATGTTTTCTTAAAAAGAGCATGTGGGAAATAAACTTGTTCAGTGGTCTTTAAAACATACAGCTTTTAGAATAATGCTTTGTATGACACCAAGGTATTGTGCAACAAACCTCGACTGACAAATTGGAGCTGTTTGAAGAGCCAGTGGGCCATATTTGTTGTGGTCTTGCTGGATTTTGGTATATTGATCCTCCAAGCAGCTGGACTATTGAGAGTATCTGTGCATTAGTAGTGGTTTTTCACTACTGACATCTTTGAGGGAGAGGATTGTTGCACTTTGTCTTTTCAAAAAACAGGCTCCTGGAGAACTTTATGGTCCAGTGGGACAGATTTGGGTGATGAAGATCTCAAAATAACCCTGTTTATACCTTCTTAGCAAAGACCTGGGAATATTGTGAGTTGATTTTGTAGGAGGCAGGAACAGAAGTTTCTCTTTATACAATGCTGCCTTAAGTATGCAACATCTACTGAAACTGTGACTGAAAATAAGTTGAATGGAGGTTGTTGTTCTGAGTATTTCAGTAATATGAAACGTGTTTTGTACAATAATATGGTAAGAAGTAGGAAAATCAGTGAGTTTGTTAAAGCAGTAAGTCAGTGTTCAGCTGTTACAGGTGCTCAGGGAAGTCTGCAGGAAATTATGACTGGGATTATGCCCTAAAATTTGTCTATTGCATTGTTAGGACTTTGTAAAGTGCTTAGAGGTCATTGCTGATACAGGATAGAATCATCCTGTGAAATGGCAAAACTTTTGTACTATAAAATCACCTTTGAAAATCCCATCTTGTCCAGTGGTGCTGTAGCACAAATCCAGCACTGTGAGGTTATTCCTACTTTAGCAGTACTGTCAACCTGGGGTTCAAAGATTTTGTTTTCTCTCTTTCAAGTTCTTTATGTTGTTATTTTGCTGCATTATGTACAAGCATCTCGTAATAAGTTTTTAATGTATCTGCTTAGAGAAAGGAGCAGATTGGTGAGTGCTGTAGGTATATATTAAGAACAGTGTAGTGCAGGTGGGTATGCACAGTTTCCTCTACTAGCTTAGGTGAAATTGAAATCTAGAAACTTTCACTTCCCCTTGTTCCTTCTTTTACCTGCTGAGTGACTCTTCATACTTATGAAAATTTGATGTATTGATCCTAAAGATTAACTCCTTTTTTTCCTGAGTAAATGCAATTTTGTGACAGTTCTGCTTGAAGCTAGTAGATAGGATGGGTTGTCTTGATAGTTTATGTGTTTTTTTTTTTAACTTCTGCAGTCATGACCAATGTTCCTGCTAGCAGTAGTGCAGCTGTAGTAGAACTGCTGTCACAGAGTTGTTTTGCTTTGTATCTAAGAACTTTTGTTACTTTCCCAAATCTCAGTTGGATCTGCCAGTAGCTGATGAGACAAGGATGAGACAAGACTTCTTTGGTACTTTCTTCCTGGAGGGCACCTCGTGCCATTTCTGTGTTGAGGACAGGATGGAACCTTTCTAACCTGAGAGATTGTTGGGGCCCCTTTAACAGTGGAACGTTCCAGAGTTCTGAACGTTGCCAGGGGTTAAAACTTACCGTTGGTGCTTCGAAGCAAAGGGTCTCTGGAGGAGCATTGGTGCTCTACACCTGCAGGTCCTGGAAGATGTACTACATGAATATGCACCCTCAAGGTTATCTGCATGGCCTTAGAGGCTCAAAACTTCACTTGGTGTTAAATGGGATCTTCTTATGTAGAAACTGACCATTTTTTCACTTGTGTTCGCTGTCCAAGAAGGATTGTAACTTAGGCCTTCATTGGAGGGGCTTTAGGATGGTAAAACCATTGGAATATGTAATTTAAAACATGGATTCACATCCTTTTGACTTGAGCAGTCGAGCATTTTGGAGCTGGAGTAACTGAAAAATAACTTCTGCAAGAGTAGTTTCTTGCAGTTGGGAGTTGGGGTAATAGGTGGTTGGGCAAAGGAGAGTATATAAAAATGGGAAAAAGGTGGCAGCTGAGAAGAATCAAATCAGTTTGTGTTACTTTTCATGCTGACTGTCTGGCTCCTTGCATTACTTTGTCCTTGAAATGTACCCCAGAAGTGCCCAAAGTAACTAGAATGTAGGTAGATGAGGAAATCATCAGACTTCCCATAATACAAGAATTACAGAGAGGAATGATAGAAATACTATGAAGTAGTGGAATGTGGTTGTTTCTATTTCTCACTGACTAGTAAGCAAGTTCAAACATATCCTCATTATAGTTTCCCTGTATGTTGCATGTGCTGCCAATATTATGCCTGTTAACTGTGTTGGCATGGCTCGATTTTGTTAAAAATAATGTCTGTAATGCACCATGACAATAGGAGCTCCTTAAAGTACTTATAGTGTGTTTTACTTTCAAAGCATTTTACAAAACTTAATCCCTACAGCATGCCTGTGTGGTTGGTAAATAAAGTAGTATGAACTCTGCTTTAGAGCTGGGGGAAAGAGCAACTTAGAGAAGTTCTGACTTGCCCAAGGCCATGAAGGAATCAATATTTTGCCAGGATTAGGGTTTGGGAGCCCTACACTTGGTGCCTAAAGCAGTATGTGCCTTTCTGAAAGATAACTGTGGATCTCTTCTGCAGAACTCGTCTGGGTGAGGGGTGGATTTTATGTTCAAATCATGCATCAGCAAAAGGAACATTCTGCTTTATTTGGAATCTGCTACATCAGATCTGCCATATGTTGCCAGACTGAAAGTTGTGTTTGTTCGTATTGCGACTTCCATAACTGAGGAATCCTGTGTGCTTGGCTTTGTACCCCAAAGACTTGAGGCTCGGGGAGATGTGCAATAGGATTTTTTGCCTCTGTTAAAAAGAGTGTCTCACATCTGATAAGAGTGTTTCGTTAAGTGATGGGATCTAATGGGAATATAATTAGGATTCTGTGAAGCTGTGAAAGCTACTAACTTTGATTCCATATTGTTCATTTCTGTGATGGAAAATACTGTTGTTCACAACAGTCTTTGGAAGAGCATGTATGATTTTGTTTCCTATGCCTATCTATGCTTAAAGTTGTGGACTTCTGGGGGTTTTTGGGTATCACTAGGCTTTTGATAAAGGTTGTTGGTCAGTGACCAGAAGGGAGTGATGTATTTATTTTGAGCTGTTTTGCACTCTGCAAGAAATTACGTGTTTTTGATCTCTGGAAATCTAGCAAGTTACTTATAAAATGCAGCTTCTTGGTTTGAGGACCACAAATTTGGATGCTACCCAGGACCTGGAATTCCTTACTGACACAGGATGCTTCAGCAAAGTTAGCAAACTGAGGTGAAAATGCATCAGTTTGGGGCACTGATAAGAGACAAATTAGTAGGTATCACAAACTCTCTTCAAATGAAATGTTTTGTTTGTCTTCCCTCTTTTGGGAAATGGTATGAAAATATAATTCTAAAAAAATTTTATTAAGTAGCTCAAGAACACAGCTGAAAATGCTGATGCTTAAACTACGTGGTTTTAAGCAAAGAGAAGGTACTGGTGTGTGTAAAAGTTGCTTTCTGTTCTCAGAAAAACTGTGTGATCCAAACCTGAGTCTGCTCAGAAGGAACTGGACATGGAAGTCACTTTACACATTAAACCCTTTTTGTTACTATAGGCAGTTTTTGTCAGAAATACTTAATATCAGCATTTTTAACTGAAAATGATTACTCTTGCCAAGGTTATTCTCTGTGTTGAAACCTTATGAACGTTAATAACTCCATTTATCTGACTCTCCTCCTTGAATTTGATGCCATTGCTTTGTGTCAAAAAAAGGGCTTTTTCTAATTGCAAGTTTAACTTTATGTGAGGCATGTTGTCTCTTGTGAAAGAAGATTTGAAGAGGTAGTGTAATGAAGAAAATAATTTTAAAAACACTGTTTCACACAAGGCAAGGCAGTGATAGAAAGGAGATCTAGTCATAGTTAATAGACAGTTTTTTCAGGTGTATTATGAACTATAATACAATGAACTTCCTCTGTGAAGGAAAGCCAAACTCCAGAGAGAGTATGTGTTGCTCACAAGTTACAAAGGGCTTTTTCTTTGCATGGTCACAGGGATGTTCCTGTGTACAAATAGTTTAGATCTGTGAATGTTGTCCAAGGTGCCCTCCTGGCATCAGACCCTCAGGATGATGTTGACAGGTTGCACACAGTTGTCCTACAAGTAATGTTAAGGCAGTAACAACAATTCAGTTTTCAACTAATTAAGATCTTGCCTAAATGTGACACATTGTGTATTTATACTGATACACGTTTCTTGAAAGTTGCAAACCCTTTCTTGTCTGGATCCAGTTTTTGCTGTAACAGCCCTCTTGCATCTGTTTCCTCATAAGGGAAGCAAAATAGCTCATACAACAAACTTCTTCTACAAGGACATGGTTGTTTTCACACTGGTGATTTTAAGACTAAATTAGTGTGGCAAATAGATCCCATATCCAGCTCAGATGCTGAGAGAAGCCTAAAAACTGTGCACAGACCAGGCTGCAATTAAACAGGTGTAAAGACTGTGTGATCACTCATATTTCAGATGAGATGAGGCTCTGTTTTTCGTTGAGGCCACAGACACACAAATAGAGCTTGTTGGTGGTTTTAGCACAGTTTGACCTCTGCTTACTCTGAAAATTTTTACCTCAGTTCTGTTCTGTGGTAATTTCTTTCCAGAAATGCTGGTTGTCTTTTGGAGGTGTGATGTCTCAAAGAACTGAGAGCCAGTTTTTTTCCACAAAGCCTCCTGTCTTGGAGTAATTTTCTTTAGGTGTCTTTAGCATAATATACAATGTAAAATGAAATTGTCCTTGAAGCCTTATTTATGCCTTTAAGGACTCTCTTAAACTATAGAATATTTTTTGATGAGAACAAAACCTTGATTATCCTCACTATATAATGATATAGATTATCAATAATCAAGAAAGGAGGTGATAATCATAAGGAATTGATACACCTGCGTCCTGTTTTTGTAGTGAGACCTGCTCAGTATTCAATAGAGCTGTCTTAAGGCATTGTACAAATGTGGCTTATCTTTTGTCTTTGTAAGACTAGAAATAAAAAGATGAGTTTCTGTACTTATATTACCATGATCAGAAAGTTACACTTTGAATATCAAAGGTTAATGCTCAGCAAAGTGCATAAATAGATAATAAATCCCTGTACCCAGGGATGGTGCTTTTGCTGTGTATTTGTAAGGGATTTAGTGCAAGATCTGACTTGGATACCAAGCTCTTTTTGTGGGATTTGGAAAAGCATATTGATAGAAATTAAGTAACTTTTTGTAATTATAGAGCTTGATAAATTAGAACTGTAAATTATGAATCATTAATATATCTTTTGGTGCTTTTTTCCTTAAAATGCACTACTAAAATAAGTTTTTCAGTAACATCTTGTAACCAGTACCTAGACAATGAGTAACATAAAACTTGCAGCAGTGTGTAATATTATTTTACATGACTGTTCTATGATTTCTGTTGAATCAGGTAAGCCTCTCTAGCAAGAATAGTCTAACTTATGATTACAACTTGATTAATATATGCTTCTGAGAGTAGCTGAACTGTTAAAAGCTATCACAGTGCTTTTGTGCAGAATAAAGCACGTGCTGGATAGACTGTGCTGACAACCAGTATAGCTGAAAAATGTGTGCTCCAGATACCAGGGCATAAACAAAACCAAACAATGAGTTGTGGTGCCACACTCGAGCCTTTCTGAAGTGGTTAGAGGGGGCAGCAAGGCTGGAGTAAGTTGTCTGCACACCTTCCTTCAGTTTATTAATCAAATGTTTCTGTAAGGGAAGGTCAGATTTAGAACCTCTCTTGAAATGTAAAATAACATCAGGTGTACTCAGCATGAGTGGTGGTGTGGCGAGTGGGACCAGTTGTGCTCACATGAGTCAGAAGTACCAGCTCTGAGGAGTAACACTGAGGAACTGCAGCTCTGGTGGCAAAAGAGTTGATGGAGGTGACCTGAGGAGTGTTTGCCAAGGGATCAGTGGGGGATGTCAGGAGAAGAGGTCTGGAGCAGGAAGGCTGAGGGTGACTAAATGGTGTGGAAGTTAATAGACAGGCGTGAGGAGTTGTTGGTTTTTAATAGACATATGTGCAGTCATGTTTGCAGTAGTATTAAGGGTGGATTGGGAAGAGATACAAGTGTTCATGCCCTGAGCTCCAACCTCTTATTTCCTTTCATTCTTCCTTTTTTTCAATGTATCATTTGGTTTTCTTTCCTTCCCTGTCCTCCATGGGGGAGGGGGAGAGAAGGCACTAATTATTTGTAAGTGTTAGTCATACCCAGTCATTAAGCTTAGTCATTACTCAGGACTGTGCATTTGATGGTTAGTAAAAATCAAAACGAGACCTGATTTTGTTGAAAAGCTTTCTGAACTCAAGCTTACAGGTGTGAAAATAATTCCATTTCTGTGTTCAGACTAACTGAAAAAGCAGAGCTATTTAATAAATGTTGCTATCAGCCAAATGACATGTAATATCATGTCCCTGTTGATAGTTTGTATTGAACTTGCAGGCGTAGTGTTTGGCACATTCTCAAAGCAGAATAACTTCTGGATGGGCAGTGAGAGAGGCATGAAATCCCAGAGGAGGATGTGGAGGGAACCTTTCCACTGAGGCTGCCCCAGGGAGCTGTCAGGGGTCCAGTGTTGGGTCTCCACAGCTCCAGGTGAAAAGGTGGCACCAGCACAGGGTTTTCTCACTGCTAAAATTACAAAGGTGGTGTGCCTAGAGTAGGGCATTCACAGTAGGGACAAATTAAAGAAATGCATTTTTTTATGGCTTTTCATACACTTAGTTGTGTTTGGGTGTTGCTTTTTGAAGGAAGAAAACATTGATTTAAAGCATTACTCCTCACTAAGTATTTGTGTGCAGACTGCTAAATGCAAAGTAGATTGGCCATTCCCATTCAGCACCAACGTTGATATGCTTTGAATTGACAAACTATTTGTCACAAATGAAGACTAGTTGAGTTTTTAAATTTCCTTTTTAAAATACCAGATAAAAAGAATTAGTGACACTTCATTTTGTGTCTTCCTTTCTCAACCCCAAATTCGATTTTGGTATAACTGAATTGTTGTTTGATATAAGTATACTGAAATTAATGGGAGAGCTAAGTCTGAATCACTTGGAGATCAATAATTAAAGAAATTGGTTTAGCTTTTGATAGTGTTTTTCGTAGCTCTTTCTACATCAGACTAAAGACAGATTTGTGTGATGATTGGGTTGCAATTTAACAGAGCACTCTGGTGTTCTGGCTTTCTATGCTTGACTAGAAAGGAATGTTAACACACTTTCAAGGAATATAGCTTTCCAGAGAAGTCAAAATAGTTTCAAATCACATTGTTGTTGAAACATTTGTCAATTGTTGCTATATAAAATGATGTATTTCCCAGAACAATTCTTACACGCCTTTTCAACTGAGCAGGTAAGATTTTCTCCATATGGGATCACTGTGACTTTTTGGCACTCAAGTATGACGTTATTCCTCTATATTCTTAAAAGATTTGTGAATCAATATCTTCCAAATGATTCACTTCTTCACCTTTTAACCAGTACAGTTGAGTTCTATAATTTGAAACTGAATTCTTGCACAGTAAGAGTAAGCAAAAGCTTTTAAAATGAAATTGAAATTTTTGTCAGTTGACTCTAGTAAGATAAAACCCCTCAGTTTTTCATGATGCAAACTTGTGTATTTGGTCTGTCCAAAATACTCTTTCTGTGCACTGCAGTCAGGATTCTTGAGGACATTTGCAAATGTATCTTTCGCTGGGGTTGGCAATAATCATCGATCAGTGTTTCCAAGACCATAACGATTAGTTGTGATCTGTGTGTGCAGGTTGGGTTTGTGGAGAAAGGCATGATGGCAAATAGTGAAATGCTGTAGTAAACTATTGCTGTACCAAAACTTGTAGGCATTGCATTTGGGTGGAATTTTACTTTATTCCAGAGTGACAGGAGTTGAAAAGTAAATGGAGTGATGTGCTTTTGTAGTTCTTGTCCAAAACTCTGTGCCGTTCCAGTCTTCACTGTGTAATATTTAGTGCCTGTTGGGAGAGACTCCCAGTGTTTTGTATTAAAGATGCTCTGAAGCAACACCTGACAGTCATGGCATGTTTTTTCATGCTAAGTTGTAGCTCACCTTCAGCACAGCAGGTGCTGAACATTTAGCAGGCACCGCTCAGATGCATGGGCACAGTGGGCACTGTGTGCTTAGTGCAGCTGTGCAGGACCTCAACTTCATGGCTTTGGGATGCCCAATCCTCTGAAACAAGCCATGAGAGAATCTGGTACAGACTCTCAGGTTGCTCCAGTGTGCTGGACAGCTCTAGCTCTGCTGGCAGTTTTATGGCCTGCAGACCTGCAGCTGGGCAGGGAATGTATCTACTGCTCACCCGTGTTTGTGCAGCCTGACCTCATCGTGCCAGTGCAGGGGAGGCACTCCTGGAGCAACTGAAGTCACATGTAGTCATGGGTTCATTCTGAGCTGGTTTGCAGGAGCTGATACCTGCACTGTGATTATCCTTGTGGAGCTGAGGTGCCTTTATAGAGGTGACAAAACAACCACTTCTGTTGATGAAACTCAAGAGCCTAAATCTCTCATGATGTCAAAGGCTTTGGCAAGAAAGTTCAAGTAAAAGCTTTTTGTGGATTTCTTGTGCAGCACAGGTCACCCAAGGTTCTAGGCACCTCAGTTAAGCCAGAGCATCTAATGCAGTCGTGCACACCTCCCATGGGATGCAAAACAATGTGTCTTCAGTAACATCTAATCCATAGCTGTGTTACCATTTACAGTTCTGTGCTATTCATCTTGATTTGTAGTCTCTTTCTCACAAGTTGGTGTGTAGATTGTCCTTCTTGAGCTGCTACACATCTGCTGGTTTGTTACAGATGCTGCTCTTTGACGTGTGTAAATAATTGTGTAAATTTGCTAGAGGTTATCTGGTGTTAGGAAAGATTCCCTTAATTACCCAGGTATTCATGGAGCTGCACTGGACTGGTAGACTTCATAGATTCTTTCTGTTTTTCTTGGCCTTTCATTCCTGTAGAGTGAGAACTTTTCCAGGTGGGCCAGTTACTGTGAGAGAAGGAATGGTGGATTGCTGGACAGTGTTGATGTCAGTGCCAGGTTATCTTTTCTGTTTCTGCAATAAGGGACATACATCACTTCTGCTGAAAGCTCTTCCTGTAGTTTCTATAGGCAGCTATCTTTTTCTCCAGCTCTCTACAGTATTCTAGATTTTTTGTATTGGAAAATTCTTAGAAACTTCATGCTTTTATAAAGGCTTTTTAATCTCATGATCTCTGTATAACCTGGTCCAATCACCTGCAGAGCATGGACTCGTCCCCTTTGCTTTAGATGTTTTTTGTGGTGTGTATGAGAACAACTTGCATAACCTTCCAGACATTCACTTTCCGTTTTGTTGCAACAGAATCTCTTCTGACAATTCCTGAGGGATACTCTGATAAAGCTTTCTTCTGCTAATATGGCACAACCCACTTAGGATTACTGTCAGATTTTTTCTGCCATGTCAAATGTTTGCAGCATCTTGGCACAAATGAGTGTGTGCTCAAGAGCTTAAGGCCCAAACTGCTTTGACATGAAGATAACCTCTTAGTGAACTTCCCTTGCAAATCTAGTTAGGATTTGAAGATTGTCAGATGTCGGTGGACTCTATGATCAATAACCTTCTTTTCTAGAGGTGTTTGGAAGGACTTTGATTTCCTACACCAGAAGCATCAATCCTCTAGTTATTCTTTCAGGCTTGGACATTCTTTCTGAACACCAGCATGTGTGTGTATTGATTCTTTGCTGCCTAATAGTTCTTCCTGACCCCATCTGTTTTTCCTTGGAAAATAAAGTTCAGTTACCTTTTTACTTTAAGAAGAGAATTTCTTCAGGATGTTGGAAAAGAATATTCTCCATGCACTTTCAAGATCATACATCCATTAATTCTTTTGTTGAGTCTCAGCTACTGAAAAAAACCTATTAAATGTCTAGGTTCTTAGTAATGGTTCTGAATTGATCTGGATTAGACCATGAGCTACATTGTGAGTAATGAGCAGAATCTGTAAGCTTGAACCTTCTGTTCTTCTATTCAGTGTCTGCATCAGGAAGAGAGATGTTGTCACTTGGGATTTGAAGGAGTCCTGTCTAGGGTTTGTATTTCACAGATAGGCAAGATTTTTTGCCTTGCACACTGGTAGGTGACAAGCATGGGCACACCTTTTCGTGGTCCTTTGGTTAGGTGCTTGCCAACTGTAGATGAAGCCCTTCAGTGTGTCACCCATGGTATGGATGGAGTCTCTGAGACTTGGAGCGTTTATCCTGAGAGGTGACACCTGGATATGCTGCTGTTTGAGTGGCCTTTTGTTGGGTGTGGCTGTGAGAGGGGACAGTCTGCTGGACTGGGGATTTCCTCACAACACCAATCTGAAGGTGCCTGCTGTATCTGCAGCAACTCTTAACTCTCTTTGGGAAGTCCAGCTCCTACAAATGTTATTAATCCAGATTTGCCAGCAAAAATCAGTAATAAAACAGGAAACTTCTGGGGTGGGTTTTTTTTTTGATGTAGAGATTCTCTAGCAAGAAAGTTGTATGTCTTGGGAATTACACAGATAATCAGAGTGGTCTGCAAAAGGCTACAAAATATTTTATTAGTCTTCTTTATTATTCTGTTAATTTTTTTCTGTAGTCTTTGCTCAGCCAAGCCATGTTTCAAAGAAAGAAGGAAGAGGGAGGCGTTACAAAAAAGCCTGGTTTGTGTTTTACTGACATGTCCTTTGGCCAGAGCTCTTCACTTTTGATTCCAATGCATGATTTCACAAGTTTAATTAATTAAAAAATAAAAAACATCAGCAAGTTCAAAAACCCCAAAGCACAGCACTTTGTAAATGGAAATGCCAATAGCAAATGGAAATACAAATAAGCAAGAGGCAAAGACGACACACTAGAATCATGCAGCTACATCATATAATAATGACATTTTCCATTCCAAACACTCTGGTAAACAGGAGATGTCTGGGAAGGTCTCCACAAGAACATGAGATGACCATTGTACTGATCAGGAGCACAAGTCCTTTTGGCATAAGGAGTATTCCTCCTCACTTTTGTTAATCCTTCATTTGGAGCCACGATGAGTTGTTTAATTCAAACTAAAACATGAGCCTCTTTCAGGATTCTCTTAAACCTCTAACTTCTAACAAAAATGGTAATTAATTTTAATTAGTTTTTCAATGAGAGACTTTGAAAGAATGCTTGAATATTTGCATTTTTAATATTGAATATGATTTTAGAGTACGCTTGATCAGACTTTCTAGGAAAAAGAAGGCAGAGAGATATTTAAAATGAACAAGTTTCATTGTCACCTTTTTATAATTGAACATTTCCAATGATCTTTATTAGCTCTTTTAGCTTAAATAGTAATTTATCCATTTGTGGAACAAAAACCTGGATGATAAACTTGAAACAGAAAAATGTTTTTCATCCTTTTTCATCTTATTTTAGGTATGTTGCTGAATTTAATTGAAACAGTGAGATACCTTATAAAATTCTAGCCATCTACTGGAACCTGGTAGTCAGTTCTGACCTGGTTCATTCAGCATTTGCAGCCTTATGAATTGGAGTTTGAGGTTATGATACTTATCTGTATTTAAATATTTAAAATAAAAGTTTCAGAGTAGAGGAGAAAGAAACTGCTTTCTCGACACGTGGTTATCAATCCTTCCTCTTTTCTGTAGCCACAAATGGATTAACTGAGATTCATGTGTGGATGGAGAGAGGGGGCTGTTACAGCCCTCCATTGGCTTTGTTTAGGAGGAGGAGATAAATGGGACTTTCTTCTTAATTCTTAATCGAGTTAGGGCCAATGAGCCTTCTGAACTTCACTGCAAATCCACTTAGTGCCAGCCTGGGTGTAGTTTTGGGTTAGTGAGTTCCTTTTTTACCTGGTTGGGTTGGAAAAGGTTCTGTAGCTGGGCTGGGGAGGAGAAGCTGAGAGAGCAGCTCCACCTCCCTTTTTAAAGAATTCTCAGCAAGGCTCGAGGGATGTTATGTGTTCAGTCAAATCTCATTTGCCTGAACACTGTGGTACTGGTGAGTTTCTGCACAGAAATTTCAGTAACCAACTTAATCATCATCTGAATTTTTGCACCTCTCCTGAAATCACCCATACACCAACAAGATAGCATTCCAAGCAGGTGAAATATCTCATAGCATCATACCATGGTGAAAGTTTAGGCAGGACTAGTCAGAAGTTAGTAATTGCCTTTATGTTTGTATATAGCCCAATATGTGTGCGCAGGAATTTATCAGGGGGTAAACTCTGAGTTAAGGACACATTAGAAACTCTATAAATTGAAAATAACTGTGTATAAAATTTGATTGGGAATGAAAGAACTATTTCAATGTAGCTTTGTATGAGTTACTTTTTTATTATGACTTCAATACTTGATGGAAAGTTCAGACTTCCCAGAGTTAGAAATCTAGCAGGGTAGTACTTAAAGTCAGGGTTTGAATTACAAATGATTGTTTTATCTGTCTGCTGCCAAAAATTGAACTTTCTTGATATGTTTTCTAAAGCTCACATTACTATGCTTTTCAACTGTCTGTTTGAGCAGTTGTGCTATGTTAATGTGTAGGCATGTTCTAATTTTACATGTAGCTCAGGGAGAATATTTCATTGTTCAGACATTGTGCTTGCACTGCAGGGGTATTCAACCTTCATTTTGTGGTTATTTTCCCTCTTTCATTCATATTTTGGGGAGAAAACCAGTAAGCTGACAGGACTGCTGTGCCAGTGGATGGTTGTGCTGTTGCAGGATGTCAGGGTGTGGCACAGACCCATTCCTGAGCCTGATGTGTGTGTTGAGCTGGAGACAGGGACAGGTGTCTCAGAGCTCTGATGCTGTAAAAGTTTCTCATGTGCAGGTGAGGTGCTTTGGCTTGGTGCTTTCAAATAATTTTAGTCACATTTGGACTGGGAGAAAAGTTTAAAAAACAATCCTCCCTTCCCAAACTGCAGTTAGTATCTCTTCTGTTGCTTCTGTAAGGAAAAAAGATATACCTTTAAAGAATTTGGATGGTACATTAACCTTAGAATATCCTATGGAACCCCAGAAATGGTGAGTTTTAAGAAAAAGAGCTTTTTTTATGGGGTGTCAGTTTAATTCTGTGTCATTTAAGGACTTCTGAAAGCACAGGCATAGGTAGTTGCATTGGGCCTTTTCAGTTGCTAGAAACTAAATGGTACTCAACAAACCTTAATATTTGATGTGATGTTTTCAGTTATAATAATATTGAAGATTTCCACTGAGTCCACATTTAGCTGCTTCAGCTGATTATTATGAGGAATGACAAAAATGGGCAACATGAATTCATTTCCCAAGATTTTATGTTTGCACATTGGAAGAGAATGCCAGGTTCTGTTTGTGCAGGAATGACCTTCATGTAGTAGTAGGTCACTCTCTAGTCTTTAAAATATTGAATTTCCCTGTTATTTGTCAGTAGCCTCCTTCCTGTAGTGTTTGGCTGATGGAGAGAAAGTAGTGATGGTTCTAATGAGCAGCTGACAGGATCAAGCTCTGTGTTCACTACTGAAGTTTTTGGGGCTCTCCTGAGCTGTGGTGGTGATGTGTGCCCTTGCTGTTTTCGGGAAAATACATCTCCCTACATAAGTTACTGGAGAAAAGACCTTACTGTTTGGAATGGCTTGGAAAACAGTTTTTTGGACTTGACAGCTAAACAGAGCTTTTATTTCTACAGACTGCAAAATTATAAATACGTTTCCCTCCCTCTTCCTTTCCTAAAGAAAAACAGAATATTTGTTTCTAGATGTAACTCTTGTCTGTAGCACATTGTGGGTCCCACCTTAACACTTCTAAATAAGTTGCAATGGCAAATGACCTTTTGGACATAAATCAGTTTAATGTCTCTGTATGACTCTGCTTCATTAAAAGAGGGTTAATGTAGAGAATGTATGGAAAAAATTAGGGATAAATCAACTAAGGCTTTTCTTTTAAACTAGTTTTTGTAGAAATAAGTATATGGTTTTTTACAGTTTAACTTCCAAACAGTCCAAGAAAACTGTTTAAGGCACTGTCTGTAGATATTTTGGCACTTCATCTGAATAGAAAAGCAAATAAAAGCTTGATTCTTTTTAAGTAGTCATGCTCTGAGATGTCATAGACCAGATCTCCAGACATTGTTGGGGAGTGTGTATTGGCTTTTGATTCACTGAACAACCCTTCAGAAAAACTTTCTGATTTCAGTAGTGCCTCTTGATTTTCATGGTGAAGTTTCCTCCTGTAGTTGCTCAGAAAACCCAACTAATTTTGAGTGCCCAGTTTGTTTCCTTAGTTGACTTTTTCAGAGCTGATGAGGTCCTGAGGCTCTCCTGGACTGACTGAGGCGTGTAGAATGAAGGAGCTCTTGGAAAACCGTTCATGTTGCCCAGATCCTGTTTGTAACTTCCAGGAAGAGAGAAAACCTGCCTGTTAAAGCTGGTTCCCTACAGCTGCCCGTTGGGGTTAAGTGTATTGACCTGAGTGACTGAGCAGGGAATGAGAGTCTCATTTCCCTCTCTGTTTTATTTTTCTTTTGGGGTGTAACATGGCACAATGCAGCCTGTTGCTGGTGCACATGAGAGAGATTATGATTTTATAGCCACTTTCATTACTAAATTGGTTATGGGAATTTAATTTAGAACTTAAGCAATTGTGTTCCTGTTGATGGTGAAGCTCTTGATTATTTTTCTTCCCCTCTTACCAGGAATCTTTCTTAACAGCAGGATTTTCTTTTATTTGTAGTGTTTTACAAAACCAATTTCTTAGTAAAGAGCAGGTAGGATTCTTACATGATTGCTAATTTTAACTGAGTCACATGGAATATTTTTTGTTGGGTCAACAAATCACTGTATTCTGATACTGAGCATTTAGACAGTATTTCTGAAATGAAACTATTCTACACCAAATGTCATAATGCAGCTGGGTATTTTGATTTTATTCTAAACCCCTTTTGATAGTTGTGTAGTCCTTCAGCAGTACATTAATTCCCTATATATCCAACTTGGATAAAAAAACCAGCCAGAGATGTTCTTTCATATTTGGCAAGGATGTGTGTTTCTTGACCAGTATCTGTTTTCCAGGCATGGTCCTTGTGCGCAGCGAGAATGGGCAGTTGCTGATGATCCCCCAACAGGCCTTGGCACAGATGCAAGCACAGGCACATGCCCAGTCTCAGCCTCAGAATACTCTGACTCCTCGTCCTGCTACACCGACCAGTGCACCCCCAGTGCAGATATCCACAGTGCAGGTCAGTTCAGTGATTTGTAGTGCTAAAAACTGTAAGATTTATTTTCTTCCTTTGAAGAATACACCAGAAAGTAAGGTATGGTGTTAGTGATTGAAGAAACAGTAGATCTCACTGCAGCTATAGAGGCTTTTCATAGATTCATAGGATGGTTTGGGTTGGAAGGGACCTTAAAGCTCATCTTGTTCCAATCCCCCTGCCATGGGCAGGGACATCTTCTCCTAGACCAGGTTGGTCCAAGCCACATCCAGCCTGGCCTTGAATGTTTCCAGGGATGGGCAATCCACACCTCTCGGGGCAACCTGTGCCAGGGCCACGCCATCCCTAGTAAAGAATTTCTTCCTCATTCAACTCTGAATCTATTTTCCACGTGGCATAGATGTTACATTTTGTTCCCAAATCTGTTACAGCTTGGCTGTTACTCATCAAAAATATTTTACCTAACTGAATCACATTAAGTTTAAAACTTTGATATAGAGAAGACCACATATGGTTAATGTGTATGACTCTTTCCCCCAGAGAAAATATAAGACTTAAATAAAAAGGTGGGTATGGGTGTAGGTACACTGCGATTTTGACAGTTTCATTAAGTTCAAGTCTAAAAATCCTCAGTTTTATAGTGGTTTATATGCATTCTTGGGTATCTGTAGCAATATCCAGACACAAAATACTAGATAAGGCAGAAGATATTTGACTACAGGCATTGATGTGTTTGGTTTTTTTCCTCTTCCCCAGGCTCCAGGAACGCCCATTATTGCACGACAGGTGACACCAACTACTATTATCAAGCAAGTGTCTCAGGCTCAAACAACAGTGCAACCCACGACAACGCTACAGCGTCCCCCGGTTGTGCAAGTGAGTGTGTAGGAAAGTAATGCCTCGATGAGACTGTGAGGCAGGCAGGAAATGCAGTTGCTAAGTGAAGGGAAGAAATACCTTCTGGATTATCTCTTCTAAAACATTTGCAGGTCTCAATGTATATTTTGGATGTATAGGTATAATTTTATTGTTTCATATTATACTGATATGCATGTCTATTTAAAAGTATTCTGTTAATAGTTTGTATAACCACAGAGCTGACAAACAGAAAACACCTTTATGTTTTCTGCCTCAAGAAAGTGACAAGAATTCCCTTTGGTTTTGGTGTTATTCCTGTAGTGGATCTGCAGTCCTCTGAATTCTGCAGCAAAATTTGCCATTGCAAAGACAACAGCACTTGCAGCCTTCTCTTCCCCAAGCCTTCTCCCTCTCACACAAGTCTCTGCTTTGGTCTGTGTCCTTCTGGAGACAGAGAACTGAAGGACAGACTGTGGTGGCAGTCTGGGCTGTGTTCTCATAGCCTGGCCTCTGGTAATCATGGGCTTGCTTGGAAATTTTTTTTGAGAGATTGTGGTGTGAGTTTAAAAAACAGTGCAAGAGTGTGAAATTCTCCACATGGCTTCCAGGCACCACTGATACAATGTGATTGCTGCTACCTAATCTGTCTCATCGTGCTTTCTTCATCCTTTGAGTAGACAGGATTAGAGAGTTTTAATTTAAAACATGCAGGTTTTGCTATGCATCCAGTTAACCTTTTTCCCCTCAGAGAGCCTTTGCCTACACCAGTGATCTTTTCAGATCTAAGAGTTAATTTACCTAACTGAGTCTCCTTAATTTGCACTGCTGTTACACTGGGCAAAAAAATAAAGAAGAGTCATTCCATCTGCATATTTTGTGCTGTAATGAGCACACCATGGACTTAATTTATCCTGATTTCAGAGAAGTAAGACAAATGAAACCCTTGTCTTCTTTAGCTTCTCCCAGAATACCAATGAAAGTTAGCTTCGGCAGCACTAGAGCCTCTTTTATTGTGCATCTTTATATAAAGAGCAAGTTTACAAATGATTTGTTAAAATTCTGAGTGTCAGCTGTAACTTGACAGGAATTGCTGTCCCAGGGTTGTTGTTAATAATTACACTGTGTTGGAAGTCCATGAATGAGCTGTGTACGTGAGAAGCTCTTGTTTATAATGGTGATTCTTTAGAGGTGATATTCCTACTTTAAATTACTGATCTGTCTACAAAACCAGAAAAATATTTTCTCCCATTGTTCATCACAAAGACCTCTTATGAGACCTGAGCTTTTGTGCCTTTTTAGAAATTCCTGCCTTTGGGAAACAGACAGAAAAAGCTATTGCATTGACAGGAATTCAGCACTCGTTTTAGCTGTGTTTTTAAACCACAGTGACTGAAGATATATTTGTGGTATTTTTTTCAGTGACCAAAAATCGCGCAATTTTTCAACTTTCGGGATTCCCGTTTTGAATGTGTTTAGTGCCATCTGGTGGCTATTTCTGTCCACTGCAAGGATCACACATAGTGACTTATTTATAGCAGCTGTGAAAGGTGTTCCACTGTCCAGGGGCCCATTTTCTGTTTGATGGCTCAGGAAGACAGATTTTTGTTACGTTCGACGTAAAATAATATCATATTTGTATTCTCTGCAGCCTCAGATTGTTCTGGGTGGTACTGCACAAACAACCACGTTGGGGACAGCAACAGCTGTACAAACTGGAACTCCTCAGAGAACAGTGCAAGGAACAACGGCCACCTCCACTGCTGCCACAGTAAGATACTGCTAAATTTAGCAGCTCTTCTTGCTCATTCATATATAGATGTGTGCATGTATATATACACATGCATGTAAATACAGATCACAGTGGAGAGTAGAAAAGATGCAGGAATTCTGTGAACTATTGGTCTTGGAAGGGTAAACTTTTAGTGTCAAAGTATTAATTTTTGTTTCTGTAATGGTTTTAAAGCACTCGTTTTTTAAAACATCTTAGATTTATTTTATTGAACAGTGAATTTCTCAGTACTGCAGAGTAGAATCAAGGAGTAAGAAACTGGCACTGATTCATTCAAACTGCCTGTTTCCAGGACTGCAGAACAGGGAGGATCCATGGACTGTGCACTGTGAAAGAAGAGCTTTGCTATTTGTTGTCCTGCCAAAGCACTTATTTTCTCATGTGCCACTATTAAAATCCTTGGTGTTTCCACTTTCTTTATACTTTCTTAAATTTTGATAGCAAAAATGTACAATGCATACATATATATGAAGCAAAATCATAATTTCAGTCTGATTATGTCTTAAGCATTGAGGAACATAAATCTCTAAATAATACTCTTCAGTTATGAACTGTATTTCTGAAAGTGTATGCTCAGATCATGTATTAAAGAGTTTATCTTCCCTTCTCTGACTGTTTCCCTTTTACTTTTTCTCCCAAGGAAACTATGGAAAATGTGAAGAAGTGCAAAAACTTCCTGTCCACATTAATAAAACTGGCATCATCTGGAAAACAGTCTACAGAGACTGCGGCCAACGTGAAAGAATTAGTGCAGAACCTGCTGGTAAGAGAAATACATTAAAGTTGGAAGAAACTGTTTCTGGGCAAATTCAGACTCAAAACTGAAGGGTTTGTTTTTCTTATAAAGCCTAAGATAAATTAACTTTGCTTCTTCTGAATTAAAATAGATGCATAAGTTTTCCCTTAAGTTTGTAAATGAGACATTACTGCTTGTATTCATGCATGAGAACATGGGTTAAATTGAACTGTAATGTAAATAGCTGCTCTTTAAATTCTACATTTTGATAAAATGGTGAATAAAAAGATTTATGATGTACTGGAGACAAGGCACTACAGCTAGTACAATAGCTGAGTGTATGAAATCACTAATTTTTAGGGGGAAAAAAGGTATATGACTCAAATGTAAAGCCTTGACATAGTTAATATTTATAGAATGAATACTTGTATTGCTTAGCCTAGTTGTTAACAGAGCTGTATATTCCAGATGTCTTGTGATAACCAGAGGTCTGTAGATCTTACTAGTTGAAATTTATAGTAAATGTAGTAAATTTAGTTACCACCATAAAGCTCTTGGTAACTAAAAGTAGTGAGGGAATGATAAAGCTGCTTATTTCCAATAAATTGTTACATTTTTTTGGTACGGAATGTCTGTAAAAGTTAATTTCTACAAGTTTGTTCATTTGGATTTTCTGTTTTAAAGGATGGAAAAATTGAACCAGAAGACTTTACCAGCAGGCTGTACAGAGAACTTAATTCTTCACCTCAACCTTACCTTGTGCCTTTCCTGAAGGTAACTTGTGTTTTCTACTCTTTCTTTATTTCTGTGCTTGTGTATGATCAGCAATGAACATAAGTACATCTTTTACCAGTGTAGATGGAATTCCCAAATGATGTAAATGGAAGTTTTAAATGGTGCCTGGTTAGGCTTTTGCTCCCTTAGAAAATATTTTTGCATCTAAGTTCCAAGAGTTTGTTAGTGTGATTCCTTGGCACAGTAGTAATTATAATACTACTCAGTTATATAATTTCTACCATAGTGTCACATTGTAGCTCTTTTGAGAAATCTGAAAAGTTTCCACTGTGATTGATACCAGCAAACCTAGAATTGATTTACTGTTCTCTTTTTAGTCCTGGAAGGAAAACAAGGGATTGACTGATACAGAAAACTGTACCTTCTGGACAGGTCTTCTGCCTGTGCTCTACACTTGTTTGTATGGATAAGGGAATTTGTCACCTCCCAATAATCAATCACATTTGTATTAAATTTTGTAGTAATTGGACGCATTTTAAAGCAGTGTTTATTCCAAAATATTTACCATCTGGAAATCAGGGAAAGTACAACAACATTGAATAGTAAGCATATAACTGCTTGACTAATATATGATTAAGGGATATAGTTGTAGGTGTGTGTTGACATTTCTGGGTTCTTAAATGCTTGTTCAACCTTGAGCTGTTCCTGAGGATAGAAATTGTTGCCATAAGAAAACAACTAATTTAAGAATCCACTAAAACACTGTGGTCTCTGAGCTATTCTGAAATCTTCCCTGGTGTTCCAGTATGTCTTTTAAGCCTTCACATGTGGCTGGGAATGTGTGTAGGAGCAGTCAAGGAGGGCAGCATGGGCTTGGGTTGCTAAGTGCATACCAGGGGTTCCAGATAGGCTGCATAACCTGGATGCCCTTGATACCCAAAAGGTCCTCTGAGTGAGCAGCCTGGTATTTGTGTGTGCTCAGCTCTCATCTTCTCTCAGGTGCACACTGACCAATCCAATGGATGTGATGCTTTTCTCCAGTTAACATTTTCATGCGTGAGGATTAAAAAAACTCAACCAAATCCTTTCCTTCCCTCTTTCCAGAGGAGTTTACCTGCCTTGAGACAGCTAACACCAGACTCTGCAGCTTTCATTCAGCAAAGCCAGCAGCAGCAGCCGACGACGCAGGCGACGATAGCCACGATCCCGTCGGCAGCAGCCGTGCTGCTCAGCTCCTCGGTGCAGCGCACGGCAGGGAAGGCCACTGCCACTGTCACCAGTACCCTCCAGCAGCCTGTCATCAGCCTCACTCAGCCCACACAAGTTGGTGTTAGTAAACAAGGCCAGACCACGCCACTGGTACGTGAGCTGAAGTGCGGCTCAAAGTGGTTCAGCTCAAAGATCTTTGAGCTCTTCAGAGAAACCTGTTACTAAGAAGTGTCATTTAAAATCCACCTTGGTTGAAGTGCTGTTAGGGTTTGTTCTTCCTGCTTGATTCTCAGGTTATTTACAGTTCTTTTTTTCTCTATTGTTTGCAGGTTATCCAACAGTCTCAAAAAGCAGGGGCATTGATAAGGCCCCCACAAGTAACGTTGACACAGACACCCATGGTGGCATTGCGGCAGCCACACAGTCGTATTATGCTCACGACTCCTCAAATTCAACTGAACCAACTTCAGACAGGTAAGGGGTCAAGATGCCTGGTAAATGCCATCTTTGATAGCATTACCTGAAGTGTGGTTTAGGAACTGCTTGCCTGGAGAAGTTGACATTCCGTCCCTGGAAGTGTTCAAGGCCAGGCTGAATTAGGCAGGGAGCAACCTGGTCTGGTGGAAGGTGTGAGAGGGGCTGGAACTAGATGATCTTTAAGGTCCCTTCCAATCCAAACCATTCCGTGATTCTCTGAATGTCAGTTCTTAAGTGTCCTGGAGCTGTATGATGGCTTTTGTACTACTGCTAAAATGTTGAGTGTGTGGTGCTATAGTGGCTGGGGATACACATCTGTCAGAGCAACATTTACAGCTGGAGAATTGTTTGGGTGCTGGAATTGTGTGGGAGGGCCCTGTTTTTTAGGTGAAATGCTGTCAGAAACTATTGAGGTCAAGTCTTTGTACCAGATCTGTTGCCATAAGTGCTTGTGACTGGCTTGTAAATCTGAACTGCTACTGATGGAGTACAAATCCTGTCTGTCTTCTTGCAGTCCCTGTGGTAAAACCAGCAGTATTACCTGGAAACAAAGCTATTGCCACTGTTTCGACACAAGTAGCTGCTGCTCAGAAGAATAAACTGAAAGAACCTGGGGGAGGCTCTTTCAGGTGAGGAACTGTATGTTTGTGCTTGTGCTGCCTGGGCAGCTGAACTCTGGGACCTTCCTGGGTGCTGAATCCAGATGGGGAAAGTCACAGTAACCTAGAGGTGGATTTTCTGGGTGCAGGTTTGCTTCTTCATTAGAGACTTTAACAAACAGTGCTGGACATATTTGTGCCAGACTGGTTTTAGCATTTAGCTGGCACTAAACCTCATAAACAATTCCTGCCCAGACAAGCAACTGGAATTCATTCCTTCACTTCTCTCAGCTCTGCATGAGTTATTTGGATGTACAGCCTGTCTTAGTGATGAGGGCAGATTATTATTGTTTTGTGGTAGTGATTCGTCTGGTCTATTGTTTCTTAAGGTGTTGAAACATTACATAAGAAAGGATCTTGAAAAAGCAGGAAGTACAAAATTAGCGCTCTTTGAAATCCAAGCAGTAATTTCTCATTTACAATCAAATTAGTTTTATTTTATCCTGTAGCAAAAACAAATAAAATGCAACAATAAAAGTATTCAGGTTTTGTGGAATTGTGGAATTCATTACATGCAGCTGTGGTGGTGTAGTAGTGTGCACAGAGAGGCACTAAATATTATAATATTAAAACAAGTTTTCCTTTCTTTAAGGGATGATGATGACATTAATGATGTTGCATCAATGGCTGGAGTCAACCTGTCAGAAGAAAGTGCTCGGATATTGGCAACAAACTCTGAGCTGGTGGGCACATTAACAAGGTCCTGTAAAGATGAAACCTTCCTTTTCCCAGCACCTTTACAAAGAAGGATATTAGAAATAGGTATGTTGTTTTATCTTGGACATTAATGAAACAGATTTCACTACTCTTGGGTTTAATTGAAAGCATTTTCCTTGGAAATTGATTTGAATGGTTTAAAAGTTGCTGGAGTTGTTCCTTCTGATATTTTCTGGTATATTCTGATGCTTGTGGGCAATCACTTGGCTTATGAAAGTAGAATAGTGTCAAGGGATAGCAAAGCTGTGGAGTTGCCTTCTAAAGTGATGGCAGTCCACATCACAACTCCTCAACCTGGTTAAAGTTCTGACTATAAATTGATGCAGTGTAACAAACATGACATAAACAATGAAATAAACTCAGAAATACTCTTATCATGTTTACCAAGTAATTTAGAATTGAGGGGGAAACAAAAAGCAGTCTTTAATTGTATACTGTACAGCATTTGTTAATATATTGTAAACTTTGTTAAACTAATGTAAAGTTTCATGTGTATGCCATTTCCTCTTTGATGCTTGTCTGAAAAATATCTGAAAGCATTATTTTGCAAAATTGCATTTAAATTTCCATGGCTGAGAATGGCCTCATGTTTATCTGTGTTGTAAAATATTTATTTACACCTGACTTCTGTCCTGATTGTAGGTAAAAAACATGGAATAACAGAAATCCACCCTGATGTAGTTAGTTATGTATCACATGCTACACAACAAAGACTACAAAACCTCGTGGAAAAGTTATCAGAGACTGCTCAACAAAGGAATATTTCTTACAAGGTAACTGTACTTAATTACACAAATGAAATGGCAAAATTGCAGGAATTCAGCAGGCTGCTGTGCTGACTGTAATGCAGGAGTTCAGGTGGTTGTTTATTCCCTTTGACTGATTCATCTGCCATTAGGATATTAATACACATGGTTGACTATAACTTTTCGACTTGCATATACAAAATGGTTTTAAAACAAATGCAGAGAAGCTGTGCCCCTCCCCTTTATTTATTATGTCAAATGTTTAGAGTGTGAGTGATTGTACAGTCAGATAGACAGATAAAAGCACTACTTTGAATTCTCGAGAGACTGTTATCTGACAGATGTGTGTTCTTAATAGATGCAAATGCCTTAGCAGCATTTAAAAAAACCACACAGGTCTGTGAAATATGTTTGAGAGGTTAAAGCTGTGATGATATTAGTTTAGAAGTCAAAATCTGATGATTCATGAAATAGAACAAAATGCTTTTAAGAGTTCTAGCTGGTTTGACTGGTGTAAATACACACTTGCTATTTGTCTGAAAAGGACACAGTGAACACTGGAGCTTTGAATGTGTATGTTCTTCCCCAGCACAGTACAAGTGAACAGCTTTGTTTTTAAGGAAGCAATGAGAAACATATTTGCTGTATTTTCAGGATGATGAAAGATACGAACAAGCAAGTGACGTTCGGGCACAGCTCAAGTTCTTTGAACAACTTGATCAAATAGAAAAGCAGCGTAAAGATGAACAAGAAAGGGAAATTTTAATGCGCGCAGCAAAGGCAAGTGCTTGGATTTCACACGTGGCTGCAAAGTGTCATTTCTGACATCAGAACAGCAGAGTTTCTTTTCATTCTAAAACACTTGCAATGGAGGGGAAGACTAACCTTCAAAGATGGGACTTGATGAATGTGTTCTTAACTAGAGCTCAGTTCTGCTTTTCATGGTAAAGCACATCAGACAGCTGCTTTGCCAGTCCCATTGCATGTTCCCAAATTAAAGTAGGTCTTAAAATTTAGTTTTTGCATTTTGCAATGGGAAAAAGTAGAATTTTATAGGGTGGTATTCTTAAATGTAAAAGAGAGGCTACAGGTATTTTGAGACTAGAAACAGAACTCACAAAGATTTTTACAAGTTGGAGAAATACAATAGGAAGCAGTTTATGTAAGCACGAATGTAAACATTAAACTTTATGGTTTTACTCAGTGAATATAGAATGAATATAATTAGATAAAAACACCCTAGAAATAATGCACAAAGCAATCTAAGGCTTCTGTTGATTTCATGGTCTGGTATGGTTTGATAATTTCAAAATCCAAACCTATTTTGTTGTTGGTCTAAAGAAAGCATGGGATTAATAAGAGTCAGATGTGATACGACAAGAGGAAGTGGCCTCAAGTTGCATCAGAGGAGGTGTAGATTGGATATGGGGAACAATTTCATCACCAAAAGGGTTGTCAAGGCCTGAAACAGGCTGCCCAGGGCAGTGGTTGAGTCACCATCCCTGCAGTATTTAAAAAACACATTCATGTGGCACTTGGGGACATGGTTTAGTGGTGGGCTTGGCAGTGCTGAGGGAACGGCTGGACTTGATGTTCTTACAGGTCTTTTGTAACCTAAACAATTCTGTGATTCTAGAAGTGTGACACATACAAGGGATTGCAGGTGCCCAATGAAATGGGCAGTTGCTGATGTAAGTGGTCTGTGGGTCAGTCAGCTGCAGTTTGTTCAAACAGGAGCCCAACCTGTATGTGTAGGTGTAGCAGAAAGATCTGTTCTGAGTGAGTGCATAGTTACACAGCAAGGGGAGGAATGTTTCCAAAAAGTACAGGTCTGATTCATTTTTTCATATGCAAAGTGTCTGTACACAGGTCCGTGGAATTTGTCTCTTGTAATGGTTTTAAGGCATAAGTGCTTGGCTGTTCCTTTGCTATCTTTAACAAAGCAGAAAAAGGGGATGCTTTTTCAAAAATAGCTAAGAAATGGAAAGCTCCTTTTAATTTCTAAAAATTGCCTTCCCCTGTTGCCCTCTCAGGGAGTGGTAGGTATTCCCCACTTCCTGCTGAAGTTTAAGGAAAGCTTTCATATGCTATGTAAAACTTACAGTCTTTAACTGCTCTTGTAACAGAATTATTTTCTTTCTTTTCCTCCAACCATTTCATGCCCGTCCTTTATCAACACAGTCTCGATCTCGACAAGAAGACCCAGAACAGCTTAGGTTGAAACAGAAGGCCAAGGAGGTGAGTGCTCACCTTAACATGAACTTTTATTTTGGAAATTGAAAGACAAGCAATGACCTGTGCTTGTTGTGGCAACTGCAGATGCAGCAGCAAGAGCTCGCCCAGATGAGACAGAGGGATGCCAACTTGACTGCGTTAGCTGCCATCGGTCCCAGGAAGAAAAGGAAAGTAGACTCCCCGGGATCTGGATCAGGGGCAGAGGTACAGTATCACTGCCAGCTTGGGTTTGCTGCCTCTGTGCAAACCTCTCTGTTCAGAGCTTTTTCCTGAGGTTGTGGGAGTTTTCTGAGCACCACAAGTGTATTTTGGGTTCAGATTTGCTTGCTCCATTTGCTTGCTCCAAGGCCAGGATCAATGTTTAGCATCTGTGTGGTGGCACAGGGGATAAAATTTGAGTTGTAACAAGTCTTTGTATTTTGGACCTCCACTGTGTTGGGAAGTTCTTGTGGTTGTAGCCAGGCCAACTGAGAGTGCAGAGTAATGCTGCTGAGATAGGTGGGGTGGTGGAATTGAATCACTGCTAAGTTTGACAGCAGGAGGTTCAAGTTACAGGAACTTGCCTAATTTCTTTCTTCAGCAGTTGATTTGCTTTAGTTTTAGTGTCTCCACAGCAGATCAGTTTGGCCAGTTCCATCCTATTATGATGTTCTTGCATATCCCTTGTATATTGTACTGTTGAATCTGGCCTTGTTAAATATTTCTCTGCAGATTAAATGTTAAACAAATAAGACACTGAGCCTTCTAATATTAAATTACATTCTGGTAGGGGACTATCTACTGTATTTCTAAACAAGTGAATAAACATGAAATTATATAAAATTGCTTTCTGCATGTGCCATTCAATGTGGGATTTCTCTAGTGTTTAAAGAGAACAAAATCTTCTTGAAAATTGTCATTTATTAGGCCAAAAGCTCTCTTCATAATTTGAGGATTTTTCCCTGTGGGGTTTTTTGTCTGATAGCAAGTGACAGGATAGTAATAGTTTAATAATTCTGTTTATTATTCCTTGAGCAATCTGTATTTTCAGTGCTACAGCATTTATACTGTAGAAGAGCCTGCAAAGAGTTCACCTTGGTTAATGCTGAATTTCTAGAAGCAGTAATTTACATGTGCTTGTATAAAATGTTAGAGAACAGTCTGAATACCAGTAAATGTTATTTTTGTTTGTAAAGAAATCAAATCTCTTGAGCATCTTTTAAAGTAATTTTAAGTTTTGAAATACACTGAAGTGTCTGTTACTGATAATAAGACTTATTTTTATATAAGTTGACAAATAACTCTATTAAAGGTTTATAAATGTGGTTTAAAATTATGAAAATTGCAGAATAGGGCACTTTACAAAGATAGATGTGTACACAAATGAAGTTGTCTCAGAGGAATATGCTGAAGTACCTCATGCAGAGTTAATGTTGGCATTGCTTCCTCCTGCATGCTCAGCTGTGCCACCTTAATGGTCTGTTAATGTCACTTAGGTTATGGGATGTATTTTACATCTACTGTGAGCACTTGTTTATATTTCATCTAAATCTGACTAATTTAGTTATCCTGGATTAATCACTTACTGGTTAACCAATTAACTGCAGGTTCCCTGGAAATCTAATCTTTTTGTCTGTTTAATTAAGAACCAGCCTTTGATCTGATCCTCACAGCTGTGCTTGTGCTGCTGTGTCACTTGACATTTTTAAATTGGGCTCCACTTGTCACCATTTGTATGCAGTTTGTGGTTAAGGCATATTACAAGAAGTGTGGAAAATAAGGTTTGTCATTACTTAGGCACAGATTTGTAAATGCAAGCTTTTGATGTCTAGGAATACTGAATCTTAATTACATGTAAAATCACTTCTAAGTAGTAGTTGCACTGTTTTGTTTCCAAATTCAGTGAAAAAAGTTTCTGTCAGTTTTAGAGTTTTATGTCCATGTGATTCTACTGGAAGTTACCAAAGAGCTTCTTAACCTATTCCATGCCCATTAGGAGTAGCATAGTTTTTAAAGACTCCTGAAATTTTACCTTTGCATTTAAAATATTATGGTCTACAGAATAAAATCAGGCTTGAGCTTCTGCTAAAGGATATTTAAAAACCAAAAATAGAACCCTTCCAGCCATTCCTTCTATTGTCTAGTGATAATATGTATGGATTTGAGAAAATTTACTTTGCATCCAAGGCTCTCCTGCATCTTCTGATTTCCCTTGAAGTGATGGAAGTTAGTAATCTAAATTGGCCAATGCCTTAAAATACCCCTTTGAACACCCAGCCTTTGAGCAGTTCTAACTGCAGGATTTTGGTGATTTGATGTTTGCTGGGTCAACAGGTAACTTGCTTGAGAATCAAAAATCTGACTTCACTATTAGCAGTGTGGTGAAGCAACTTCTCCTGCTCTGAGCACGGTGTTCTGCTGTCCCAGAGTGAGCATTTCCAGTGCAATGATGTTCACTGATACTAAATACATGATTTTCACTTGTTGAGAGGACTGTGGTACTGTGAGCCCCAGCAGCTTATTCACATGACTTTTGCACTACTATAAATTTCAAGTCCGGGGTATTCTTGTTAAGAAAAAGTTTGCTTGAAGTTCTCCAAACTGTTGGTGAGAGAAATCTTTACACAGTAATGAGGTGTGTTTGGACCTTGTGGTGTCAGTAAGTGTCAAAAATTCCACTAAAACAAAAAAAGAGGAAAATAGTCTAGCAAATGAAATTGGAGGGGGAAAAGAATCCACAAACTTATAACCTGTTCCCACAAGAATTAATGATTTAAGTCAGCGACAGGTGGATGTCCTAAAATTGAGGGAAAGCCTGGATTAAAGCGTGACTTTCGGTGTGCTCTCGCCATCTGGCGGTCACTGCGCGGTCCTGCAGCGCAGCTGCTCCCTGTCCCTGTCCTTGTCCCTGCTCTCTGAACCTTGTCCCTGGCCCTGTCGCTCCTCCTGCCTTAATCACACGGATCTTGTCACAACCGTGTTTTCTGCAAGTGAAATTGCCTTGGACAGACTTGCTTTACACCTCACTTGCACTGCACAGAGTGCATCTGAAGAGCCAAAAGATGTATCTCTGAAGATAGCAAATAATTTTTTTCCTTCAGTTTTCTCTCTTTTTATCCCCTAATTAATGAGTGTAATAATATGCAACTTGTTTATCTTTGTGTGGGAAACTACCAGTGTGCACCAGAGGGATGAGTGATGCTGAATGATGGAGAACCATTAGAGAATGTCTAGGAAAGCTACTTCTAAATATAGTCCCGAGCCTGGTTACAGCTGTTGTCACCAAAAGGAGAGCTCATGGATTCTGCCAGGAAGACTGGGGAGATCTGGGATGTTATTCAAGGCCTCACAGTCCAGGGAACAGGACTGCTCCCCAGGTCATCCCAAACTCCAGGGCTACCCTTGGGATCTGTGTGCTGGTGGTGTAAAGGATCCTGTCCCTTCTGAAGGGATTGCCTGTCCCCAGTGCCTTCCTAAAAATACAAGCAGTGCTTTGAGGGGTTTTTATGTCTGTATTAAATATCACTGAAAACTTCTAATCGTTCAACTCTTGTTTATAAATAAGAATTAAATAGAAAAGCTCTAATCTGTTAGCATAAATCTTCGTGTGCATAGTCACTTAGTTCTTACATTGTGTGTTTTCCCTGCAAAATTCTGGGGGCATGGAGTGATTTACCTGTTCTTCTCCTTCCCAGGGATCTGGCTCGAGTGCAGCAGTCCCAGGCAGCTCTGGAGTTGGAACAACCAGACAGTTTACGCGACAAAGGATAACGCGGGTGAACCTCAGGGACCTCATATTTTGTTTAGAAAATGAGCGAGAGACAAGCCATTCACTATTGCTATACAAAGCATTCCTTAAGTAAAATGGAAAAGATCAAGGTATTTTTGACGGAGAGACGCCTGAGGACATTTTTTAATATATTTGCAAATTACGCCTTTTTGTAACAAGCAAATGGGATATTGTTTAAAAAACAACCACCTCTTTACATGGAACAGTTTTATATTCCTGTTTATAAATAAACTCTTCAGTATAAGAGAAATGCATTTCTGTAACAGTGAGGAATACTTACAAGGCCTGTGGATACTATAAAAGGACAATTAAATTTTAACTCATCTCTTGATTGAGTGGCCTTCTTGCCAAACAAGCCATATATAAAGACTGATGGAATCGTTTAGCAAATAACTAGCTACCCTTTGTCAGCCCTGTAGCAGTTTCAACATTAATTGTTCATTTTAGTTCAGTTTTATTCAACTAAATCCATTATATAGGCATATGTCTACAGCAGATGACCTCATTTCATTTAGCTTTTTTTTTTAAACAGTCAGTTAGCAAAGCAAACTGATTTTTAAAGAATATTTATCTTTCCCCCAAATGCTCAAAATCTAGAGGGATATACAGTTAATTTTAAACATAACCTCAATTTTAATCACATTATTGCTTATTAGAGGCCCTGAAATCCCATAAAGGAGGGTTACTTCTGAATGTTTTAGCAGCATCTGTAAAAATGCATTTTATTTGCTATAGTTTGTAAAGCTGTAAAGTTAAAAAAGGAAAAAAAGGAAAAAAAGAGAAACCTTTTCAGCATAAATATATTTTACTTGCACTGTGTTTTTTAGCTAAAGTGAAAGCTTAGATTAAATGAAATCAAAAGTTGAGAGGAATCATCAAAAGACTGTTTCTCAGTGTGAATCAAGTGTCGAAAAATGGTTGGTGTATTTTGTCAGTAATTGTACATAATTTTTGGCACATAACATAAAAATGGCTATGTAAACTATAATTATTTTGCTAAAAGACTGTATGCAAGCTGTGGGCCTACTTTAAAGATGTCCAGAGCAAAGTCCCTTCTTTGTACCTATTTTTTTATTACAAATATACTAATTGGTTCTTTATATTTTCAGAGGTTATTGTATTAAATTGTCTATTGATAGTACTTTTATGACTGTAAATACTTTGGCTTTCTTTGTGTGAACTCTCATGGTAGAATTTAACTCTCTTGCGTGTAAACTGAATGCTGATCAGTATTTTTATCAACACCTGACAACTGTTACACCCCTTTTATTTTGTCTTTTAGGAAATCCTGTCTTTCCATTTTTTTTTCATGTAAATTTTGCACAGTTACTTGTTCATATGTAAATATTTTACTTTCAAAAATGAAGTTTTTAATTGCTATTGTTTTATATAGGATTGAAAGAAAATTAACTCCTTTATTAAAAACAAATTTATCTGTATTTGCTAATGTATTTTTCTCTCTAAATCTTTTCTCCACTTGGATTTATTTTTCTTGGTACAGTAAAACATGAGTCTATCTGAGGGGATGCTGTTTCCTAAAGATGCACTTTGGGATGTTTTTATATTGCTTTGTTTTGTCAATGTTTTGGACATATGTGGCTTTATGAATCTCGACATTTAATTGCTGTCTTAGGGGTCTTGGACTGAGATCAGTGGATAGTGGGTTTGGTTTGTTTTTTAAACAGGGAAGGTGTCTGAAGAGATCTGAAATATTTTGGGTTTGTCTGGTGAAGGTTTAATAAAACACCTTCTTGAAGGCATCGTGCTCCCTCAAACACAATGAACTACAGTGGTTTGCAGAGGAAGATAGGACATAAAGCACCATTTAGAGCACAGTTATAAAAGAATATAATCAGGGACACTTGTGATTGTCAGTGTGAAAGCCTGAGAACTGTATCTAATGCTCTGTACTGAATATTTAGCTTTTGGCTTGGGTTTTTTTAATTCCTCCTCTCATGGGCAACTTAAAGTAATTCACAATTGCCATGGCCTAATCCTGCTGTTACATTAATTTCGTGATTATTCCTTGCGTACAGACAGATCTGTGCCCAGGCTGCTGCCCCGAGCACCCTGCTGTGGAACTGGCACTCATCCCACGGGAGATCAGCGTCTGTGGAAAGAGGATTAGCTCCTAAAGGGATGTGCTCACCTGTACCACGCTGACCTCAACACTGTCTTTGGTTGTAAACTCCAAACTGTCTTTCAAAGTGTGCCATGTTGTTATGGGGAAACAAACACCTCTGGCTTTTGGCCAAAATGCTGCCAGAGCCTTCCTTTTGCTGTAGCAAGAGTTGGTTGTAATTGTTAATCCTCACTGGCATGGTGTCTGCAAGGTAAATGAGGAAGAAACTGACCTTCAGGTGTTGCTTCCAGCAGCAAGTTGGGGGTAAGAAGTGTTTGAAAAGTTAAAGTTATGACATGGTGTGCTGTACTTTGCATTCCCTGCTCAGTGGTAACTTAGAAATACACTGGAGAGAGTAAGGGGGAAGGAGAGGTCTGTAATAACTCTTGGCTTGTTTTAAATAACATGGGGTTTAAGTGCACAGTCAGCCCTTCACTCTGTATAGTTTTTCTCACCTTTTAAAAGTTCCTGCTCTGTTAGTCAGAAAAAATTCCTTCCAGTAGTTCAAATTCATGGAATTTTGGACTGGGATACTGGCACATAACTTTATGGTCAGCATTGAAGTGAACACTACCTCGTGTGGCCACTGGCACTTGTGAGAAGCTCTCATGGCAGAGCTGTAGCAGCCTTTTGTTAATTTGGTGGTATTTTATTTTTTTATTATAAAACTGGTAACTTTTTGAAGCTGTTCTGAAGTTTTACATCTCAAAGCAAAGTCAGCTGAGGAGAGGTGGTGTTTACAGGGCACTGCATGTGTTACAGCAGCACTTCTCTTGAGTACTGGTGACCTGTAAAGAGAGAAATTATGATTCTTTCCTGGCTTGTGCAGCGTCCCCAGAGAGTGAGAATTAACATGCAAGAGAATCTGCTGTCCCTTTGCTTCATCCTCTTCATACAAAGAGCAGTGCAGCTTCTTTGTAGCACCCCCAAAACTGAAGTTTATCACAGCTGGGATGTTCTCTATGTGTGGTGATTTGTTGCACCTTTATCACACTTTCAGCTTCATGTCAGGGACAGGTTGCCTCTCTCTTGCCTCCAAGTGTGTGACTTGTAGTGGGCTCTCTGCCCTGTTTTACAGAAGTCTCAATGTCTTTGTACTTTTTAACAGCTTTGACAAGACAGTCCATAGCTGTAATGTTGCTGAACTCTTGATAAAATTCTTTTTCTAGCACAAAAATTGAACAGGACAAGTAGGATATAATAAGGCACTCTGAATTCAGCCTGTTTTTCTTATTCCACAGATCTATAATTAAACAGATACGTTTTCAGGAAACTATATAGTGAGAGATGCATGCATGAGTGCTCTGATAAATACCATCAAATTCACAGTAATTAAGATTTTATATGAGGTTTTCATGTGATCCAAGAGATTTCCCCATATTTCTGAGATTGCTTAAATTCCAACAATGGTGTTAGAAGTCCAATGCAAGGATCATTTAAACCATTTGCTTACAGCTATTTGTCCATCTGCAGAGAAGAACCCCAACCTTTGTGGGTAAGTCAGGTGGGGTTGGCCGGGGACATGGGGTGGTGGCAATTTCAGCAGTGACATTTCCCTGCAGTGTGTGAGTGTGGACCCACATGCCCAGGTGAGTGTGCAGGGCCCTGTGCTTGCTTGTGCAAGGTGGGAAGGTCCCTTCTTTAAAGACTTCCAGTGCTTGGGCCAGGATTTTTGCCCATCGGGGCTTTAGGCAAGTGCAGGCCAACCTGATGTGTTAAAATGTGGTAAAAAGTGCTAAGAGGCAGAATGTTTCAGTAGCCTGGGTTGGTCCTAATCTTTAGGTTTTTGGGAATGTCGTGCAAGCAGCCCCTTGTGTAAGGATTGCTGTTCAGTATTTGGGAAGGGTTTTTTAGCAGAGTGATTTCCTTGTTTGGGAAAGTTGCCAGGCTGATGAATTTGGGAGATGCTTGGTTGCTGAAGGGATGAGTAGGGAGGGCAGCACGTGCTGAATGCCTTCATTTTGCCCAATGCAAAGCCCTCCCAGTTAGGATATCCCCCAGGCTGAACTCTGGGGGAATTAAACTAGTATTTTAATAGCACAGATCTGTCCTCTCCCTGCAAAGCTGAAGTGACCAAACCCTGCACTCAATTCTGTGGGAATTGGTTGCACCAGAGACAGGGACAGACAGGCCAGGACTCCTTTATTTCATGCACTGGTGCTATTACCTGTGAGAAGGGGGATAAATGCATTCTTTAAAACTTGCTTTTGGGAACTCAGTCGTGGTCCTTGCTTTCCTGTGGCAGCTGAGAGAAGCTCGCCCTGTGCTGCCTCAGCTGTGGGAGAGAGCAGAGCTCTGGGGGCACTGCAGGGAGGCTTCGCAGCCCCTGCCTGGTCTTGCTTTGTTCTGCTCAAGGAGAAATAGCTCTCCTTGTGAAACAAAATGTATTTCCCCTTTGTTTTCCTGCTTGGCTTATTTACTGTTATTCTCTGTAAGCAGCTGGGTTGCACCCTGTTTGGTTTCCTCCTGGGAGTTTCCCTGTTCCCAAGTCAATAGAGGACTTGTACAAACAGCGCGAGCAGCGTTTGGGCTGTGATATGAACCACGCTGCTGTGCAAGTGCTGAATAAATGCATAACAAATCTGCCTTTTACTGCACTGTGAAACTACTGTATGGTTTGACTTGGGCACTTATGTACTTTTTCAATCCAATAGCAAAATTAAGTTGCCAAAAAAAAGGAAAAAGTTGTGCTTTCTAGTTTGCTGTGATGCATTTGGTGCTCTGATTTCAAGCACGCACGTTGGAGTGTTGCCCAATTATGGCAGATTGGAATATGAAGAACAATATATCTAATTTCCCAGGAGAGCAGCATGCTGATGTTTAGGCACAGCCTCTTTGAAAATGAAAATCATCCTGTCTTGTTGAGTGTGTCACAGTTTAGCACCCTGACTCCTTTGTTCTACTTTGAGAGGCACGAGAGTAAAATCTGGGCAAGTTACAGGTAAGGTCCTTCCCCTCGAGGCGGAATTGATGGGACTGATCATTTATGTTTAAGAAATAAGAGTTAAATTCCTTTAAGGAAATTAGATTCTCATTTTCTGTGGTGATGCACAGCAGTGGTGTGTGATTGGAAGTTGTGGGGTTTCCACCAGACAGTAGTTTTTCTTCATCCTTACTATTCTTGAGTGGTGGGCATATGGTTTGTGTATATTTGTTTATTCTTGATGCAGATATTTCAGGGTCCCTGTTTAGAGCACAGCCCTAAACCAGCTGTGCTGGCAGAGCTGAGAGCACCAGTGGAGGGGAGCACCCTTCCCATCCAGCCACTCTCCTCCACAGCCCCCAGGGCAGGGCTGTCCCTCCTGTCCCTGCATGGCCAGCACTGCTGCTGCTTGATCCCAGAAAAACGCCCCAAAATTCAGCTGCTTGATCCCAGAAAAACGCCCCAAAATTCAGTTCCCTGATTGCAGAATGCCTGAGAGCTCCTTTGGATAGGGATAAGGGCAAGGGCTGATGGCTGGAGAGGGGGGAATGAGACCTGGACAGCTGAGGTGTGAGGCAGAGTGGGATGGCTGAGCTGGAAGCTCTGAGCAGCCTCACTCTGTGGGAATGTGCCCAAGGGTGCCCATACATTTAAAAAAAAATGAATTCCCTTAAAAAATAGCCAAACCTGGTACCTACACAACACAGAGCAGGTCTGTGTGAGCATCCCCCATCTCCTTGGCAACAGAAGCAGGCAGGGAGCGTGGGGAAGGTTGTGTGTGGTGGGTGAGTGGGGTCTGCTGGGTGGGCAGTGGCCGTGGAGGAGGTGAGGAGAAGACTCATCCCCCCAGTGCCAATATCGCACTCCCGAGATGGGAACTGCTGTCTTGGGGGGTTTATAGGCTTGGAAAGATTCTTCTGTGAGTTTATGAAGTGGCTTTGCAAACACAAGGGAAGGTTCAGGATGTGCTGGGAGCCCCCAGGGCTGCTCATGGCATGGGCTGCCCCAAGGCACTGCCCCTCTCCCAGCTCACCTAATTTATGGACAGACACATGCACAGATGTAACGTATGTGTGTATATACACACAAATATATATTTGTATACAAATATATGCATACACGTATAGATATTTATAAAAGTCTGCTTTATATGTATCAAAATCTGCTCTGCAGGGACACTCTCCCTCCATCTCTGTGACCCAGCAGATCTCCTGTATCTCTGGTCCTGACAAAAGGTGATTTTGCAGAATTGGGGAGTGTAAGTGTCACCCAAAGATCCTTAGAGGTGTAAGAAGGAAGGAACTGGTTTGTAATTGTGCAGAGAGGACCCACTTGGATGTCTCATCCTGTGCATGGAGACTGCAGGGGGATGCTCACTGAGGACAGGGGTGCTCAAAGCTACTGCAAGGAAAGCTCCTGGGTTTCCCCCCCTGTATCCACTGAACATTTCTCTTGTAGAGTGTTTTGTGTCTGGATTTGGAAAAGGAGTAGGGGGAGGAGGTGTGAGATGCTGAGAGGAAAAAAAGAAATCGAAGTGTTGCCAAAGTAGTTGAAAACTCAGTGTGTTTAAAGGAGGGAGGGAGCAGAGAGGGCAGCGCTGGGGTCTCCCTGCCCTGGGGTTGAGGGAGAGGGAAATCGTGATTTTGGGGAAAAAAGGTGTTGGAAAAAGGGGAGGATGGTGGAGGCAGCCGGTCCTCGCTGTCCGTGCCTTCACCTGTCAGAGGGGATTAACCCCGACGGCATCCCATCCCTGAATTCCTGCGGAGGGAGGGAGCACAAGGGAACCCTCAGCTGGGAACCGCTCGCTAATTGCTGTTCTGTCATTAATAAGGCACCGTATGGGTTTGTCCCCGCGCAGGGAAGGGCTGGGAACCCGCACCTCGACAGGCAGCAGAGGGTGCTCTGAGCCCGGGTACAGCCACAGAGTCCTCCATCCCTTCTCCATCCCTGCTCCATCCCTCTCCAGGGAAACACAGTGGGTGGGGGCAATGCCTTTCCGTTTAATGCAAAGTATAAATTATTAATTTGCTGAGCGCTAAATAATAGAAGGTGCAAAGGGGACGAAAGGGGATGTAGCTCGGATGACGTGGCAGGAAAAACCCCAAATCTCCAGTGGAAAAAATAAATTTAAAAAAAAAAAGGAATGAGGAAAGCTCTGTGTGCTTCAGCAAACTTTGATGAGAATGTCTGCCCTGGACTATTTCTTTATGTATTTAAGTCTTTTTGGAGGGCACAGCTGACGAGTGGAGCAGATTCTGTGAACTTAGAAGTGCAAAGAGAGGTGCAAGCTGGGGGAGTTAGTGGAGGTGCAGGAGAAAGTGAAGGTGCCGATTAGAAACATTTACAAACAGGCCAGAGATGTTCAAAGGCAACTTCTGGTGATGGCAAAATGTAAGAAAATCAGTGCCAAAAAGCACGGTACACACAGAGTCAACATTTTAAGCACCTCTCTTTAATTTCCTCCCTTCTTTCAGGTGCTGCAATTCCTACAAGTTACAAACCTATGAGGCTCCATGTGAGGTGTTTGGAGAGGGTGGAGATAAGCTGAGCCAGGAGCTGTGGCTGCTGGAAGTAAAAAATCCCAAATATGCCAGTGATGTGCTTTGGGAGCGCTGTCAGGGGCTGCAGAGCAGGGTCTGTCCAGGCTCTTGTCACGATCCAATTTGCTGTTGTTTAGTGCCTTTGTGGGGCAATTCCTGCACATGGGTAAGCCAGGGGGTGTGGGTTCCTGCTCTTGGCCCTAAATCCCAATTAACCTGTGCTGAGCTGAACTTTGGTGGGATTTCTCTCCCCTGCCCCATCAGTGGGGGATGCAGAGATGGGGAGAGGTGAGTACAGGGCCGGGCTGTGGGGACAGCAGTGGTGTGACCCTATTTCCCTCCCACCCATCCCTGCTGCTGGCAGCAAGCAAAGTGTTGAGCCTGCCCCTTCTCCCATCTCCCTGAGTGCCCAGGGCCCTGCAGACCCCCAGGATGTTCCCAAAGCCACACTCTAATGTCACCCACTGGCTCAAGGGCTGGCCTGGGCTTGGCTGCCAGCGCTGTCATGTCCCAGCCCCGAAATCGATTCCAGGTCAAACCCCCCCACAGGCAACACAGTGCCAGGAATCGCTGTTTTCTAGATCCTTAAGTCCTTTGCTCTTTAATTCTTTGCCTCCTGAACACCCCCGAGGTGTGTTATAATCACCCCAAAATGCAGCCACTAATTGTTTGGTGTCCCCGGAGGGGGGAGGGAGAGCAGAATCACATTAAATCGTAATAGTCAAGAGCTTCTGCAACAAATGAACTCCAACCTACTTGACAGGAGGAGGCCGAGGTGGTGCCTCCTGCTCTGTGAAGGGCTGTGTTTAGTGGTAATCTTATTCGTAATCTAATCAATATGTTTACTGAAGGAGAGAATATCATCAAGTATTACTTTAAGACACTTAGGGGATGTGACACCATTCACAACTCAAATGTAAACACGTTTGTTGGATGTGTTTGCTAACAGGGAAACCACGCTGTGTTTTGGCAGGGCTGGCAGGGGAGTTTACCTGGGGGGCACAGGGACCCCCATCTGCTCAGGGTGTCAGGGGTGGGCACTGTCTGAGCCCCTGCTCAGCTCCCCATCCCAGTTCCCCCAGTCTGCTGTGGCTGATGTGACTCCTGCCCTGAGCCAAGTCTGTGTGTTCTGTCCCCTGAGACTTTTCCTGAGTGTGTGTGTGTTTTCAGGAAAGTTTGGAGGTTTTATTAAAAACTTACAGGGCACCCCATGACATCCATAACACACACTTAGGCTCTAATGCACCCAGTGGAGGAGTTTCCTCCTCATCCCAGGCAGTTAGAAGGTGCCTTTTACCCTGAAACATGAGGGTTATCAGTATAAAAGTGTATAATGTTTCCCTTATAAAATTTTTATCCTGTCTAATGTATCCCAAAGCTCTTTGAAAATTGAAAACAGAAACTCTGGAGGTTTGGCTGCAGTTGTGGGCAAAGGAATGGCTTGCTTAGTTCAACACAGCCCCTGCAGACTGATGGCAAGGGGGCACATTTTGTCCTACCAGGGCAGAAACATCATTCAAAACAGGAAGCCTGGGACCATTCCCAGAGGTCTTGGCAAGACATGCCAAACTCCTGGAGTATCTTTTGGGGTCCAGAGCCCGTGGCATCACACAGGCAATGACCCCAGCCCACTGATGCAAAGCACCTTACCTCTGAGCTGAACTGACAAGGAAGCTGGTAGGCAAATAAAAACAACACGAAAAATAAATGCTGCCTCTTTAATTATTTAAATTAAAACTTATTTGAAAGCTGTGTTTGCAGCAAACATCCCCCCTCCCCTTTATTTTTTAATGAGCTCTAGTGCATTGAAGGGGGGGGAATCCAATAAACTCCCCCTGTAACATGTTTAATTAAATAGGTAGGAAAAATTCCTTCATTCACCACTTCCAGAACAAGCAGCATCAGCGTTCCTTCCCATGCGCAATATGCCCTGTCTATGGGACAAAGCTCCAGGGGATTTCCAGTGGGGTTGGGGTAACCCAGAAGGAGTTTGGGATGCAGAGCAGAGGGCTCAAAGAGGGATTCCAGTGGTGGATGGGCTGGGCTGGCATTGCAGCCCAAAGCCCAGTGGCTCCTGGGCATTGCTGTGCCTGCAGGGGCTTGGCTCTGGCTTTTCCACCAGTGCAGCCAGGGAAAAACAACACAGGAAGGTGGGAAGGACTGGATGAACTGGTCAAAACATCCTTAAAATGGCATTTTCCAAGGTAAGAGGGAGGCTGTAGGGGCACAGGCACCTGGGCAGTGAGGCCTGGCACACGCTGGGCATCACCTGGCTGTCCAAAGGGGGTGAATTTGGTTAAGCCTTGGATCAGGCTCCTGAGGGAAATGGTGGAATCACCATCCCTGGAAGTGTTCAAGAAATGAGTAGATGTGGCACTTCACTGCAGGGTTCAGTGGGCAAGGTGGTGCTCAGTCGAAGGTTGGACTTGATGATGTATTTTCTAACTCTAATGATTCTGTGATTCTATGAAAGCACCCACTGCTGTGTGGTGTGGAGCTGGCATAGGGCTCCTGGCATGGCTTTTTGGGGGATTTTTGTTATGCTGGTTTTTTGTTTCTTTTTTGGAAGTGGCATGTTTTTTTTTAATAACATAAAGAGTGATTTAAAATAGAGCCCACTCATCTTAGATGACAGGGTCGTTATAAACCCCACGTTTCAGGAGAGAAACGCCAACACAACAGCCCCAGGCACTTGGAAAAGCCGATGGGTAAAGGGTGGGTGGCTGTGCTAGGGCTGGGGAGCTGCTTCTCCCTGCCAGGGAATGGGGGCAGGAGTGGGTGGTGGCATTCCTGGCACAGGGAAGTGAGTCCAGGTGCCTTTGGGTGCACAGGGCAGGAGAGAGGGCTGTGGATGGGGGGCAGAGGAGGAGCCCGTGCCGCGGGTGGGTTTCCACTCAAGCACGATGTAGGGATGCTCTGGGACTGATGCCTCAGCCACTGCATCCCCTGCCAGGTGCTGTCTCTCCAGCAAAGCTGGGTGAATGGGCAGCTTGTCCCCGTGAACAGCCGGCTGCTGTTGCTGCATCAGAAAGCTTGGGGGTGCTGGTCCCTTAACTTAAGGGATATGGAAGGGAAAACACAGGAGAGCCGCGTTGTTTTGGGATGTTTTTCCAGCGCACCTGCTGGGGAGAGGTAACTCATTCCCCCGTGCTGGCTCAGACAGGCTGTGTCCTTCTCGTCTCTGCTCCCTTCAGTCTGAGATTCCCGAGCCAGAACAAGGGGGCCCTACAATCCCCAAGGGATCCCTGAGGAGCCGCTGGCATCCCATACAAGGCAGCAGCTCGGAGCTCGTGTTCCTGCTGCCTGCAGGCAGGGAGCAGTGTCCCCTCGCTGTGTGGTGGCACTTCCACATCAGAGACTGTCCCTGGGTGCCCCGACCCCTGTCCCTCTGCCCCTGCCCACCCTTACAAGGGGGGATGCTCTGCTGCTCCCACACCCAGCGACCAGGAGGGATTGGACAGGGTTTGGGGTGTTCTCCTGGGCAGGGAGAGGGCTTTGCTTTCATTCTGTTATTGTCAGATAGACTGAGTCACAGCAAGATAAATCCTGCAGATATTGCAGCCTGTGTGTGCCTTAAAAAGATGTATGTGGATGTTAACAGTGCCAGTTGTCACCATGCTATGAGGGATGTTGTAGAAATAGAAATGGAGAAAATATAATAGATACTTCAGATTTTCAGCTTTAATAGCTTTACAGCACATCTAATTATTATATATCTATCACTTCAATATACTGCATCACTCGTGGTATTTTTATTTAGCTCCATCTGGTGTACGATAACACACTTCTGGTACCAAAACAAGCATGAATTGGAAAGCAATTTAATACATAGTTCTGCAGAGAAGTCCCTTGAAAGACATCATAAACCAAGCACGTGCTGTGTAAAACCAATACTGCAGTTTGGACAGAGAAAGCACTTCTGTGTGAAAAGGAGGGATGGGAGCAATTGAGAGAACACCCAGATGGACACACTGCTGCAGGTTTCTTGCCTGTAGCCTCCAAATCCAATGCCAGTGCTGTGTTTGCTGATCTCTTGGCACTTAGTGTGCACTCTGGGGTACAGAGAACAGGATGATTCCAGGTTTCCTCTGGCTTTGTGAGAGATGCAGGGGTGGAAGGACAGACCCAGGAGTGCTGGAGACTGAGAGATGAGAGGAGAAGGGGCCAGCAAAATACCCTGTGGGTGTGGGAATGGTGGGAAGGAGAAATACTGAACAGTGCAAGAAACCCTGCTCACTGGGGGCTCCTTTGCCAAGAGATTCTGACTTCTCAGCTCTGGGGAGATGAAAAGGGCTTTACTTCAATGGCAAAATCAACAAAATAAATTCGCCACTTGCTTCCCCCTCTGTTCCCCGAGAGGGGCAGCAGTGAGGGGATGTGCCAGCCATGGTGGCCCCAATTAACTGTGGATGGAATAACACTGAGGAGCACTGGAGGATTTATTTTAAGAGGAAAGAAGGGGCTTTGTGGAGTGGAAATCCATTTCCAAGCTGTGTGGGGTGAAGGAGATGATGCATATGCTGCCAGCATTCCTTGCTGGGGAAATCACCTGCACAAGCCCTGAAACCCTCCTTCCTCCTGCTCTCGCAGAGATTCACCTTCACTCTCCCAGACGAGCCTTAGAAAATGTAATTGTATTGAACAACTCCAGTAATGAACTCCTGGATCTGCAGAGAGTGGGTTTAGAGCCAGGCTGGTGATGAGCAGGTGTTAAATGCTCTGCTCCACCTGGCCCTGGGTGCCCTCAGAGCACACTGGCACAGACCACTGACCCTCTGGGCTCTGGGGCCACTTGAATAGTGGCCCTGAGGAAACAGTGCTGTGTTTTTGCTGCTGAAGAACCACACGAGGCTTCCAGGGACTGCCCATGACACAAGGTGGGAGATGGAGGTGGCACAGGCAGGTGAGCAAAGACGTCCCCATTTTGCCATCCGTGATTTCAAGTGGGATTTTCCAAGGAGAGCTCCCTCTGCCTCACTGACAGCACATTGATGGCTGCACAGACCCCAGCTCTGAGGCTGGAAAGGACAATTATATCACAAGCTTCTAGACAAAAAGGAGTTATATCTCAATGCTCAACCACCCTGTCCCACAGCAAACGACAGAGGGGCTGCTCTATGTTTGCTGCTGGATGACTTTTAATCATATGTTTTCCTGCAAACAAACAATTGCCAACTCAGTACCTAGAGATCAATGCATTTTATTTATCATCTCCAGGCAGGCACTGTTTCCTATTAACATTTTTCACACTTTACAGTCTAATTAAGGTCATTTGACCAGCAGAGTGCTGCTGTGTGTGTTTTAAACTTCTATACCTAATTATTTCTTTTAAACCTTGTGTGGAGTAGCCTGTGTCAGACCAGCAGGTCCTGCTGCAGGACAGAGGCTCAGCATCAGCTCCCTTCCTGCTGCTGGGCAGGAGTCAGCACACTTGGGGACATCACACATGGTTCCTAGTGATGGGGTTTGGTTTTATTTATGATGCTTTTTGGTTTTGTTTATGTTTTGCTTTAAGGTTTTGACATGGACCCAGCATTTTAGCACAAGAAGTAGCAGGGTCCTTTGCCATGGAGCGACCTCAGAGAGGTGGGAAAGTCCCACCTGAGCCCAGTGCAGACACACCTGGACAGTGATGCATCTCCTGCAGTTTTCTTTGGTGCCATCCCCACGCTCTCACACTGGTGTCATTGAGCTTGGCTGGGTGTCACATCTGATTTTAGTGCAAATACCCTCAAAATCCTTTGAAAGGCACTGCTCCCCCTAAACAGATTGTAGGACCTGCACCTTCCTCTCTTTTACCTTTAAATCAAACTACTCTGAATACATTACACCACAGAGCCATATGTTCAGTGCCACTTCCCTCTGTGTGTCATGCATTTCACTGGCTATAGGCTTCCTGAGACATATGGACCTTGCCAAAAAAGCAAGCACTGGACGAGTCCTCCTCCCTTCAGCAAAAATGCCCTTTCAGCTGGCTGGGGAGAAGGGGGTGAGGGTGGGTTTGAGGGGAGGACACGAAATGCCACTGATGCCTTAAGGAGGGCGCAGTNTCTGCAAACCCCATTCCCATGGGACTGCTGTGATGACAATCCTTCAGCTGGTGCTCCTCCCTCTTGCAGGACCCCCCCTCAGTGTTCTGTGTCTCTCACCACTCAGAACTTTATGGCTGCACCACAGAGCTGGTCCTGCCACCACTCCCAGATGAGCAGGTGCCTTTATCCAGCCCCCCCCTCCCACTGTGTTTGCTGGACCCCCAGGTTTGTTGGGATTTGAGTCCTGCTGTGCCTGTCCCAGCCAATATTTGATGCCCGTGGTGTAGCCCTGTCCCACTCGGTATTTTTCATGGCTTTCAGTTTGCATTTCCATGTAACGCTCAGCTGGATAAAGAAATCGGAGTGTGTTGGGCAAAAGGCACATTCATAAATTTTTGCTGCCATGGGGGGACAAGTGTTCTCCCTTCCCATCTGAGGAGAATGGGATCTGCTAGAGACCTGACAGGTTTCAATTTCATTAATATTAATACATTCAATGGGGCCATCAAGTCCCTCTTCCTATGGTGGGGACCATGGGTCTTGATCTCCCATCCTGGGATGAATCATAGAACAGTTTGGGTTGGAAGGGACCCTTAGAGGTGAGGACCTCCCAGGTTTTATTTTGCAGCCTCCTTTCTATCCCCCTGGGTTTTTTCACCCTCTGGGCAGGGCTGCCAGCCCCATGGGTGATGCAGCCACCTCTTTTGGGGGTGTTTGGTGTGTGCAGAGGCTCTGGATCCTGGCACAGACATGGGGGCTGCCCTGGCTCTGTGCTTGGCAGAGACTCCAGTGCTGCCAGGCCCCACTGAACGGGCACCACGGAGTGCAATTACAGCTCTGAAATGTACTTTGCTGTGAATACGTTCCAGTACCAGCTAATATATGCTCTGATATTGGCACTGCTCTCGCTAATATTCCTGCCAGCGAATTCTCTGCTCTGCTTGAATATTCATGGGGAGCGAATGTGAGGAAAGGCACAGCCTAAATGAGGTGAGCTCGTTTCAGAATTCAGGCTCCAAATTCAGTGGCTATTCTTGCAGCACTCACCCAAGCGTTAGCTCCCACACAATTAATTTGAGCCTGTGTTTCGGACTTCTGAGCAAATTTTCTGTGTTTTTCCCTCACTGGGTCTGCAAACTCTTCCCCCCTTGAGATCGGTAGCTTTGTATAAAATCAGGAACTCTCCTTGATGAACTTTGCAGTCAAAGATTTGTTTTCCCTGAGTCTTATTTAAATTATTCTGCCTTCACCTCCTCATGCATGGTTCAGAGCCTGTGGTGGCTCTGGGCTGGGATTGAAATGACTCTTGCTTAGGCAAACTCTCATTTGGACTTGTCAAAGGAATTTGGTGTGTTTGTAATTAAGTGCCTCTCACACCTTCTTTAACCTCACTTACACAAAGTCGAAGTGCTAGAAAAGCCTGTAAGAGACAGGAAAGGCTCATTTGCACCTTGAAATGCCCATGTTTTGGGAGATCAATGCTGTCTGTATGGAACAAAACTATAAGCAACTTTCAAGTGCTTTTTTTCATGCAGTGCCTCTTTTGCATATTGGATTTATGTCTGATTACATGGTGAGTAAGGTGTGAGATAATAGGAGAGCAGCCTCTAATGCATTAACTCCTTCACACGTGCAGTGGCTCGAGCAGCTCAGCTGTGCTTTCTTGTGCTTCCTCTCTCCTAAATATAATCACAGCCCACCGGATGATGGAAAAGCAACACTCCTGTCACAAAGCCAAGCGTGGGAAGTTGAGACTGTATCAAAATGAGGGTAATTAGTGTTTGCATTAGGCTGCTTCTCAGCCTTACAACTGGTTCCAGGTGATGGAGTGGCGGGGAGGCAGGAGGGGGTTGTGCCCTCTTCTTCCTCCTCCCTGGAGGTGACACCAAGGCAGGACAACCACCTGACCTTGTCCTTGCCCTCTGGCCCCAGGGTGGCCTGAACCATGGCATGTCTCTGTGTCCACGTTGAGCTGGAATGAGCAATTCCACGCTTTGCCCATCTCCCACCCTGCCCACGGCACTGTGGGGGTCAGAGGATGCAGGTACCTCTGTAATTGTCCCTAAGCCACTCCTGAAAAGCTGTGAAATTTCCAATTAGTCTGGAAAAAGTGTAGATAAGCATGTAATTCTGGGCCTAAATTAAATCAAGCGACCAAGCACGCTCTTCCCTCGCTGCTGTGTTACATCCACCACCACCATCTCCCCTCTGCATCCTCTGGCACAGCACATTTTTCTTTTTAATTGGTGGCAGACGTTATCCTCGGAGTTTAAACTTTGCTAGAGGATGGGAGCAAGGGGTTGTCTTCTTTATTTGATTTAGAGAAAGGCTTTGCTGTTGTGAGGATCTGATGCATAAGCTTTTAGGGGGTTTCTTATCCACTCCCTGGCTGTGTCAGGCTGGCTTTGGTCTGATGCAGCAGAGGAAAGCAGGGAGCTTATCCTGAGATAAAGGGAGGGATTCCCGGACCTGGCTCATCTGGGCAGCTCTGCCTTGGGGCTTGCATTAGAAACCTGAACATGGAAAACCAAGGGAACAGTAATGGTCCATTTATTAAATATCTCAGAGTCCATTTAGGATCCCGTAGAGACCCCGAGTAAATTAGAGTTCAGGAGGCAAACTGGTGCTGTTGTATTTACAACATGGAATTGTTGTGGCCACTGTGCTCTGGTGAGGGGCATCCCCTGCTGAGGGCTGTCCCCCAGGAGGGTCAGACCCCAGGGTTTCTGTGCCACTTATGGCTCCCAAGCAAAGCCCAGGAGATGCTGGGAATGGCACAAATTGGAAAACCCTCTACAAAAATAAATAAATGATGCACCAGGCCTTGGCTTGCCCCACTGGAGCAGTGTTTTGGGTGCTTGGAGGTGGCATTTATAGAGGTAGTACCCATTGAAACTGTCCTCACTCAGCACAGTTATCCCATCCTGCCCACCTGGAGTGTCCTTTCCCAAGGATTTCCGATGCTTCCACCTTTCAACATTTAGCAAAACAAAAAAACCCAACCCAACCAAACCAAACCAAACAAAAACAAACAAATAAAAAAAACCCAGCAAAACAAACCCTATTTTATTTAACTCTGTCCAGATATAAAGCTGTGAAAAATGTCCAAACCACAAGGATGACCTGTTCACAAGGAGTCTGTTCCACCCCAGCTCAGTTTCTTTTCCAGCATTGGGCTCATCCAAAGAAATACTGACCAATTATTTTTCTGTCTGTGTAGCAATTGCTCCTAATTGCTGCCTCCATTGTGTGCCTTCTGGTTTGGAGCAGGGTTAGTGGGAGATTTGTGCTCATCTTGAAAGGATTCCTGCTTTAATGATGGGAGAGAGCGTCGGGGAGCTGGAAGTTCACGAAGCAATGCCCTTATTTCTGATTTCCACTGTGAACTTCTCCATCTGCAGCTCCTGCAATTTAATACCGAGGTGAACCCGGAGCTGGGCAGGGAGGCTGCAGGGTGGATGGGGGTTCAGCTGCAAAACTGGTGTGTCAAAGCTGATTTTTGGAGACAAACAGCATTGCACAGGGGCTGCTGTTTGTGGTAAAGCACTTGGGGATGGTGCTCAGAAATTTGCCTGTAAAAGGCTATGGATTGTCTGGTGAGCTGAGCCCCTGAGCCCTGTGCTCCAGCACAAGCACAAGACATCAGCACCTCCTTTGCCTGTTTCAGAGGCTTGGCCTTGCTTCAGTGTTTATGTAACAGCAGGAGAAACCCAAATCCTGTGAGAATCTGCCCTGTGCCCAAGGGAATTCAGCTTGGGCCACTGTCCCGAGGTGCTCTTTGGCAGTGAGAACAAGACCCTTGGTGGGACAGCCTGGTGAGACAGCCAACAGCCATGGCCATGGGCTGTGCTGGGGATTCCAGAGGGATGCTCAGTGGGATCCAGAGGAAAGGCAGAGCTGATGAAGTGGGATCAGCCAGGATGAAGTGGGATCAGTGGGACCACCCCTGGGGCAAAGCCCTGTGATGGAGGCAGAGTGCTGCTCTGCTCAGGGCTGAGCTTTCTGCTGCAGAGAGCTGGAAGAGAACTCACCTTCCTCCAGCCGTGGGTCTCATTTGGCCAAGTGGATTTGGATGTGGTGTTTTGGCTGGTGATGCCTGTGGAGGGACAGCAAGAGGCTGGGAAGGGCTGGAGGAAGGGGCTGCTGCTCTTGTCTGCATGTTGGAAGGAAACGTCACTCCTCCAGTGATACACCCTGATCTTCTTGTGCAATCCCATGGAAATGGGGATGACTGCCTGTGATTAGATGGGTTTTGGTGGAGAGCTTTGATCCTGTCAGCAGAGATGAGAAAGTGATGGAAAGAGAAGAGTGCAAGGAAAGGAGAGGGGAGGTGAGAAACACTGTTGAGATGGTCCTGATGGGCAGGGAAGAGGTGAGGGGTGTGGGGGGAGATGTTTCCCACCACTGCTCAAATAGGCAGGGGGAGGATGGGGACTCAGGCTCCTTCTCAGAGAGAGCTTTCTCTTAAACCTAAGCTGTGATTTCCATTGGTACCGTCAGATCAGCCCCGAAACACTGACAGAAAGGGCAGTTTGACATCAATTACTGCACTCCTGTCTCTCCCTGGTCTGGCAGCAGCCTGGGGAGTGCACTTTGGAGACGGATGTGTTTGACTTGCAGACGTGATGCAGAGCAGAATATTGGGTTTGGTGGTGCTCTGGGTGTTTTAGTGGGAACTAAGACCCTGAACATGCTGGATACAATGGCCCCAGTGAGCGATGCCCTGCCCAAATCCATGTTTGTGGGGCAGAGATGCACTTGGCCACAGGGAGCTCTGGAATTCCTGCCTGGCACCACTCAGGGCATGCAGACAGAGCAGGCAGGGGCTGGCAGTGGGCAGGCTCTGTCTCAGAGCCTTGTGCTTTACTGAATCCTCCCAAAATCAAGCATCAGGCATCCCTGGGCTCGTGGATGCTTGTAGTAGCTCTGGGTGTGCAATTTCCACGGGAACCAAAGGATAAATAAACCCAGTGCAGGACAATTAATATCAGCTCTCCCTTTTGACCTTCCTCTCTTTGCTGGGGAGGGCTGGAGAGTGCTGTGTGTGGGGTCTCACCTGCCTCTTCCTCCAGCACAAAGCCCAGGGTTATCCTGCAGCTGCCACCATCCTGCCTCCCCCTTGGCTTCCCCAGCCACGCTGGATCCCAGAGGATGAAGCAAAACTTGTCTGGAGCAGATCTTTTTGTCAACACAGCCTCGACACCCCCACACTTTAATACAGCACTTCCAGTTCTCTGCTGGAGGTTTTGTAGTGGAGGCTTCTAAAAAAAGGAGAATTTCTGGCATTATTTACAGTTAAAAAGATTGGGTTTGACACATTTATGGCTGAGACAGTAAATATGACTTATGGCAAATCAATTTACTGCATTTGACTGTGACATCCGCGCTGCCTGGGATTTGATTGGGAATTGAGGGGGTTATTTGCTGGAGGGCTGGGAGATGCCACTGCCCTCGGTGTTACGGCTGTTTGGGGTCCAGAATGGAAAACCACAGACCTTTCCAGAGCACTGAGAGCTCAGCCCATCCCTGCCATGCCTTTCCAGCTCTTCCCAAACCCTGGGAATCACTACCAGGGGCTGTGAGGAGGCTGATGAGGTCCCTCTGTGCTGAGCTGGCACCTTCTCAGCTTTTCCAAACTTTTAGGTTTGTTTTCCCTCCCTCCCCCTTTTCCTTAGAGCCCGTTTGGATGTCTGAAAACAGAGATGTTGCAAACTGAATTTATGCTACAAGGCAAAGTGGTACAGATAAAGGGGGGGTGGGATGAGGGGGGAGCTCGAAAGGCGGCTTTTTTATTTTTTTTTTAATTTTTTTGCTGATGGCAAGTGGTGAGCATGTTTTATTTATGTATTCAGAGATCTGCCAGTGTTATGTTTTTCTCCTGACTGATGCCTTGGCTGCAGTGACAGCTTACACCGAGCAGGCTGTGCACGAGCCTTATTTACCCTCCACAGACACCTCCCCGAGATTGACAGTGAATTATTCTGCACCTTGAACTGCTACTCAATTAATGCAATGCAAATTTGGCGTCTTTATTAAGATAATGATTTTTTTTTTCAAATGGGAAGATTATTTTTTTTCTCAATGGAAGGGGCTGGAGGCTTTTCTGAGATGGAAAAAATAAGCCAACTTAAAAAAGTGTAGTAAACTCTACCTTCCATTAGTAAACTCTACCTTCCACGTGCACTGTGGTGTCAATGGAGTGTCTGTGTTAGGTGAGAGCTGGAGGGTGATGATTCTTTCCTCCCTCCTTTTGCTGTTGGAGGAGAGGTGGGTTTTGCCTGTGAGAGCCACATTCCCAGTGCCCGCTCTCCTTTCCCATCACAGCAGTGAAAACTCATTTCCCTGCTTCTCTCCAAAACACTTTTGTTGGGTCCTGGTGGTCAAAACCAGATGAGAGCAAAGGTCAAGGTATAAAATTAGAGAGAAATTTGAGGGTGATTTCAGGGCAGCTGCCAGGCTCTGTAGGAGATGCTCATCCTCTGACATGTGTGTCCATGAGCACATGTGTGTGTCCAGGAGAAACTTTTCCCAGCAGGAAAGTTCATGCCAAGGCACTTTGCCAGTCCCAGGCAGCTTCCCCTGATGGAGCACGGCTTCAGCCCCACTTCAATCCCAACTAGGAAACCACTTTGGCAAAATCCTTGCTAAACGAGGCTTTTAGCAGCGTGCGGTGTGGAAGGCGTCCAGGGTTGTGCTTTTCCAAGGTAACAGCCAAGGGAAAGGAAAAAAAAATTAAAAAAGAAAAAAAAGAAGGTAAGACTGAGCTTTTGTTAAGTAATTAAAGAATTCCGGCTCACTGCAAAGCCCCAGGGCTGTGCTTCTGCAGCTGATCGGAGTCTTTGTTTGCACGAGGCTGGTAAACAATTTGCAGTTCTTGGCAATAACCTGAATTATGTTGTAGAAAAAAAAGAAAAAAAGAAGTTGGAAGCGCTGGGTTTATATCATTATTTCAGGGCAGGGAGAGGAATGAAGGGGGGGAAGTTTTGATGGCTCTGGAATTCACTGAGGTCTGTGTGGAGATGCCCTCACTGCTCCAGCTCTGTCCACAGAGTAAATAAATAAGGTTCAGCAATAGCAGAGAGCTCAGGATTGCTCAGTGTTGGAGCTCCTTCCCTCGAATCAGGTCTAACCACTGCTTTTAAGCACAAACCATTAATATGCTCCATATGTATCCTGGCTGTGTGCTCACAGCCAGCAGATTTGCATGCGAAATCTCTGCTCCTGGAGCCTCGACACCCACATCTTTAATTAAACAATGCCCCGTGTTTCTGCTCTATAGGATAAGTGAATATATGCGACCTGAATGCACAGGAGAGAACTTTGTAATGGTTTTGCTGTTTGTTTAAATGAGGAGGAAGTTAACTCGGTGGGTTTGCCTGACTGCCGGCTACACTTGGGTGGGAAAATGTACAAATGAAGCGAGCTGCAATCGCCCAGCTGGGATGAGATGCCAGGAGAGCTCCTTCACCAGCACCTGGGGAGAAGGGGGGACCAGGGCACTGCTTCCATCTCCTCTGCCAGGGCCAGCTGCTGCCTGGGCAGGGTTGGCCCACACCCAGTGGTTGGCATGGCTTTGGGTTGGGGCAGACTCAGGGGGAAGGCGAAACGTGAAAATCAGAATAAACCCAAAAAGTACATCTAAAACACCCCCCGAGGGTGAGGTTTGCAGCAGAGGCTGGGGCAGTGCAGCCCCCATGGCCCTGTGTCCCACTGTGCTGTCACTGCAGGGTCCCCACCAGTGCCTGCCGTGGGGATGCTGCCTCAGGGATGGCATGGCAGGCAGGAGGATGCTCCCTTCGGTCCCCTTCAGTCCTGGAAATGGATTGGGAAAGCTCTGGAGGCCCCTCCTAGGAGGAGATGCCATGAGGAGAGCCTCTTTTAAACACTGTTGACTCTGTCCAACCTTGGGTCAAGTGGTGTTTGATAGCGTGGTAAAGGACACATAGTGCACGGCCTTTGCAAAGCCACAGGAGATATTTTTTTATTAGACACAACCACTGAGACTCAAAAAAAGCATCCAGAAGAGGCACCATTCCTCATTGCACTGCGGGAAAGATCATCTGAATTAACATGAGCTCCTTGGCTATTAAACGGAAATTTTAAATGGGGAGAAAATTCTGCAGTGACTGCTAAATTGTGTGTCAGCAGAAAGGGGGAAAAGCAACGTGTGTCATTCCTATTATCATCTTGAAATCCATCTTCCCTCTACGTGCCATGACGGTGGATAATCCCCTGTATGATCCCTGCATTGCTAATATTTGCAGAGGCACAAGTCCTATTTTGGGAGACTTCTGCTCCGCATATCTTATCCCCCACCTTGAGAATATGCTTTGAGATGATTGGAAATGCTGAACACGCTGCTCCTGGGGGGTGACTTTTGCCACTGGTGGTGGCAAATCAGCCTCTGAAGCCCAAGGAGTGAAGAGCTTATTGGAATGCCAAGTCACTGCTGGTGTGCTGAGGTGTGAGCTGTGCCTGGCTGTGGGTTAGACCTGCTGGCAAGGACAAGGGACATTTTCATAATAAGAAAATGGTGCCAAGCCCAGTCAGGGCGAGGGTGAAACAGTAAGTGTGTGTACCCAGGGCTGCAGGAGTGCACCTTCAAATAGAAAAATAAAATCTGTGCCGCTTCTTTGTTGCTTGTGGATGAGCATGGAGATCAGACAGGGATGCCAGGGCGTGATAAATTTGGCAGCACCTGTAGTTTCTTAACCCTTTGGTCACACTGGATGTGATCAGATGCTTTGCTGTGGTGGGTTTAGATGTGAAATGCATGAAGGTGATGAAGGGGTTGCTGCTCCTCCTGTAGCTCCTCCTTGGGGAGGGGGACCCAGATCTCTGTGGGGCTGTTGGTGACACCTCAGTGGTGGGACAGCCCAGCTCCAGGGTAGGGTCACTGCTCCATGGGGTTTATCATGGTGTAGGAGAATGGAGTTAAACAGAATGGAAAAAGAACACTGAGACTGCTTGATGAGACCGAGGAATCAAGAAGGAGAGCTACAAGAACGAGCTATCCTGCATAAAAGAAAGTTTATTGCCATAAATTGGGTTTCCCAGTTTATGAATTCCCAGTTGTGAAGTTAAATACCATCATTGCATGCTACACAAAATGGAGTCTGGTTTCCCCCTCACATTGTCCCCACTCCCAGATTGGTCACTCTGCCCCAGCCGAGCCTTTCCTTGTATAGTTCTCTCTGCCTTTTTTCACCCTTTATGTTTGTGATCCTCCCCATCTTCCCTTTCAAGAGGATTTGCAGGTTTCTCCCAAGTTCCACCCCCTTTGCAGAAAGTTCCATGCCACCCTTATATAAGGCAGTGCCATTTTGGTAAATGGGCCATTCCACCATAGCCATTCCATCATACCCCTGCCTGGAGTGTGCCCCTCCTTCTTACCCTTGAAGGGTCTCATCAATCATGGTCTCTAGCAAAGTGGCATGGAGTGGAAAGCCTCACCCTGGTGGGAATTTGAAGCACAGTGTCAAAAATAAGTGGTGATGCACACTTTGTTAGCCCTGGGACTCAGCTATCCATCCCAAGTCTGCTCTCCAGCAGATGGCCCAGGGGGATGAGGGAAGTGGTGCCTGGGATTTTGGCCATAGCTTTGGTTTTCCAGGCCAGACTTTGGCATTTTCATGGTGAAATGGGGCTGAGTGTGCCAGGTATCACTCAGTGGGCAGGGTTTGGAGACTGCTGTGTGTGTGAAATGCCTTTGCATTGCTGCCCTCACAACAACTCCTGAGCTGTGGGAGAGGAACTGGAGTTGGTTTACTTGCAATTGAGAAGTCAAGAATGAAATGAGTAGTGGAGAACTTGACCATCTTTGTGTATGGCACTGAAAACTCAGAAAAATAGTCTCAGCATTAATAAATATCCCCTGCCAGGTCCTCATCCTGCTCTGCCTGACAATGGGCAGGAGCGCAGGGATGCTCAGGAGGAGGAGAGTGCAGAGGGGAGAGTGATACAGGGTGAAAAAACCCAAGCTAATAATCTGAGCAGAGGTTAAAAATGAAGCAATAAAACCTTTACACAAACTTCCAAATGCCTCAGCAGCCACACAGTGCAGCTCAAAGCGGGGGATAAATAAGGGAAAGCGCAGGCAGGCAGAGGGAGGCTGACAGAGCCATCACTCCTCCCTCCCAGCACAGCTTCAGCAGTGGCACCATGAGAAATGTGTCCCCACGGTGTCCCTGTGGCCCCCAAGACCTGTGGCCTCTGCTCCCATTCCTCCTGGCTGGAGCAGTGGAGGTTTGGGATGTCCTGACGCCTCCTGATGGGTTTGGGCATCCTATGGGGAGCAGGAGGGATGATGCCTGAGCCGAGTTTGCCAGATCTCTGCATCTCCAGCCTGGCCAGCGTGGCAGCCCAGTGGTGAGCAGGGTGGGTTTATGTTCCCTGGCAGCCTGGCAAGGGGAGTTAAACCCTGTGTGTAGCATGAAGGATTTATTGATCAGCCTTTCAGAAAGGCTCTGCAGGGAGGTCTTGGGTGGTGGGTGCAGGAGGGGCTTGTCCCGCTTGGATTTGAGGAAAGGTGGGGAGCAAGCAGGGACTTCTGGGCTCTCACCATTTTTCTGCTGTGAGGATGGAGAGGAAGGGCTCAGCTAGGACTGGGAGCCTGGGGAGGCTGCAGGGCCACCTGTAAAGGGGTAGCAGAGGCTGTTGGGTGGCCCCATCACACACCCTGTGTCCTCATGGGTGCAAAACCCTGTCCTGGTAATGCCTGTGGTGGCTCAGCACTCCCCAGCTATGGGGTGGATGAGGTTTTCCCTGGGATTTGGGGTGGGGAGAAGCCAACACAGCCCATGCAGTGATGCAGGACTCGGTGCTTGAGACCAAGAGGATGATTTTAAGGTTGGCCTGAGATGAGGGTCTCTCCGAGCCTGTGTGCAGCACAGCAGGAGTTTTGCACAGGTCCAGCTCCTCCTTCTGGTGCAGGAACCACCTGCAAAGCAAAGCAGGGGAAAATGTTTGTGCAGCTGTGGGTAAAAGCCCCATGAGCTGAAGTCCCAGAGCACAAGCTCCTGGAATTAAGGTAAGTAAATGTGAGGGAAATTCCCACCTGTGGCTGCCTTCTGACAGCAGGAACCACCATTATCTTTCAAATGGCTTTAAGTGGCTCAGTGTAATGGGACTGTTTTTATCCTTTTACTCTTTGCCTAAGGGAGATTTGAGCTTTCTCCTGCCTTGTGAGCTGGAGAAATTTGTGCAGCTAACTTTCTGATCTTTGGGCTCACTTCCTCACCTTTGCCAGCCTTCAGAAGACAGTTCCCTTCATAATTTCCTTCCCCAGCACCGTTTCACTGCGCTCTCCTGCCCTGAAAAGCTTCAGTCGCTGTTGTGATGGAGGGGAGCAGTGATGAAAAATGATGTTTTCTGAGCACATCCTCGTTCCTAAGGCTGATGCATGGAACATCTCTCTGCCTTGCCTTTGATTTGGCTGTGTCTGGAATGGGGTGCTGTGGCAATGTGCTAAAGCCCAGTTAAAGCCCAGCATTTCACTGGTCCACAGCAGCTCTGCATCATGGACTCCTCCACAGAGATGTTATCCAGATGGCAGGAGAGAGCAAAGAGCAACTCCTGGGAGGACAGGGATGATGCCACTTGCTGTGTCCCAAGGCTCACATGCTGTTTGCACCGACATGAGGCTGTTCTGAGCTGTGTCTCTGATCAGAGGTGCTAAAGGCAGAGATAATTCATTATGAATTTCCAAAGGCTGGGGATGCAGCTGGACCTCCCTGGTGGGTGCAGGCTCCCTCCTCCCATCCTGCTGGACTCCCTGGTGATGAACCCATGGCCACAGCCACTGTCCATGCTACAGCAGCACGAGACTGCCCAGAGAAGGCAGATGGGAAAAAGGGCTTTTTATCCAGGTGAGCTTCAATATAGAGCCAGGGAGTGTCTGTGCTCCTTGTGGAAAATCCCTCCTGGCAATGCAGGCAGGAGTGCTGGGTCATCCTGCCCACGCTGTGCTGGGGCTCCTGATCATGAGCCACGTCCAGCCCTGCTTGGAACCTCTGCTTTATAAATGAGTGTGCAGAAGGAATGTGAGCACAAAGCAGCTTCCCAGGAAGCTATTCTGCAGCCTCTGCAGATGAACTCACCATCTCCTTAGCTTAAGGCCTGGGTAAAGAACTAATTACTCGGACCTAAGCTTAAATCTGTATCCACAAAGATGGATTTGTGACTCTTGCCAGCTTCCCCTAGAGGATTGCAACCTCATTTTGTTCCTCACGAACTTCTGCTGAGGTGTAAAATAACAACAATCTTGAGAGCTAAAATCGCTGAAGGATGGATTAAATTATAATGCAATCAGTCCAAAAGACCCTCAGCCTGCGAGGAGCAGCATTAGGCTGTCCCAGAGCGGGCAGCGAGCGCTGCCTGGGCAGGATTACCCAGCCTGTGCTGCCTGTTTTGTCTTCTCCTGGAAACTGCATTTCCTGGGCACAGCGATTACCTTATCACCTGCTGGATGCTCCTGGGGAGCCTTGGCATCCCCCTGCCCAGGCCAGGCCTCGCTCTGAGATGAGCTCTATAAATCCATGACAAAAAAAAAGGACAGATGGCAATGAATATTTTGAGGTCTGCAGCGTGTTCCTGCGGAAGGATTGCTTCCGACCTGCCGTCTCCACGCAAACTTTAAATCACAACTTGAGCAGCAAGCTCGGTCTGGGGTCTGTTATTATGTGTTTGGAGAGGATTTAGCATAGCAGGGCTCCAATCCCCACTGAGACTTTCAAGAATAAGCTCCTATAAATAACTAGGACGGAGCCCACGGGATGATTTCCAGGCATTTGAAACACCCAGGGCCGTGGCCTCGCAGCCCTCGCCCAGCACGGGGAGCAGCTGGGAGAGCAGGAGCCAGCTGGGCAGGAGTGCCCCTGCTGTGCCCTGCCATGCCCCCTGTCCCCGGAGCCCCTCACCCTGGGGTCCCAAATGCTGCTCCTCCAGATGCCCCTGTGCCACCACAGCTCCCTGGCAGGTGGCACAGAGCTTATTGCTCCTGCAGCAACCTGGGGCTTCCAGCACCTGGTGGGATGCTGGACAGTGATCCCACAGCAAACAGGGCATCCCACAAGTCCCAGTGTGCTCTGGGTTCCTCATGAATCCTTGTGGCCGCCTGCAAGGCCTCTTGGAAGTTTTCTCCCTATTTGGGGCAGGTTTCAGGTCTCTTTCTCATGGAGACTCTTTTTTTGCCTATATGAATTCTTTTTTATCTGCCTGAACGGTGCATCTGAGCTGACAGAGCACTCCTTTGGCCCGTTGTTTTTCACAAAAAGTGCAGGGATTTAATTATCTTTCTGGCTCTGTCCAATTTAGTTTCTGCTCGTCAACAAGTTCAACAGTCTGTGTGGAGCAGGAGGGAAGCAGGGGAGGGCAATGCAGGCAGAGCAAGGCTGTCTTTGCTGAAGAATCCCTGCTAAAAAAAGATCTCCTTTCTGGAGATAACCCAGAGTTGCCCTCTGCTCCAGGCTCAGCCCTCGAGGAGCCTGTTTGGCTGTGCTTATTAGGATGCTTTGGGAAAAGTGGTCCTTGAGGACCCTGCCCTGATACTCCCCTGCAGAAAGCAGGCTGAGCCTGAGCTTGACCCTTTGGCTATTCATCTCAGTTGTTCCCAGGCAATGAAATGCAGTTTCTCTTAAAAAAACCCACCTCTTCTGCTTGGGCTGAAGTGTAAAAGTTTACTGCAGTCTCCCCCAGGAATGAGGGAGCCCATCTGATGGGGACTGAGCTTCCATCTGCAGAGGGGTGGCAATGACAATGACTGGGGACTTCCCCAGTGACTGGACACCATTTCCAACTTGTCTGAAGTCTCACTTTTTGTTTCTTTGTTGAGTGTGGATGAAAATATTTTGAACTTATTGTTTGTTTGTTTTACGGCTTGTTTGTTTTTCTATTTTCTTTTGTTTTTGTTTTTTTAGAGGTTTCTGTGCTGAAATACTGTTTTCTTTGTAAGATGGCAGGTTGAGTGGGTCCCCCCTCCTTGCATGTGCAGTTGTCTCGGTGCCACCAGGGTCCTTCTGCAGCTGCAGAACTGTAAGAACAAAGGGGAGAGACAAAGCATGAACAGAGGCAGAACAAGTGGAAAAGCAGGATGCTGAGTGAAATATTTAGGGAAGCATTTTAAGCATGAAAAAGCTTGTTCCTTTTCTCTTTATTACCTGGTTTGGAAGCAAGGCACGCTGCCTGCTTGCAGGGGGCTGGGTACCTGCAGCAAAGCCCTGCTTTCTATTTGCACATTCCCTTGCATTAAGGCAGGGAAGATGATAAAATGCTTTTGATCAGAGGCACTTAAATAGCAGGATTCTCCTGTACAAGCATGTTTCCCTGCCCTGAGGTACTTAGGAGTGTGTCTTAGCCAGGGCTTTGGGACTGTGGTGATGCACAGCACACGGTGGCATCTCACACTGGGGCAGGAGGTAATGCAGATTTCGTGTCAGCCTTGTCCCAGGTCCCCTGAGCCGGCATGGTTGTGGTGCTGCAAGGATGTTTGGTTGTTCTGAGATGGATATTTGCTCTTGTCTTCATGTCTTTTACAAGAGCACAAATGTAATGCCAAAAGAAACCACTTTGGTAATGTACTTCAAAGTTAAATATTTTATACAGTACTATAGTAATGTGATGTATTGCCTTTCTGACATTGCTTTCTGCCCCAGGTCTGGAATTTTGGGTCATCTGTGGGGCTGGATTCCTGCATCCTCTCCTCTCCAGGGTTTCATGTGCCTCACATAGTGCTGAATTTCTTTCTGTCCCTATAAAAACAGAGCAACTCTATCACAGGTCCTGCTAAAATGTGAATTCTGATTATGTGATGGTTATTGTTGGAGCTCTCAGGATCGATAGCACGATATTAAAGCAAGGTACTCGCTCCTTCTCGAGGCACAATGTGAGAGAAGATTCCTGATGATGAATGTACATCAACCTGTGTGCTGGGTGCCAGGACCTCAGCTGGGGAGCAGCCAGGAGACACAGGCCAGGGAGTCTTCACATAAATATCTATCTACATGTCTAATTTGCACTTCCCAAGGCTCCAGCTGTAGTAATTGCACGATGAGCATCTGCCTTATCAACTCCACATAAATTTGCAACCAAGCAAAAGACTCCCTGAGAGTCTTGGCCTGTACACCGCAATGTAAAGATGCAAAATACATCCCACAGCTTCAAGCAATCAGCAAGGTGTTGGTCTTTGACCAAAACCAGAGCACATGCAGAGCACCAACATCACTGCCACAAGGCATCGCCAGTGCTGTCTGGCACTAGATTTCATCCCACCCCATATTTCCACCTGCCTGGGGGAAGCCCCATGGGATAACACAGGACATCCCCATCCTGCCTTGCCTGTGCCCTGGAGGCTGATGATGGGATGGGAAATGCCTGAAGCAAAGGGTGGGTTTGTACACAGCAGCAAATGTTCCCAGGGCACCTTTGCAGAGGACTGGGGATGCTCTGACCTCACCTGGTGGCTGCTTTCCAATCAATATCCTGCTTTTCACAGACCAGGATTAGTTGTGCCACCCTTTGTACTCTGAGGTAACTCAAAGCACTTCATAAAGTAATGAATTTAGCTATAGATAGCCCAGGTTAATGGTGTGGCTGTTATGTACTCGGTGATAAAGCTTCCATGTGGCCTCAGGTATTATAAATCTGGTTTATGAAGAATGGAAGTATTGACAGAGACCCAACCCTGCCTTATTCCTTCTGCAGCCTCCCAGGGGTGTTTGACAATCTGCTTCTGGCAGCTTCCAGCACAGACAGAGACTTTCATCTCTCAGAGGAAAATTGCTGTTTTGAGGGGAAAAGTAGCCCTTTATTTATGTTTGCAAACATTTATGAGGGTTTGGAGGCTAAAACAGAACCAGGATAAGGATTGTTTCCCCTTTCACACAGGTGGAAACAACCCTTCCTGAAGCCACTGGTCACTAATTAACACAAAGCCACAGCATTCCTTGAAACAAGGTCTCCCTTCCCGCCCGGTCAGCTGAGCACAGCTCACCAAAACCCCCAGGCCTTTCAGCAAAGGTTTGGGGTCGTTTGGGTTAGGGTGGCTTAAAAACCCCCTTCCCAAGGAGGTGGGTGAAAGGTGTCGATGGAGACATCTCTCCTCCCACTTCTCTGATCTCCATCGAGAAGGGGCTGGATGGGGGCACCAGTGGGGAGGGCGAACCTGCCAGCAGGTCATGGCTCTTCAGAAAACCCCAAGGGCAGCCAGGAGGGTACCTTAAATTTGTATCTTCCAGCCCTGGCCATGTCATGAGGCACGAGGCCCTTGTCACCAGATTGGAGGTGTATGGGCCGCAGCCTGGTCCTCGTGTCCCACTGCAGGGAGGCTCTGCCATTACTCACAGCCACCCCTCCCTGCTGTGTCCCCCCTCACAAAGAGCATTGCAGCAAAAAAATAGAAAAAAAAATATTTTCTCATTAAAAGGAAGAAAGTGGGGAGTGGGAGGGCGAGCAAGGAGCAGAGGAGATGGATTGTGCTGGGGCGCTGAGATGAGCGCGGAGCAGCCATTCATTAATCACAGCCAGAGGGGAGGGGGGAAATCCTACAGCTCTATTGGGAAAAAGTGTTTGCTGCTGTGAAACGATGCTGCTGCCCCTGCCCCAGGCTGCCCGGGGCTGTCCCTGCCTGGGAGCTGCTCCAGCCCTGCTGCTGGGGGGGAATTGCCCATTGCCAGGCTCGGGTTCAGGCTGGGAGCACCCGACCCCCTCCCCTTGGCATCCCTTGTTCTCTCTGCTTTACACCAACATCCAAATCCTTAATGTCTCATTAACTCTGGTTCCCTGAGCAGGATGTGCCCTGAGTGGGAATGGAGAGCACCATAAATAATAACCAGAGCATGGCTGGGGCCACCTGAGCAGAGGGAGCACCTGTGTGGGTCCTGCTGAAGCCTGTCCTCTCTGGGTGCCCTTGCTCGCCCTTGGCACCTTTCAGCTTATTCCAGGATTCAGGGGGATGCTGCTGCTCGGGCTCAGCAGTGCTCACAGCATGGTGCTGGTGCTGCTCCTCCTTTAGATGTGGAAGGAATTTAAAAAAAACCCAAACAACCAAAAACATGGCATTAGATCCTATAAACTCATTTTTAATTTTTTGACACAAGGAGACATCTTGGTCAGTGGTTAATTAGACATTTTGTCTTCCCAATGCTTCTTCTGCCCCCCACCCTCCCCAGGGACTGTTTTGGCAGTAGTACAGTATGGCATATAAAGTTTGGGATGGTCTTCTTTTGTTACTGTTTAATGTGAGTGTCAACTCAGTTTTTGGTTCAAACAACAGTCCTGTATTGAGAAAGATGTGAGAGTGAAAAAGGTCTCAGTAATGAAAAGGTTTTAGACTGGAGAACAAAGAAAAGTTCAGTTGTTTCATTTATTGGAAAAAAAGAAGAGAATCCCCATGTGCTTCAGTTTGATCTGAACTGAATTCTATTGCAAATTCTGGTACTTGATTTGAGTGAAAAAATCAACCTAAGAGCCTATAATAATAGCTGTAATAGTAATTGTTGTTATTTTTAATTTTGGTACAGAGGTCCCTGCATTCAGGAAGGGGTGGCTGTTTCCATCAGCTTAGTAAAACTATTCACATGGCCAAAGTTAAGCATGCAGCTAAAGCATTTGAGGAACAAGGCAGATAAGAGTCTAATAACATGATGATGAGAGCCCAGCCTTCCACTGATAGCAGAAACTAATATTTGTGATGCAACAGTCTTGCATTATTCAGTAGGTAAAGATAATTCTAAGAAACAGAACAGCTTGAGAATTAGCAAAACTAGCAATAAAATATTCTTAGCTGACTCCGGGGGGAAGTAAATTGCCATGTACAGGATTAGCATTCATCTTAATGTTTATTAAAAATGAGACAGCGCTGCTTTCCTTGTGCTTGATCAGAACAGCTCCTTGGATGGCTGGAACTGTGTCCCCCTGTCCTCCCTCAGTGCCAGGACCTGCTGAGGCCGTGCCAACCCATGGCATTTGTGGGTTGCTGTTGGGGTGAGAGTGATGGAAACCCATCTACCCACCCAGGCCCTGCCAAAGTGCCCAGGGTGATGGGAGTGATCCCTGCCAGCACTCACTGCTATCGTGTGCTCTGCCTTCTGCTCAGCCTGGCACCCCGAGGGTGTTTGTGCCCCCTCCCAGGGCTCTCCAGGACACCTCCAGGGAGGAGAAGTCCAAGAAAACAGGAGTGATGTCCCTGAGGGAGGTGCACACAAAGATGCACTGCTGGACTCGGTGATGCAGATGTGAAGGTTTGCACACTCTGCTCAGCGCGTGGCAACATCTCCAGTCATGGCTTTGCTCCTGCACGTGCAGAGGAGGGGGAGAAATACAACTGGGAGAAGCAAGCTCAGCCTTCCTCTGCAGAGCACCAGCTGGCCCAGGGGGTTCAGTCATCCCCTACACATTTTGAACCATTCCTGTCCTCTGGCAGCAAAAAGGCTGGTGCTCAGAGCACCTCTGGTGGGGCAGAGGGCAGGTGAGGGGCTGGTCCTGGTGCAGCAGCCAGGGGGTTACTGATGTGTTAGCAGCAAGTGAAGGCCCCTGAATGTGCTGGAACTGCTCTAAGGAACAAAGACCTGGTGTTGGCAAGAGTGAAATTGCCACCCAAGCAATTTGCATCAACAGTTTAGTGCAGTAGAAACACATTTGCATTGGGATGCAGGAGGAACCTGCACCCCCTCACCCATCCAGTCAGCTATGTGGGTTTGGAGGAGTCACACTCCTGCCCTGAATGGGTGCAGATTTCTGCAGGAGCCACCAGGGTCTCCAAACCCCTCTGATGTGTGGTCACCTGCCCCACACCTGCAGCCAGACCACACTTACTGGCTCTCTGATAAGAGCTGTGGGCAGCGACTGAGCTGGGCTGGGCTGGGCAAGTGGGGAAGGAACATGAAAGAAAAGCCTAAATAACGATATTAATAATAATAATAATAATAATAAAGCAAGTGAGACTATTCAAAAGGGGGACTTTATTTTTATTACACTGGAGCCAGGCGTCAGTGCGCCAGTTCAGCTTTGATACACAATAAATCAGCAAACCTGTCACTCAGTTTGGAAACCAAGATTGCAGTGGCACTAAAAACACATTGAAAACATTTACTTTCTTCCCTTTTTTTTCTTTTTTTTTTTTTTCCCTCTTTTGTTTTTGGTACAAAAATGGTACAAACAACAATACAAAATATTTGTGCTGTTGACGGTTACAAAAAAAGGTTTCTGAACTGGGTTAACAGACGCAAACTGCTTTTTGCGCTTCAGCGTGAACACAGCAGAACAGCAGAAGTCTTCCTGGAGAACAACCACAGTCATGCGGGCTGCTACACAGCTTCTCCATCGTAAAGGAAACATGCAAACCCATTGTTTAAATTAAAAGAAAAAAAGAAGAAAGAAAAAAAGAAAGTGCTCCAATTATACATCTCTATGTTGCTGTTGGTTTTTTTCTTCCCCTATTGGTTTGTAGCTTCAAGCACTAACTACATTATGTACACTGGGTGTGAGCAGTTGCATGTGGGGTTGGTGTGTGCTGGAAAGAACTTTTATTTTGCCCATGAAACTGAGTTAATTTGCGTGGGAGACACCTCCATTGGCTGGCTGCTGTTTTAAACACACGCATTCATCGTTATACAGCATTTCACCCTCCCCCAATAATGTTTTTCACACTTACAACGAAGAGCTCCAAAAGACATCACAAATAAAAGTCCCATATTTTACCTTTAATATGTTTGGGGTTTTATTTATTTATTTACTTTTTTGACTAAACAAAGTTGCAATCTTGGCATATTGTGTGGTACAGACTCTGCACTGTCCATTACTATTCTCCAATGCCCGAATGTCTGCCCTACGTGAAGCAGTTACAGGTGATGCAGCCACCTCCAAAGTCCCACTCACTCCTGGAGGCTGGATTTGGACCTGACTGTCCCCTACAAACCACGGGGACACAACTCCCCCTCACTGCAGTACAACCCCCAATGGCATTGCCTGGTCCAACAAAGAAGGAAAAAGAAAAATGGAAGAGAAGATGCAAAACCAGAAGCAAAACTATGGCTAGAGATAGGACACCTAGAACAGACTTGCCTATTTACTGTCATTAATTATCTGCTGAATCTCCTCCTTGCCTTGCAGAACTTTTCCATGACTGGATGTCGCTCCCAATTATTGACCTACGTGACAAACAGACCAGCAGGGCTGTGGGTCATGCTCTGCCAGAGGTGGCTCTGGACACAGCAGGAACACTGGACCTGCACAGTCCCTGCCTTGGGGATGTGCAATCCTCAACCTTAGGAGGAAGGGAGGCCACCAAAAGTGTCCCGAGTGCCCCAACGTGCTGGGAACTCACTGTCCCCATCCCTTAGACAGCAGGGAGAGCTGTGGAGGTGTGACCTGGCAGTGCCACGGGGCACAGGGGAACAGGCTGGGACAGTGGTGGCTCAGAGACAGGATCCTCCCCACCTGCCTGAAAACAAGTCCTTCCCCACCGCCTTGTGGTGTGTGAAGAGTGGGGACCACTTCTTGAATTAGTTTCATGCTTTTGTTTCAATCAGTCAGAGACCAGGGCTCTGGTCTCAGTGCACTGACCACCTGTGGCCTGTAAGAATAAACAGCAGCTGTGCACCAGCTGAAGGGGTGGTTTGCCCACCCCAGCTCCTTCCAAGTCACTGTCACCTCCAGCTGCAACTGGCAACCCCGTGTCACATCCATGAGGGTCAGAGTGGGACAGAGTGATGGCACAGTCACCTTCTCAGTGCTTAATGGATTAATGTAGGTTTTCTTAGCTGGGTTACAAACCATCAGGTACATTAAGCAGCAAAAAGGTTTGTAGAAGGTGATCCCTTTTCATTGCTGGCTGTGCCCCTTGCTTACCTTCTGCCAGTCCCACTGCAAGGAAAGGAACCTGATGCTGCTGCTCCTTGTGGGGCTGTAAAACTCAGTGGGGGAGGACTCAGAGAGGAGAAGGAGGAAGAGGAAGGGAAGAGGAGGAGGAGGAGGTCCTGCAGAGGGAGGCTGAGCAGATCTGGGTCAAAACACAATAAACTGGTCCGTTTGATTTATAGGCTCATGGGGTTGGAACAGCCGGATTGCAAATGCTGCAGAAAAAGTATCTGCTGACTTAAAAGAAAAGTCACCAGTGGAAAGAGGTTGGTTTGTATTTAACCACTCGAGTAGTTTTGTTTGACTTGGGTTGCATAAATGTTCTTGAAAACCTGAAGCGTTTGGACAAGCTGAAGTCTGACAGTGGCTCCTCTCACCACATGGCACGTCCCCTGGGACAGTGGGACATGCATGTTGGCCCCACAGCCTTCGTCCCACACCATGCCAGCCCCTTCCCTACCTGAAATCCATCACCCCAGCCAAAGCCGCAGCAGGTGAGGAGCACCGAGCGCTCTGGAGCAGGGATTTAGCTGATTTAGGGATTGAGCTCCCAGGTAGGCAGTGCCAGGTGGATTGCAGGGCACGGCTTACAGCAGAGACCTGGCTGGCATCGCAGGATCCGCATGAGCATCCCGGGAGCTGTGCAGAGTGGCAGGCAGTGGCAACAACCCAAGGGATGGAGAACCACTGGCATCACCTGGCCCTGGAGCTGATCCTTCTCCTGTGTCGGTGGCGAGGTTACGGTGACAGACACAACATGCCCACGGGCAGCCAGCAGCAAAAAACACCAAGTGCATCTTTATTATTCCCTGCTGCTGTGCCCGGGCAGCTTCTGCAGAGGTGAAAGCCCAGATGGTGAAATACTCCAGCCTGTGGCTTTTCCAAAAGGAAAGGGGAAGAATCGAGAGTGCCATGGGTAAAGAGCAGAGGCTGTGGGGCCATGGCTCTGTGCCAGGCTGCCGGGGACAGGGGCTGTGGGGTTTGCCAAGAGCAGCCAGGAGGAGTGGGATGGACATGGCAGAAACAAACAAAGGCTTTCACAGTGGTCACACAAGATGACTGAGCTCACAACTACGGAACAGGAATCTGGAAAAGTGTTGGATGCTGGCAGCGTGCCAGGCACTGCCCCTCATCCTGGCCAAGGTATGTGCTGCCAGCCCGTGCCCGTGGCGTGACATCCTCTCCTCGCTGCTGCCATGGGTGCTGTCCCTCTCCCGAGGTCCAAGCCATTGCCTCTTGGTTTCCTCAGGAGTGAGTTTGTTCTCCAAGCCGTGAAAGACAAACTGACCCATTGACTGACCAACTGACCGACCAAGACAAAGAGAAAGTCGCATCCTTGGTAGGTAATAACATACCAGTAACACCGGAGTCCCCTCGGGCAGACTTTTACCACATTCCATTTCATACAAGACACATTTCAAATGCTCATTAATTTACAGAAATTGCATTTTATAGAAAATATGATACAATGAAATATAAAATGCACTAGGAGCATTTCAAAAATCTATAGAGACGATCTTGCAGCCCAGTATACCCTCGGAAAGGTGCCCACTCATCACCGCAAGCTCTCGCCCTCTCATTCTCGCTCTCGTGTGCACGCGCTCGCTCCCCCCGCCCCCCTTTAACTCGTAGCATTCAACTTGAGAATTTAATAGAGATATCAAAAAAAGCGTGATTATCCCCTGGATAATCACCTTCCAATACTGTGCACATTCTTGGATTTAAATGAAAATATATCTAAGCACTTTTACAAGTTTTAGCGAACCCACTGCAAAATCGTCTGCAGAATATAAAACACAGGTAATCCAAGATTTCATAGCACATTAATTAAGTGGCTCATAATCCATTAAATGTGGTTTATATTACACATCCATGCAGTCTAAATCATTTTACAAACATTAGACATAAACCCACTAGTCCAAATCAGTAAAGGAAAAATGTAATAAAAAAAGCTAATAACTATTTGTTATTGGTTAAACTGACCCTACATATAAACTAGGTAGTTTGCTACCATTTATAATACCGATGTTGAATTACGCCTGGATGCTGCGAAACCTCTTGCTTACTTGGCAATACTTGAGCATATTAACCACAAGATACTTAATAGGCCCTTGTTGCACTTCTTCTCCAAAAACACACAGTTACTACAGATAGCAGCGCCTACCCATCGAATAGAAAGGACACACATTAGCTGAGTTACACGATGTCGTTGAGCTTTGGCTACTAATGCTCCAAGGCATTGATGTGGCACTAGACTAACTCCATACTTAGGGGTGGGAGCAGTGTGGGTAACCTGTCCCTGTCCTTGACACTGCCTCGGCCTCGAGCGGAGCCACCACAGCCCCTGCCTCGCCCCAGGGGAGCAGCACCAGTGTTGGCATCCTTGGGGATGGGGGCACCACCACCTCACCTCACCTCACCTCACCCAGCTGCTCCGTACGTCACTCCAGAGGTCGTGGGAGCCAAAACACGGCGATAGCATAAAAACAAACAGATGGGCCTTTGGTCATGTCACGATTTACTTTGTAGGGTTTAGGCAAGGGCTGTTGGAGATTTCTGTTGCAATAACCAAAGGCTTTATCAATGCTATAGTTCTATGCAGCTACATCGAGTGTGACCAGGGGCTGGCAGAGCCCCAGGTCGGTATTTTGCATCTGATAACACTGAATTATATACAACATGATGACTAGTTCACCACCTGCTGAGGCTTAAAGATGGCTGTTAAGATTTTGACTCAAAACATCTTCCCCCCTCCCCCCCATTCTCTTCAACCCCAGAATGAGTCACCCCTTTAAAAAAACCCAAAAAAACAAAAAACCAGACAAACAAAAAAGGCAAAAAAGAAACAATCTCCACAGTTCCTTTTTGCTAACTCCTTCCCAGCTAGAACTGGCTTAGGGTCACAGGGAGTGCTGCCCAGGATGGTTGTATGTTTGTTTTCATCACTCCTGAGATTGAAGGGAATCTGACACATGCACCAAAAGGCACTTTCAAATATATATATATATATATATTTTAAAAACAGTGCTTCTGTTCTAAGAAATTCAAGTTAAGACAGAGTGCCTTTCACTCTCTTTAGTCATAAAGCAGGTAAACGAGCAATATCCCAGCTGACATTGAAAAACCAAAACAACAAAAAGAAACCTGCAGCAGAGACAAGTGTTCATGCGAGACAGCTCAATATTCTAAGAAAAAAAATAGAAAGGAAAAAGAAAAGAAAAAAAAAGAAACCTCCTATATCACCACTAAAAATAACAATACAGTCAGCAGGGGATATTAATTAAAAAAGCTGCCACATCTGTACAGTTCTTGCTCCTGCATCGGCTCTTTTTGTTAACGTTGTCGTCTGTGGGTTTGTTTTTTTTTTTTCCTCCTAATTTTTTTTTTCTTCTTCCTCTTTTATTTTTTTCCTTCTTTTTTTATTTTTATTTTTTTAAATTTTATTTTTTTTTTAAATAAGATGAGGTCAGTTTAATCTTCCTCGCCTCCCCCGTACATGTCCGCCAGTTTCTTGAACCTGGGCCCCCAGTCGTTCAGGTAGTCGTAGTCCTGGTCCCCGGAGCTGGAGGAGTTGAGGGAGCTGACGGAGCCGGCGGTGGAGCCGCTGCCCTCGTAGTCAAAGACGAGCAGGGAATCGTAGGGGGGGGCTGTGGGGTCGTTGTCTGCTGCACGCAGGCCCTGGGTGGGGCAAACACGGTGTTAGTACCCACTGTGGGGTTTTGTGGTGGTAAGGAAGGGGGGCTGGGGCAAAGCTGAAAGAGGATGGGTGAGAAAATGAGCATCCCAAATGCACCTCCCAGTACAGCCCTCCCATCTTAACTCCCAGTGCCTCTGAAAGGGGTGAATGGAGTGGGAGGGGTGTTATTTCCAAGCATCCAGCTTTGGATTTGGAAAATTTCCTGTTCTGGCCAGGGGGTGCTCTCTGGGGTTGCCTGTTGAGATTTCCAGCTTGGCCAATGAAAGAAGTAATAGTACCCTTTCCTTTAGGAAAACAAAGTCAAAAACCCACTCCTAGGAAAATGCTGCAATTAGGACAGAGGTGGGGTGTGAAATCCTGGGCAGAGGGTTGGGAAGCATTGCTGCTCCTGTGCAGTGTGGGCAGCAGTGTAGGCAGGACACGGACATGGCCTCGGGATATGGAGAAGAAGAATTGCTTTGCTGCAGCCCAGCATCAGGAAAAGCCTGGTGGAACAGACCTGCAATAAAGCAAAACGCTCCACGTTCCCACCTTCAGAACCCTCAGCCTCAGTGTGGGGAGATGGAGTTGGTTTCACTGCAGTGAAAAGAGTTGGGGTGCGTGGAAGAATGAGTCTTCCCGAGTGTGGATGTGTGCAAATGTGAGTGAAGGATGGGCAGGAACAAAGGAAGAAGGGCTTTTAATGATGAACATGAGAAAAAGCACAGCAGGAAATGCATGTAATAATAGAATTAAATGGCTGTAGCATTTATTTTTCTGGCTTAGGAAATGGATGGTGCGCTTTGTCTTGGAGGAAATAATGCATTGATTGGTTTGTAACCACTCAATCATTGGAAACTAAAAATGAGATAAGAAATACCAAAATGGATAGATATTTGTACAAGCAGATAAAGGAGCAGTAATCTAACATAAAAAAAAGAAACCCTCTCTGATCTGAGACGAGTCTCTCTGTGCTGCAAACTCTTTGAGGCTTTACACCAAACAGAGCTTATGGGGAAGGCACAGACTGCTGAAATAATTACAAGTCCAGGAGCCACAAATGACTCATTCTGCCTGGGTGCTGAAAAGTGTGAGAGCTACAAGGCAGAAATCTTGAACTTTTTGGTTCTACTTTGGATTTTACAGGTTCAATGCCTTTATTAAACCAAGTCCTGCATCCTTTGCTCCTTCCAATCCTTCCCCTGGCTTGCATCAGACTTCTGATGTAAGCAGTAGCATCCCTTGGTTCATGCAGTCAGAGAAACCTGACTTTATCTGGCTGCTCAAGCTTTTAAGACATGACACAGGACACCCTACAGAACATACCTCATTAATAAAATCACCAATATCCCCTGGATGTGGGATTACTGGTCTTATAGGATACTGTGGTTCAGCACCAATAGGTCTTTCATCCACCCTTCGGACACCAGGTGTCTTGTTCAGCACGTGATCCATGGTCTCTGGCTGCTGGAGCTGGCTTAAATCATAATCCTGTGACAAATGGGAAGGCACAGTGTGAAACCAAGAGCTTTTTATTCAGGTCAACTATTCACCCAATGTGCAAACAAGTTGAGAGGTGTAATTCTGTCTCCGCTGAAGTCTGATGGCAAATCTTACCCCTGGGTATGCAGCACCTCTATCTAAATTACAGATGAACCTGACCTCTGAGTAGCTAATGAAAGTGACCTCCTAGAGTGTATCTTATAAGTTAAATCAAGTATTTAAATATTTTCTGAATATTTTCTGCAGTGTCTAAATATTTAGGATAAAAACCAGGCTTTTGTTTGCATGTGCAGAGGTGTATCCATAACTTTTTGATGAAATACATAATATAATGTAGAGACACAGTGTTGGTAGACATATTATTGCAATTACATTTCTGCAGAAGCAAAAACATTAAAATGTGCACTACATTTATGCATGTAGGCCTTTCAAAGTAATTATGTTCTTTTTGCTTGTGAAAAATCCCAACAGAATAGGTTTCTATCACAGAACGAGAACCAGGTAATATTTCATTAAAAATGTATTCATGTAGGTAATGGTGTTTTGCTGTTCTTCCTTGCTGTTATTTTTAACGAATTCTTTCTAAAATATTTAAGTCTACAGTGTAGTTGCCTGAAACCAGATACTTCTGCTCGCTGGAATGCTCATAACAGTACTTTGTTCTGCTGGTAAAACTCTCCCTGTGCTCAGACGAGGATGATTGAATCTCCAGGAGCAATATTTATAAATAACTTGACAGTGACAAGAAGAGAAGAAATGCTAATTGCCAGGATTTTTCTGTGGAATAAGAACCTCTCCAGTTTTGGGTAAGTCCCTGCCTCAGCTTGTCATGGCAGATCCCACCTGGCTCCCCCTCTCGCCTTTGATGCCACCAGGACCTCCACAGCAGGACGTGCTGCTGTGGTTTTGTAGGCTCCTTAAGCCCCAATCACCCACCACAAACCACACAGTCCAATGCAACAAGCAACAATAAAGCCATTTTGTGATGTGGAGTCACACAATCTGCATGACCATCATATTTAAGAGCATCCTGGGCACTTTACTCGTGTTAGGTAGGAGCAAAAAACCAGTGACTTAAACAAGAGTGACCAAACTTTGCAGTTTTAGCTGAGGGAACAGATCCATAGCAGTGGAAAAGCACATCTGGGGAGGTTTTCATGCAACATCAGCCTCGGTGCCTGAAAGAAGCAGCACTGCAGAAGAGCTGACATGTTCAGGCAGCCCATGGCTCAGGGCTCTGTCACCCAGCAAAGCTTTGCCACTGCGCGCTCCGCCGCCGAAGAGAAAATCCCCAAATCTCTTTAGACATTTCTCACAAACCACAGCCAGAAATTAAAAGAAATTAAAGGCACATTAGAGACGATTAAGGAAATGTAGGGAAAACCCAAAGAAGCTCAAGGCTCAAGCAAGCCAAGCCAAGTGCCTGCAGCCACAGGGCTGGGGAGGGCGGTAGCTGCTGGCTGGTTTTACAAAGGTCTCTGATGGGGAAGGGTAAAATACACAACTTTAATGACTGAAATAACAAAAATACTGTTTGAACATGGGCATCAATGGATTGATTTATAGTCCTTCACCAGGAAGCTGCCCAGGAGGTAGAAAAATCCATGTCTCGTGGAAGAGTGGGGGGAGCTGGATGCACCACCACAGTGTGGAACCAGCCTACTGGAATGGTCCTGCTTGCACAGGAAGGTGTCCCAGTGACATACTGAGTCTCCTGGACCTGCTGGCTCTCACCAATGTCCACACCACACACAGGAAGCCAATAAAGCTGCTCGGTCCCAAACAAGGGGAATGCAACCCTTTGAATGTGCTGTAGTGAAAATAATGTGGTTTCTGCCTTTTATTTAAGAGTACAGACTGCACAGCTGCTCCTTGGCCACAACCCATGGGCTCTGCTCACCTGGTCTTCCTCTCCACCTCCCTCTTCGTCATACTTCAGGATGTTGTCCCTGACGTCGTCCTCGGGGTCGATGAGGAGCTGCTTGGTGTGACGCTCCTTCTCCCGGCGCTTCATCCACACCACGAACAGCAGGACCATGGCTGCAACGGGGGAGAAGGGTACTGAGCTGGGACCTCCCCTGCCACGGGGCCAGGCTGGAGCGTCCCAGCACCTCACCTGCCCTCCTGCACTGTGAGAACCTCACTGGCTGCTGGTAGGAGGAATAAAATGTTGTTGTATTGCATGTTCTGATTTTTAAAGGAGAGATCAGTGAGAGATGTAAATACCGTGACAGGCCACCACTGCAAACGTTTCTTTAAGATCCACCACCAATGTTGATTGAGATGATGTTTGTCAGGAGTAAAACACACAATCAAAGGAAAAGTAAATAGAAAGTGTGAAAGCTGCAGCTTTCTGAAAATATTTGATCTAAATCCTGAATTTTTAGGATTGTATTTCCACCTTTATTTTATTCAGGGGTGTAAAACAAATACCAAGGGAAGAGAGCTGCAGAGAAGGGAATGGGTACAGACACCCAATACTTGTGCACGAGGGGCTGTTCCAGCAGCCTGGTGCAGGTTCAGCCCATTCATGTCAGGAGCCCTGACTGTGGCATCACTTTGCTGTTGTCTGCAGTTGTCCAAGCAAGACTGGTCTGGGGAGGCCACACGACAGTGACTCCTGTAATCCAATTTGGATTCCCTCATATCTTCTTTGGTTCATGTGAGAGGCTTTTTAGACTTCCAAGATCACATTAGTCTGGACATTAGCACATGCATTTGGCCACCACCTTGCAAAGGAGATCTCAGATCATGTGAAATCCTTTCAGAAAGCAGGGGTAGCTTTGCAGAACAAGGGAGAGCAAATCTGGTAGCTCACAGCCAAGCTCCTCAGGCATCAGCATTTGCATGCCAGGCTTGGCTAATCTCTCTTGGTACAGTAACAGGGACAGATGAACAGTTCTCGAATCATGAGAAATCTTTGCCTTCTTAAACAGCTTTACCCACAGGGAACACTGGCTCACTGCTCCACCATCTCACCCTCCAAAGGGCCTCCTGCATCCCAAGGGCTGTGTGCTCCCTGGCAATTACTGCATGGAAGTCGATATGGGAACTTAAATCTCCATTAACATAAGAAAGCCAGACCTTGTCTTCTTCAAGAACCTGTTAATACCTTTGTTTTCATTCTTGTGCTCAGTAGCTGCAAATAATGTAATTAAAAATGAAGTTAAGCCCGGGTAGCTGATTGGGTTATACCTCCCACTGTCTGCTTTTCCCTCTCTTCTCCATGCAAGCCCCACAACAAGCTGCAAAGGTGGCAATCTGCAGGAGAAGGGAGTGATGGATGGACAGTGGAGGTGCAAACATGTGACTCGGGTTCATTTCACCTGGGTCAAGTCTCAGCCAACGCAAGCAAACCCAGGCAAGACGTGAGGTCCCAAATTGTGTGGTTTTTATCCGAGACCAGACCCTGGGGACAGGGCTGGGCAGCCCAGCTTGCAGCCCCTCCACAGGAGGAGGTGGTCAGGAGGATGCCAGTTCTGCCTCCCAGCACTGAAGTGTTTCTACCCAACAGGAATTCAGTGAAGTGAGCGGAAAAGGCCCGGACAGCTAATTACTGCTGCTGTGTGCCAACTGGCGCCCATCCCTGCCTGCCAGCCAGCAGAATTGTTTCCAGATAGTACAGCATTTCTTTAAGGCTTATCCCAGATCTATTCAAGACAGAAAAAGAGAAAAGGAAAGAAAATGTAACTCTTATCTGCAATATAAAACCTCGGCTATTTAGCAGACTATTGAAGTCCTTTTCTCGTTGTTCCTTTTCAAGTCTCTCACAAGAAGATACCTGACTGGTCCACAAAGACAATATTATAATGGTTACCAGGGTTTATCTTTTTATTTCTCTCTTTTTTTTTTTAATGATACTTTTTCATGCACTTGTGGAAAAAACTGTGCCATTAACGCCTTTACAGCTACCTTGGAAAAAAAAAAAGAGACCTTCAAAGTGTCAATGGTGGATGTAGTGCACTCTCCTTCCTTTTATTCACTCTGCAGAATGGGAAGTGCTATTACTGCTGTTAGACCCATTTTCACTCTGCATGTAGTTTTCCTTGAAATCTATTGTCTTCACCCTTCACAATTTTTTACTGCATTGCTCTTCTAAATGTGTTATTTGTGCAGCTAATACATCAGGTAGCAAGAAGAAGAAAAAACCCCTTTGAGAGCAAAGGTAAAGGCAGAAACTTCCTTCACAGGAGCAATCTTGAAACTGTCCCCTTTCTGCTTCTTCCTTTTAAAGTCATCAAACTTTGACCTGCTGACTCTAAAATGGACAAATAGCACAAAAAAATCCCACACCTGCCTTTTTCTAGGCTATTGTTTAGAGGTCATGGTATGAAACAGATAGAAAGGAGGCAAAACACTGGAAGGATGTAACTATAAAACTGCTCATTGTAAATTACATTTTTCATCACTGATCCAGTGCTTTGCAGTTCTTGAAGATAAAAAAAAAGTCAATTAGAATTACAATGAATGTAAAAATAAGCTTTTGTAATAAAACCCGTAATTTAAAATGGGATAATGTATCTGAAAATGGAAAGAGGAATCTCTTAAATCAAATGTCCTTCGGCTGAAGTTAATTTCAGTCACTAGGATTTTCAACTGCTTTAAACCGTATTTTAGCACTAGATTTAAACAGAAATAGCAAAAAGACTTTTGTTTAATCACCTCTGTGGCCCCAGTGCTAACGCTGAGCCCAGGGGCCCCAGCACACCTGCCCTCCCCAGTGTACTGAGGGTGGTGGGGCTGACAAACACCACGTCTTCATCTGGGTGTGTGACTGCAGTGAATTCACCACAAAAACCCCCTTGCTGGGGGAGCAGCCAAAGCATTTTCCCACACCCAGTCAAGGACAGGAATTGCACATCATGGCTGGGAACAGGGATGGGCTGGGTGAGGAGCAGGGTCTGCACAAACACCCCATTTCTTGTTCACTCTCCAGCCTGACCCAGTAGATCAGCTACACACCAATCCATTCCCATCACTGGCCCAGGAGGGTGGATGTTTGCCCAGGGATGACCCATTCTCTTAATGTACCATATCATGTCCCCATTAGGTGACATTCGTAGCATACGTTGCTCTGTCTGCTCTCTGTTTAAACACACTGGGGGTAAATATTAAATGTGATTTAGCACCATAACTCCTATTAGCTTTAATGAGAGTCTCATGGATTCATCCTGTGTTTCTTGATGAATATTTACCTCATTGTACATTTCGGCTCTTGTTTTTATCTATTCCTACTGTGCCAACTCCTGCTTGAAGATATAATGATATCATTTTTATTTTTAAGTGTGTGCACACATGGTTATTGGTAGTGCTCAGGACTGACAGCATTGCTGGGCAAAAGGGATTGTTTTGCCCTGAGCAAAGGGATGGCCACTCCTTTGTGATGCAGCCCCAGCCCTCCATTGCTCCTGAAAAACTGGGGATCCTTCCTCTAAAAACACTCACAGTCCTCCAGGATTCTCCAGTCCATGGTCATTTTATAAGCAATGTGAATACCTACCATTCTTCTTTTCCTTGGAAAAACCTGAAAACCATAGTTCTGTATTGACTCTGCAAAGGACTAGCCAGACTCACATAACCAGTGCATCTGATATTGATATATTCATAGACAGCCAGGGACCTGAGAACTGTGGGGGAGTCTGCCGCAGCATTTTGGATGAGTCCTTCACCTTTTCCTGTAAAATGTGGACAATCCTATCACACTGACTACCTACAAGTTGCTGTCAGGTACAATGAAGTTTGTAAAGCTACTGCAAGTCTTAGAGAGACAAGTCTGACACAAGCAGAGCTCATTTTGCTGATGCTGCAGTGAGGGAGGCTCAGATGCAGATGTGTGAACCACCCCCAGAGCCAAAGCTCAGGGATCTGCCCTCTGTATGGAGCTTGCCCAGAGCTGGAAAAACACCTTGAAAAACACCAACTACAGGAACAGGACTGCAGGGAACAGGCTAGGAAACAAGGAAGAGGGTAGATTTAGATTAGATATTAGGAAGAAATTCCAATCTGTGAGGTTTGAGGCACTGGAACAGGTTGCCCATGGAAGCTGTGGCTGCCCCATGCCTGGAAGTGTTTAAGGCCAGGTTGGATGAGTGTTGGAGCAACCTGGGACAGTGGAAGGTGTCCCTGCCCATGGCAGGGGGCTTGGAACGAGAAGATCTTTAAGGCCCCTTCCAACCCAATCCATTCTGTGATTCTGTGCCAGCCCCTGTGGTACTTACTCAGCAAGATAATGATGCAGATCAGGATGGCAATGATGGCCCCCGTGCCCAGCCCTGCAGCAGCCACAGCCCCAATGGTGGTGCAGTCGCCGTTCTCGTCACACGGACACACCTTCACCTTGATGACAGATGTGTTGTACAAGGGGGGGTTTCCTGAGTCCGTCACAATGATGGGCACGTCATACACACCCGCCTCCAGGTACATGATTCGCAAACTGAGCTGGGCATAGTCCCCTGCAGAGGCCAAGACAGACAGACTGATGACAGACACTGGTAGAGCCTTGCAGACACACTTTTGCAGGCTCCTCTGCTAGAGCAGGGTCCTGAAGAAGAGGTTCTCAACAACACACCCAGGTAGGACAGCTTCAGACTTCTGCCCTAACAGTCTGGCCAACAACCAGCCTGTGCTTTGCAAAATACTGTGTGTTTTCACTGCTGCACTAACCCACCTCAATGCCATTTGCAAATCCAGTTGCATGTGTTCAAAATGGTATCTAATAGTAACACATGGATAATGCTCCCTGAGGTTGGGCGGCCCCTGGTCACTGTGCAGGCCCTGTATTCAGCCACCCTCTCACCTCAGGATTTTTGGGAAGCTCTTTGTCCACTGATGACATGCTTATCCAGGTAATCCCAATGTGATACAGGGATTGAGCCCTGAGCTGCGAGGGCACAACTGTTGCCCCTGGTCTGGCACCCTTTGCCAGATCTCAGTAAGAGGGACCACCTTTGAAGCCAAAACCAGACCACAACTTCATGATATTTTCCATCCTCTGCTGAAACTACCAATAAGCAGAGCAATTAGGGCCATTTGTGGTTGCACGCTGCAATATAAAAATCCTTCACATACTGGTAATCTTCACACTTACCTAGCCCTCCTGGTTCCAGGGTAAATTAAAAGGCTGCCTTTATGCAATTATGGTCAGAGAAATGAACATTGATCCTGATTGTGGCTTATGACAATTACACTGGAGGAACATAAGGAAGACTGATAATAGCTTTTTTCCCCTTGGCCATTATGGATGATTTATACTCTGTTCACCACTGATAACTGTTCATAATTATGAACTGCATTAAAAAAAGCCAAGTGCCAAGGCTCTTACAGTTATGCTGCAGGTCTGATACAAATCATTTCTGATTAACTATCTTGTCTATAATGTCAGCCATAATGTGCTTTAAAAAATAAAAACCGGATAAAAAAAGTAGGCAAGTTTGGAAGTTGGAAACCACACGTGGCCTCATTAGTGGCTGAGAGCCCAAATGTCCTCAGGATTGCCTGCCCCATTTACCATTCAGCCGCGTTATGGTCCAGTTCTTCCTCACCGCAGATGGCACACTTGGCAGCTCGAAGACGAAGGGCCCGACGTTTGGATCGATGTCAGCGTCGGCGGCCGTGATGTTGATGACATTGAGGTTGGGCTTCTCACAGATCTGGGCCTCCTTTGGCAGCAGCTCGGGAGCGTTGTCGTTGATGTCGATGAGGTAGATCTGCAGAGTGCCGGTGCCGCTGGCGGGGGGGATGCCTGCAGAGCCAAACACGGACTCACCACCATCGCTCCAGACGCCCTGGGACTGACAGCGCTGCAGAGCAGCCCCCTCTCTGCCTTCCCGTTTCAATAAACCATGATATCTACCTTCCCTCCTTGGGCCTTAATAGGCACTTTCATGGTCCCTTGCTTTACGAGGCATTATTAAAACTTCCCCAAGCCTCCTAATGTTGTTTTTCACTCCTGCAGAACTTGGAGGTTGAGTTCTGCAGATCTGCAGCCTACAGCAGTGTCCTTAGTCAAACTAAAAACACAAGCAGGTGATGCCAAGCTGCTCCTGCAAACCTTGGTAATGGCTGTTTTGAAGAAGAAAAATCATTAGAAAGATAGTTGACAGGAGGAAGGAGAGGGTTTGGAGTGGAAAAAACCTAAGTAGTGTGATCTCTTGCTCAGTATTTACTCTAGCACTTGCTGGCTGGTTTCAGATTTGTAGACCAGGACTCCAGCTCTCCAGGACATCCCACATCCAGCCCCAGCTTTAGTGGTGAAAGGTCCTTGCTGGAAGCCCACGGTATGAGCCAAGCATCACCAAACACTCTGGGTGATGCCACTCACCCCTGGCAGCAGCTGATGTCCCAATATACAGTCCTTCATCCTCTTTAGATCCGTCCCACCCAGCAGGGGCTCTGCAGTCCTGGTCCTCCAGCCCCTTCCTGATGGAGGACCAAATTTGCCTGACTAATGACCAATTACACAAAGTAATATGTGTCCTTCCCAAAAATGGCTCAGGATTTTTCATTTCTCTCCCCACACGTTTACCTGGCAGCTCTGTGTTGGCCTGCTCACTGTCTGCCTCCCTTCTCAGGCAGCACTGTTTGAGCAATTATTTTTTAAGTTTGTTTTTTCAGTCCTGGCTCTTCCTCCCAGTGCTGGATATAAAGCTACACAAACCACTTCCCCACTAAGGCTTCTGCTTCCACAGATTTTGCTTCCTACTTTCCTTTCTCCATATCTCAAGGGAGATTCTGAAGAAACCCTGGAAATCCTTCTTTCATGGTTCCTACATAAGTTCTTCAATCACTGATCTCATCCTTTCATCTCATAAGCACAGGGTAGGCGCTTACCCTCCAAAACAATGTCTTTTGATCAGCCTTGAAAGGTTCTGGAGAGATCATCAGGATACTGAGGCTGAACATGAAAACTGACTTTCAGGATGAAGCAAAGTGATTTTAGTGCTTTTACATTACCCAGAATATCTTCTGGGATAAAAGCAAGGCCCCCAGTGTAACCTCTGAGATAGATTGAACACAAACCCTCAGCCCTGAGAGGCACTAACTGGCACGTGGCTGAAATAACCTGCAATTGCTGCACATACAAATGCAGTTTTGTTGGGCTATTGAGTATTGTTGGGCTCTGCGTCCTGGTATTTTTGTTTCTTTGTGCTCCTGAGTGCAGTTCTGGGGCAGTTTCAGGAGAAATGATAAGTAAACAACCTTTTTAAATGGCCAAGTGGAACCATGAAACGTTTCACATTATGTCAGTTGTCTTATGTGGAAAGAGCAAGGACATAGAGCAGGTACTGATATAAAATGAAGGATCCTTTGATTTTAGGCTGAAGATGAGGACTACCATAACATCACTGGCTCCAGTGGAGGAGCTGGTCCACTCCCTGGAATTAAGATTGAAATACTAATGACAAAAGAAAGAGGGACATACAACCTCTACATCTACATTGAACTGTTGCACTCTCCTTCACTGCCTTTTTCACAGTGCCAGAGCCCACATTCTGCAGAAAGGTCTAAGCCAAGCTTTTCAAGGTCACTCCCATCCTGCTTGTGCAAAAACTGCTAAAGAACTTGGGCTGCTGTCCTGACAAATCATGGCAGAAATGAAGTGAGCTGTGCCTGTGGCTGACCAGCATCTTGCTGTCACTGAGTGCAGGAAAGCAGGAATATGCACTCAGCCTGTTTCCCTGCAGTACTGAGCCCCAAAGGTGAGCTCCCATGGGGTGCTCTGATGTTGAGAATGGGGCAGGACCCTCCTTCATTCAGACACAGAGTCTCTCTCCACTACTCAGCTCCCTATTTCATGAAACCTGCTGGAATAGATGTAAGTTCTCAGCTTCACTGTGAGATGGGCTGAAATTGGCTGAAGGGTTCAAACCCTGCCAGGCTCCACACTTGTGCAGACAGTGTGATTCAAGAAACTCTCTCTCCTGGGAAACCAAATTAAAACTATGCTGTTCGTTAGGATTCCCCTTTTACCCCCTTACATTTCAGCCAAGACTTTTCTTAAAGTGAATATCTTTGCCCTGTAGCCCAGGGAGAGAAAGAGAACATGTCCAAGGAATATTTGGCTGAACTTCTTCTTTATCATGTGTTAAGAACAGCAAAAAGAACTTCAAGGAAAGAAGACACTGTTGCTTCTTCAGGAAAGAAAGAAAAATCCTCACCAAAACCCTTGACCCAAACCCTTTCTTTGATGAGTATGTAATGCCAGAGAACTTGAAACTTGGGAAAAATGTGGAAAGAGTCTATTAGCCTAGATGAAACTTTAGCTGTTATCCTAAGCACTCCAGACAGAATTTTAAATAAGGTGTTGCTTTATGTGCATTTTAATGGCTGCAATATACCAGTGATAGATTAATTTTTCAGAATAAAGAGATTTATCTAGGTCTTCACTTTCTGAGCTGCTGAATGATGGATGGATGTGGAGGTGCTGATGCACTGCAGCATCAGCACTGAAGCCAAGGATAGGGGTTAACTCCACATCACATTGTACTAAGTGCCTGGGATTTGCAAGGTCAGATGGTGAGGATTTGGCTGATGGGTTCAAGGTCTACCACTGCTTTTGTGGACAGCCTTGGCCGACCCATTTGACCTGTTTTGCCCTGTGTCTCTTGCAGATGAACACTGTTACATCCCCTAGGGAATATTTTGTATTTCACTGTCCTGGCTGCCTTCATGGAGGGGAAGCTTAGGGTGGGGCTGTGGGACCAGTCTTGCCACTCATGGCAAAAAGAAGGGGCAAAAGTCTCTTCTTGGTACAGCTCTTCAGCACTGAAACTCTTCCATGAGCTTCCCTCACCCCTGTGACCTGGGATGCAATGGCTGAAGTGATGCAAGGAATCCCAGAGGGAGGAGGTTTTCATTAGCCCTGCAAGCACCACCATACCTGCTCATAATGGCCATGGCACCTCCAGCCTGAGGGACAACAAGATCTAACACAAACACTGCCCTGAAGGCACCTGCAGAGCACGAGCAATAACAAAGGTGCTCATGACCAATCCCAGACTAAAATGTGCTGCTGAAGGATGGCTTTGGTTTGAGTGAGTGCTCAGCACCCTGCAGTGGGAAGGCAAGGTGGGGAGAAGGGGATGAAGGCCCTCTCCTTGCCCTAGGAAACTCCTGAGCCCTCGACAGAGCCTTTTCCAGCTGGAGAAACTGATGAATGAAATAGCAGCATGGCCACATTTAGGTATGGTTTGCAAAATTCATCAACTCCTCCTAATCAGAAATAGGAAGAGAAATACAGGACAGCAGCAATGGGCCACTTGCCCTTCAGTGAGGCCAGTGCTGGGGTCATTAGTGCTAATTTGACCAAAAGCACTGAGAGATCTTTGATGAGTAGAGAAGAGCAAACCTTAACAGGACTTCTCCAAGAGAGAAGACACTGACTGGCCTCAGTGGCTGTGGCAATAAAGCACACCAGCACCCAGATGATCTGATGATGGTTGCATCAGGAATGGTAGTGGCCAGAAAGGGATCAGCTCCAATGCAGACAGACAGACAGAAAGATAGACACACAGTTCAACAGGTGGGCTTATTTTTAATGCCCTCCTGCCACTCCCTTCCAATTATTTCTGGTTTCCTGAGGGAAGGCTTCCTGAGTGCTCTGAGCAGTGTCTTTGGGATCATTACCAGGACCCATGTGCTCGGCAGCCCTTGGAGAGCACATCCCTTTGACATTTTTTTAAGTTCAGGCTACACTGCTACACTGAACTCCCCAAATCGATTTTCCATTTGTCCTCCCTTTCCCTTAATAACACTCTCCGTATACTGTGCACATTTAATTTACTCCAGCAATTTCCCGTCCCACTTTCACATTTTTGACCATAAAAACCTGGGAAAAAGATAACTTATACTGACAACTCTGTCAGGGCATCATTTCTCTTAATGCATCACATTAGAGTCTTATTGAAGCATGAACAATGTGAAGCCTGGGCTCACCGTTGTCAGCCGCCAAGAATGTGGCCTCGTAGACATTATTCTTAATGTAGTCTGACTCTCGATCAAGGACAGCAGCAGTAGTGATCTGACCATTTGTGGCATTAATGTTCAGCCAGTTTGCAGGATCTGACAGCTTAGAGTATCTACAGAGAAAGGAAATAAATACATGGCAGTCTTTTCACTGACATACCCTTAATATTGCTTGAAATACGGTTTTTCTGGACTCCTGACCTGTGATTCAAAGGACCTTTGGATAACCGGTTTTGTTGACAAACACAATGCTTAATTGAGTATCTGGGTTTTGACCTTTACAATTATTCAATTTCTTTTCGTTTTAAAGGTTTTTCTTTCCACTATGTGCCTCTTACACGCCGGTTTCCTGCTGGTAGGAGTGGTCATAGCCTGAGGTCTCTGCAGCCAAGGAGAAATGGGGACTGCAATGACCATTGCATTTGTATGTCTGAATTAAAGGATGGAGTCCTGTGCTGCTGATCTTGCCCTTCCTAAAACAGGTATTGCTTTAAAGTTAAGGATATTCCTGTTTTCTGACCATGAAGAACAGTTTGGGAATACCACACTGGAAGAAGGAAAGCTTTCAGGCCACTCTTTTGTGTCAGCAGCAGCAATCGCCCTGGGGACACTGCAATAGGAACTCACAGCTGCACTCAGGTGTGGACTCAAGGGTGAAGCAGTTTCAGGCCTGCCCTCCTGTAACATTTTTATATGTTCCTGAAATAGCAGGCAAGATGATCCTAGGCATGTGGAAGGTTTGAAGAGAGCAGCAACAAGGAATTCCCTGGTCCTCAATGTCCCCAGGGCTGGAGGGACTCACTGGCTGAGTTATCCCCCAGCTACTCAGTCAACTCCTAGCCCGTGTCTGTTCATGTCCTGTGGAAACAGCTGTGAACATGGTTTGTTCTGGGCAAACTTTTCCCATGTTCTCCAGATCAAGATGTTCTGCTCACCTTTCTTGCTTTCTTTCTTTCCTCTATTTTATTCCTTGCTCTTGATTTCTACCTTTTAGTTTTGACAGTTTGAACTGAGATGGACCATTACTATCCAACTGGAAGCTAATAAATGGCTGAATTATAAATGACTGAAATAAGCAAACAAAAGCTTATTTCATGGGTAACTCAGACCTGCTAATAGTTTATATAACTATTTTTTGTACTTAGATACACAGGTGGGAGCACTACTGGCTTCTGGTGACTATCCCTCTCCAGAAATGGGCTGTTTGAAGCTGAAATTCATAGGGAAACTTGAGCTGCATCAATCTATGTGAGCAGGAAAGCGACACACAGCTGCACAAGCCCCTGTCAAAGGAAAGAATTGCATTTCATGGAGATGGACTCTTTGGGATGTTTTCATTTTGTTTTAATATCGCTGCTGTGATCCTGCCCTTTCTCTGCTAAATGACCAGGGATCCAGTTTCAAAGCTGGCTTTGTGAATGTATCTGTGGCTAATGAGGACAACTTGAGGTGTGACAGTGGCCATGTCAAGCTGTGCCTCACTGGAGATTCTCCTGCTTCCTTATCTTCTATTTGTAAAAACTCTATTTCATCAAAGACTATTTAGAGAGGGACTCAAAATTGTATGCAGGGCTCTAGCAGCTGGATCAGCTCTGCACAGGGCCTATCATGGACCTGTAGGCTTAGTTTTTTGGGTTATATTTTCTGCTGACTCACCAATGCCAACTGTGAAGTAAAAAATAAAATATCCTTTGCATAGCTCACAGAGACAGGACCCCAAAAATGCCCCACTGCCTCCTGCAAAGCCTGGGCATTGGCTGTCCTGATGCAAAGGGAGAGAGATTGTACTGGGGTTTGGAAATGAAGCGCTGGTGAATACACAAAATGTGTGTCCTGAAAGCCCTAGAAAAGAAACAATTCAAGTAACTGGCTGTTCATATTCACAGAAAGTCTTCCAAGACCCTCCACTGCGACGACAGGAACGGCAGGTGCTCGTTTGGATTACAGATCACCCACCTCCACATTAGAGGGAGCACTCAATCAGAAATGAGCTGCTCTCTCCTCTGAAAACCAGCCTTGGTACAGACATCAGGGAAATAAAGACCCTTCAAAGGCCAATATTTCAAAAAGCATGTAAGAAAAATGGGCTTGTTAGTTGGGACGGTCTCTCCTCCAAAGTCGCAATACCTGTCTAAAGACAACAAGATAAGGCAGTGAATAAACTATCATTCTCTAGACCAGACAGCTCTGTGCCAGGTGAAATATTTCAAACTGTTCCTGACACAAAATGTCACAACTGATGTAAGTTTAAGTGGCCTCAGCTGTGGTCACATCGTATACTCAGGTTTTGCCAAAAATACTGCAGTACTTACAGGCTGGGAGTGAAAAAGAAATGAATTTCTATGGATGTAGAAGTAGATAAAAGCAGGAAATGCATTTCCTATCTGCACACCCGGAGCTGAAATAGTTGTGGAAGTGTCACAAGGACTCTCATTTTCACACACACTTTTTTGCCAATTATTTCCTGGTGGGAAAGTGTCTGAATTGCTGTCCTGGACTGTGGATTCAACCCCAGTCTGCCCAGGTGGGACAAAACAGAGTGAGTGACACCTCCTCGGTCACAGCACAGACTAAAATTGCTCTTAAACTGCTTAGGTCAAACATCTGACTTGTACAAGGCTAAAATTTTACCAGCTGAACCCCTTTCATAGGGAAAGCAGCTAAGGAGGAGGTTGTGTTTGGCAGCTGGTCTGAAGAGAAAGGAAGGTCAGAACAAATGGCACTTACTGGGAGCAGGGAAGGGCTGCTGGGGAGCATTAGTGAGATACAGAGCAAGTGCCAATGGCCTGTAATGGGTGTTTGGCTGCTCAGGCAATACTGAACTACATGACACCTTAAAAGCCTGCCCAGCAGCTGTTGGTAGCCAGGCCAGCCTTGCTCTGAACGGGCTGACAGCTCCTCTCTGCACTGCACTTTTAAGCCAGGCTGAACCCAACTGCTTTGGAAGTGACACAAGCAGGATGAAAAAGCCCAGCCAGTCCCTTTGCAAATCCAGACCTAGCCCTTCCTGTGCCTTAGTTTCCCCCCCTGTAAAACAGAAATAACAAAGCTGCCTTTTTCTAAGCCTCTGTGTTTATGAAGTGCATAAACAGCATAACACAGGTTGGAGCATCCTGGACAAGGCAGAGACAAAGCTCTGGGTACAACACAGCCCTGACCTCTGTAACAACTCAGGAGACTCTTGTTATCACCTGCTTCATTTGGAGGTGTGATCTGGCCCATGGCAAGCCAGTAACAAGGGATCCAACTCTGCCTGCCCTCCCAGACCCAGCTGCTCAGAGCCTGGCTCACCTGGAGCGGGCAGCATTGTGAGTTCACAAGCTTGCAGGGTACTCCGCAAGAATTCGACTGCACACGCCAGTCCCTGCCAGGCGTTTTATTCATATCACATCAGCTGCTTTCCAAACCAGCTTTCAGCTGCTTGGCTCCCCACAGTGCTGCAGCTGAACCCCCCTGCCTGCACAGGAGCTCCCTTGGCTGTCTGCTGTCCCACCTTACTGCCTGCTGCATGAAGCGATCGGGATCCACCGCCGAAAACGTGGTCAGGACCGTTCCTGTTGGCACCCCTTCCTCCAGCCTGATCAGCTTGTGGTTCGTTGGGAAATACGGTGCTTCGTTGACATCTGTGACTGAAATGGTGACTCCTGCTGTTGACTGGAAAGACATCTGGATGCCACTGGCCAGGGGAGCTTGGTTTGATACCATCACTGTCAGCATGAAAGCTCTGTTCATCTCGTAATCGACTGCCTAAAACAAACAAACAAGCAAGGATAGAGCCAAGCAGAGAATGAATTCTACCTTCTGGCTGAAAGCTGCAAGATTAGAAGGCAGATGAGAGCAAAGTCGTTGCCTCATCTTGTTTCCCCCTGAGCTCAGTTCTTTTGAAGGTGCAAATCCAGACCAGCTTCAATACATTGGAGAATTTGGCCTTCCAGTGTTTGAAGGGCCAAATAACTAAAAAAAATTCCGCAAAGGAAAAATTGCAAACAGTGGGGGGGATTTGCCCTGTTTTTCGTTCCGGTTCTAAGTGGTTTCCAAAAGTGAACCTTCCTGTGAGAGTGGAATATCAAATGAACAAATCCACCCAGGGCTGCTCTAATGCAACAGGTGGAGCCTGTTAAGAGGGATGGGACAAGTATTTAGCAGTGCTATTGGAACTGAAAACTGCTGACTGTGTAACTAGGATGGTCTGTGCAGACTCATGAGCCTGAAGGGCTCTTTATTTTCCCTCTTACATGGGTTTATAAGCAAAGGTGGAGCTGCCAGGAAAAATGCATGGTCTGGTTGAGCAGGTGGCCCTTCCAGTGGGACCTTTGGTCCTGCTGCAGGGTGTTTCATATCCCCCAGCTTGCCTGCACACTCCTACAGCTGGGTATTGCTGCTGGGAGGCCACAGATCTCTTCTCAACACACACATGAGGAGGATGTGTCTCAGGAGCCAAACGGAGCGAAAAGCCTTTGCTGGCACAACTGACTGAACCCAGTATAATAATAATAATTTCTAAACCATCCCACTAATTATTATGAGGGAAGTTGCTAATCATCTGCCGGGGAGGCTCGAGTTATGCAGGATCACACCTCTGCTTGTTAAAAACCGCTTTGTCGTGATTTATAAATTTAAAAGCATAACTACTCTCCCCAACACCTTCAGCAGAGCTGAGTCTGCAAAGTGAACACTCTCGGTGTAAAACACCCCTGACTTCGGCAGGGCTGGGCTGATTGACATCAGCAAGATCTGCCTGCCATGTCCTGTTTAATACCCAGTATTGTCAGGAGAGAAATCAAATCATAGGAGGCTACACGAGAGAAACAAATTTCAGGGGCAAGAGGTAAAACAGCGGAATCTCTATTCGATTGAAGTGCAAATGTTCCCATTGCTAAATGGTTTCCTGACAGGCAGGGCCAACATTTAATAAATAAAAGGAAGCATAAAGATTCCCAGTACACCCACCTGCGCTGACTCACAGACTTGTACTGCATTCAAAAACGAGGCATTGTAAAAGTTCCCAGTTAAACACTATTCAAGGCCTTGAAACAAGTTGACTAATGTATTTCCTCAATTTCTTCTCACACCTCTCAAATATTTTTTTTTTATTATTTGATGGTGGCCTGTTTGCTGACCTGCCCACAGCCACCCTGCACCTCCCTCCCTCCCCACAGGGGCTCAGAGGGAGCTGGGGGGCTGAGCTGAGCAGCTCCAGGGGGATGATGTGGGAAACCCCCTGCTGATGATGCTCAGGACACACTGACCACACACAGCTCTGCCAGGATGTGGCCTCATGCCAGGTAGTGGGTTTTTCTCCCCCCAAATGGTAAAGCTGTTTACTCAGCTTCTTCTTCTCTCTTCTGACAGCAACAAACCCAGGGCTGCAGCAAAGCCAGACTGGGATCACCCATCCCACAGGCTGTTCAGGGGATATAAGTGTCATGTGGCACAGTGTCCACCACACCTCAGTCAGAGTTGATTCTATGCCCATCTGAGCCCTATTTCACACGGTTGTGTTGAAAAAAATAAGGTAAAATCAAGAGCCTGTGCTGTTTTGGCAGTGTTTGTGCTATTGACCCCTGTGGGACAGCAGCCTTTTGAGGCAGATACAGTCCAGCCCTAAGGCAGAACTTCTTTCACACCATAATAAGCAATTTCTACCAGAACAGTTCATCCTTCTGCTCCCCAAAACTGCTTCCCTCTGAGGATAATGGCACACAGAGTACTGCAGGCAGTGCTCACCCCTTCCAGCCTCCTGCTGCATATTGGTCGTTTGATGTGGTTTTAGGAACACGGTGGACTTAGCACTGCTAGGGGAACAGTTGGACTTGATGATCCTAAAAGCATTTTCCAACCAAAATGATTCTTTGATTCTATAACAACAAGACCCTTACAAAGCACACAGAGTCGCTGCACTTGGGATGCGTTGGACTGTTGCCTGCTTTTTACTTCCATGTCCAAGAAGCACTTGACATGAAATTAAAAGATACCTCTTGCTGGATGTTTGTTATCTGATCTGGCACAAGTGGCTGTGAAATGTGCCCCTGGAGATGCTGCACATCCTCCCCTTTGGGAGCACCTCCGACCGGGGTGCACAGAGTGATGCGAGGGCTTGCCACGTGTCCTCCCTTTCTCAAGGTACTTTTAACTGCAGTGAACAAATTTGCCTGATGTTATAGTTGAGGCAAATAATAACTGAAGCTTCGGCAGCATCTCCATTAGAAATTCACAGCTCTGATCCATGCAGAGTTTATAATAACATTTTACTTAGCTGGCTGCCACAGGGCAGTCACTGCTGCTCTGGGAGATTGTCTTCAGACTCTGCAGTCTCTCCCCTTGATCAAGGCTTTCTTTGAAGATTAGGGTCTTGCACAGTTATGGAAATGGTTCGGAAAGGCAAGAACAGAAAAGGGAAATGTTACACTTTTGGTGATCAGACTGGAGCTGGAGATGAGGGTTTGCTGAGGGCAACTGCAGAACGGTCCCTATGAGCATCATCTGAACTCCAAAGGGCTTTTTGGTTTGAAGCATTTCTGACCCTTCATTTCAGGCCCCCCAAAGTCCTGGTGAAGTGGTGGGATTCTTCACAGAATGCCCTTTCCTGCACTGTTGCTGTGACTGCCATAGCCCAGACACAAGCCCCTTGGCTGGCAGCAGTGGGGAGTTATGTATAAGCAGCTTCAAAGAGCCACATGAAAATCCACTCATGTAGGGTCTGAAAATGAATGGTTCATTACTTTACTTAATTTTTTACCTGTGTCTTCAACCTACATCAGTGATCAAACCAGCAAGACACTGCTCCCACGCCGTGAAGAACAAGCTCTGACTGGCCACCCAGGCTGATGTGCGTACATCACCCAAATCTTTAAGCATATTCACTTATTAACAGAGAACAAAATATTTCAAAGAAGGAGGTGGAATCCTAAGAGTCTTCCCTTCTTCACCATGAAAATTTAATCACAAGCAATTTCATTCATTCTCCTTGCTGAAAATACACCAAAAAGCCTCCAGGCTTGACGGGGTAGGAAATTCAGGGTGCCCAGGAGGATCAGGTGAGGTGAGATAGTGAAGACATCCAGTGCAATTTCAAACTCTGAGCTCAGCTTGACAAGATGGGATTTGCATGTGGTTCTCTGCTTTGTGAGCACTGTGGGTTACACAGCAGTGTAAAGTCAACACCAGCATCAGTGGTGTCTTGACAAACCTGCCCTGCTTTTTACATGCAAGTTCTGACTAAGGGATGGTTCATTATGCACAAGTCCTTGTACAGCAGTGATGATCATGCAAATCCCCTGTTGTTCACTTTGAAGTGCCTTTAAACTACAGTCCTAACACCTTGCTACATTAAGGATAAGGGGTCCTCCCCTGCTTGCAGTGAAAATGTTGGCATTTCAATTTCAGACTGGCTGCTGGAAGTTAAATTCTTGTTATTATGGAAGTTAAATTCTTGCATTTTACCTTGTTGAATGCTTTTTGTTCAACAGAACTTATAGAGATATGGATATGTGTACACTTACACACATATCTGCCCCCATACACACGTGTCTAGAGCTATTGCTAAGCTTGAAGAGATTTCATAATGCTGTACCAGGTAAGGCTGTCAACCATCATTACAGAGCAATAAAGAGTGATAAATAAAAGGACCCTGCTGAAATACCATCTGGCAGGTACGATGATGTGTCCCTCCAAGTTTCAGCAAAGCAGCCTCTGCAGACACACACACACACATAGCCTAAGGGTCACACAACAGGACAGGCTCACAGGCTCACACCTTCCTACCAGTGTAACCTCATTGGCATTTCACTGATGTCATTTTTCCTAATACCCACACTGTGCACATTAGAAATGACTGCAACTTGTTCAGCTAATCAGAAAGAAGCAGCTTTTTTTTCCATCTTAAATCACATTGCTCTTTAAACATTGGTATTTCATCCTAAGTTTGTGATTAAAACTTTGTGTTAGAGACAGCTAGATTTATCAGAAGATGCTGGCTTTATCCATCCCAGTGGGTATTATCCTTCCCAGGTGCAGTGCATGGTGCTGTGGAGCTCCTACTCATCACAACAGCTTATGTGTGATGACTTTGGTTTTTTTAGTAGTTAGAGGGACCATCCACAGGCATCTTATCTGGGAAGAGCTTCAGTGAAAGCTGAGGGGATCCAGTGATGTTCTGGCTGTGTGTAAGGACTGCAGAAACACTCACTGGCCCCAGAAACTGAAAGGGAAGAGAATGCTTAAAAGAAGATAAAATCATGTTCTTTGGAGGCAAGGAAGGAAACACAATCTGATACTTGCTGCTGATACCTGGAGGCTTCCAGCTCTCATGGCAAATGGAGGGAAGAAGGGATGGTGGATATTTAAGGTCTTACTTCTCAGAGTCTTTAGACAAGATCCTCTGCTGATCTAACCTAGGGGGTGGCTTTCACTTGAGTGGAGCTATCCTGAGCCAAAGGTTTGTCCCACACTGTGTGTTTCTTGCTTAACACTAGAAAAAGGAACTTTTCTCTCAATTTCTTCCTTCCAAACTACTCAGTCAGAGGGAAAATCTCCTTTCCTTCTGTTATCAGAAAATTCACTCCTCCTGAGACCTCTCCTGCACTCCCTGCTTTCACAGAGGATCACTTGACTGACCCCTGCAGTGAAACACTACCCTTGATTCACAGCAAACTGGGGGCTTTCTGGCTCAAGAAGGGCAGGGCTGCACAGCCCAGGTCTGTTCCCTCTCATGGTCCTCAAAGAGCTAAGGAGAAGCAGGAGGTGGAGGTCAGGCTTGGGTACTGGGAAGACCCTCCAGCATGTGAGGCTTTTTGAAAGCTCCTGGTGGGCTGGGCTGAGCTGGGAAACCCAGACCCAGGGCCATGTGCTTGAAGTGAGGCTATTCAGGACTCCTGCATGGAGAGAGACAGGAAGCAGCAGATCTGAGCACTCGTATTTCCAGGTATGAAGGAACTGAAAGAGTGACAAACCTGGACTTGCTTTGGCTTCCCCCTTACCTTCACAACAGTCACCATGCCCTCGTTGGTGACAGGGTCTGTGCGGATGGTGAAGTGGCCGGAGGGGTCCCCGCTGATGATGCGGTAGATGGCGTTCCAGTTGGGCGAGTGGGGCTGGTCCCGGTCCATCACCGTCAGGTTTGCCACCACCACCTCCACTCTGTTCTCAGGAACCTCTCCCGAGTACTGCAAGGGAAAGACAGCAGCGGTCACGGGGAGAGCTTTCTGTCAGTTCTCATGGGGTTATATGTAATGAGCAACACATCTCTTTCTCATTTCTGGTTTTCCTATTTTTTTTAAATTTTGAATACTTTTCCAAACCTTTCAAAGCCTAGTTTCCCCCCTCAGCCCAAAGAACAAACCTGCTATCACAGTCACTGCACAAGCTTCAGCAAATGCTCCAAGGAAGCGAATAAAAAAAATATTTTACAGCAATGAGAGAGTTAATTGTCAACAGCAGGGGGAAATGGCACCCTAAAATGTCTGAATTTTTTTAGGATGACTATGTCCCTTTATCCCAAGGTATTTTGCCTCACTGAGATTTCAGTGATGGCATTTTATTGCTTCTGTGATTTTACTTCATTTTCCTTCTTTCTTGCCGTTGATTTGATTTTGTCTCATTATTTGAAGTGTTTCTTGTGATTTTGCCACAGCCCTTCCTGGTGCTTAATTCTCTCATTTAGCACTGATTTTTATGGAGCATGTCCCGTTCAGGCATATCCTGACACATTAGCTGCATTCTTTCCTGCTTTCCAGCCCCTGATTTATCATAGGGCTGATCAGGGGTCCTGGCCTGTGAGTACTTCCAGTGTTTGGGGCTCAAAAGCTGCCAGTAAGACACATTCCCAAATTTTCAGCTGTCCTCATCTCTCAGCATTGCCTATTAGCAGCACTGCAAATCAACACTCTGATTGACATATGGCAAATTAAACACTGGGGACATGCTGGGAGCGGCTGGCTCTGAGTCTGCAAGCGAAACCCTGGCCTCAAACTGCAGGAGCAGAGCACTTCTAAAATCTGGCCTTTGGTGTGCACAAATGGCAGGTTGTGTAAGTGATAATAAATCATTCCTTTGTTAGCACAAGAGTCCATTTCCCCTCCTAACCCATCCCCATCCATTGGCATCTTCCAGTTACAGATGCTTATATTTAGCATAGATTATTTTACCACTGACAGGAAAAATATTCAATCTGCCTTATGCTAATGTAAATTTAAATTTGCCCTTTAGTGGTATCCTGAATGGCACCTTGCCCTCTTTTCTGTTATGCACCTGTCCTAAACAAGTTTTCATTAGTGAATGCAGATGGCATCTCTTTCCAGCCATGCTGAGTGATGGGGAAGAACAGTGGGATGCTGCAGGATAATTCTAATTCCACTACATGCTACAGCTCTTCTTTTCTCTTTATTTCCCATGATTTCACTTGTTCTTTAGGCATTCTCTCGCCCAATTTGGAGTCTCTGCGGCACACAGCTTAAGCAGGGGAAATATATGGAAATTTATCAAAAGCCTCTTGAAACATCCATTAGATTATGTCATATGTACACTCTATTATCAACCTTGTCTGAAACCCTCTCCAAAGAACTGAAGGAGATTAGTTAAACAGGATCTTCTCCTCCAAAATCCACACTAGTTATCGCCCATTACATTAAATTAATGTTGTGGCATGGCAGCAATGACAGGCTGATGAGCCCCCAGTCTCTTCTAGGAGGAGGCTGCCCTGATGACAACGTGGTACTCTATTGTAATTCCAAAGGAATTAAGCAATTTGTGAAACCCTCTCAAATCTCTGACCCAGGACCTGTCTTTTGTGTGTCATTAACAGACTTGTGCCCTGCAGAACCAAACAGAATTAACTCCTCAAGAGTAAGCCAGCAGGTGTATTTAGAAGGGCCAGTCCTACAGGCTGCTGAACACCCTCAGTAGGTCACAGCCCAGGTGCTGCCAGTGAGTTTGGGTTCCATGGAAAGTGCCACACAGTCCCCAACACATTTTACAGCAGCTTCTGTAAGAGCCATCACAATATCTGTTTTTAGCTCGTAGTGATAAAGCTTACATGATGCATTTTTAAACAAGAGGTATATTAAAAATTATAAACACTCAAGCACATGCCAGTATAAAGCCTGGAGGAAGATCACAACAGCTCATAAAGCTTTTCCATTAGTGTAAATACCACAATGCTCAGTATATACTGGGCAATCCAGAAGTTCATCCAGTTGTTGTTGTCCTCTATTAGGTATAGTTAGGAAATTATCAGTCCTAAGGAACACTGAGGGTGGATGTGGCCTATTAAGCTTATAAAGCAAAGTATTTTTCTGATGAGAACAGAGCATCTTCACTGGAATCAAAGGAGCCATCCAAAGTTATTCAGGGTAAGCAGCAAATCTTGGAGAGATGTGCCATGAAGAACAGAACAATTTTCATGAGCTACAGATCAGAAGCTACTGGGAATTCAAACCTGAACCTGAATTTCCTCCTTCTTACACTCCCCCACAACCATTATTGCAGGTAAATGCTGTAATGTGTATTGTCCACAATCATCTTTACCTTTAATAAAATTAAATAATGACAGTAAATTATGCCTGCTAAAGGAAGGATGGCAGCTCAAAGCTACCCACACTTCTTTAATGTCATTCCCTCCCTACCCTGGAGCAATTCAGGATAATGAACATCTTTCACTATGCTGCTTTCCAGCATTCCCTCTGCTGTAAGTTCTCTTTCATAGGATTACAATTGATTTTCAAATAAAGAGAAGCATATCTATTCAAACAAGGTAAAACAATGGGCAACAGAGGAGCTGCTGGAGTAAACACAAGATTGATAAAGCAGTGCTTGACCTATACCTGTAGCATTTACTCGTATTCCCCCGTATTTCATTCAGCTTCACTTTCAATTGTTGCATTTGAAGTCCTTAATTTCTAGAGTACTTTCTAAAGACCATTCACCAGGATTTCTATGGCTGATTGTTACACACTTCGCTTCCTTTCTCAGATAAGGGTTTGTTCTGAAACTGGCATGTTCAAAAACCCTTAAATTCTGTAGGGTCTTTTTTCCTCCCCTCCCATAAAAGCCTGTGCTGGCAAAGGTCCTTCTCCCACTCCTCTGGAGAGGGGCTGTCTGAAGTCACGTCTTGCTGAAAAGGCAGTAATTCATTCTGATTTTCGGGTTGGTACTAAAATTGCTTAATCCCAGAATTTGTCTTTCGTCTCACTCGGACCTGACAGCACATAAACACGCAGACAAATATCATTCTGGAGGAGAAAGGGATTGATGTGGGGGACAAATGATGAATTCACACCATGACTTGACTTTGTGCAATAAATCTGGAGTCTGGGCAGTGAAGCCACGCACGGCTGAGTAAAACCAATTAGCTCACTGCAGCCCCTCCTAGGGAGGTGTGGAATTGAGACAGATGAATACAAAGATAATTATTCAGGTTTCCTTCTAAAGGGAATTCCTTTTTTCCAAGGTTCTTACTTTTTTCTTTTTTATTTTCCCCCTCCTAGCTGATTTTGCTAAAAAGCTGTGAAAGCAAAGCCTTGTTCACACAAATGTCTGCAGGAAAGGGCTTTCTGTCATCTCCAAAATTCACTAATGATGACGCAACATTTGTTCCAGGCAGCAGTACTTTATGAAGGCAGAACTGCTTGGAGAAATAGCGTTTCATGACCTATAGCTATGGATTAATGCAGAAAAATAAGGGCATCTCAGTTCTCTTATTAGACTTTGAGCCCTTCCCCTGACAGCTCTGACTGCTGAAAGTGCTGAATCTTCTCTCCAGGTCCCTCAGGCTGAGAGAAACCGAAATGAGAGTGAGTGAGTTCACGTGTGCACTGGTGGTGGGGAGCCCCTTATCTCCCCAGTTTCTGCTCCCAGCACTCAAACTGGGACCAGCACCCAGCCTGAACTCAGCCCACAGCTCCTCACACTCCAGGGCATCCACCCAACCCCGTGCTGGCACGCCAGCCAAGGGGTTACCTTTTCTGCATGATATTTAACAAAGATGCTTGAATAGCAGGCAAATTAATAAACAACTGCGGTCTGGTTGCCGCAATCTGTGTAAAATGGGGAAAAAAAAGTGATGAAAATCTCCTAATAAATCATTAATTGTGATGTGCCTGCCCAGCCACAGCACGGAAACAAGCAAATGCCATCCTAATTGATTGCTTCTTATTCCATCTTTATAGGCCTGCATTTTTTATTGTGGGGGTTGAATAAGCCCAGAGGTGTAAAAAACCTCTAGATTGTACTCCGTGTATCTGCCAACTTGATATTTCGATCAATAATCCTCTTTTTTTTCTACCCCTCTACTCCTACTGCTGGTAATTTAGCTTTTCTTCCTAGCAGCCTAATTGCTGTTTTCTTAAGCCTTACTATCAATTCTCTGACCTTTAATTTCCAATATTGTTTGCTCCATGGATCACTGTGCTGGGGCTCCAAGTTATCCCAGCCCCTCTGTGTCGTGTGGGTCCCACTGGGCTCGGAGTCCAACAGGGACTGCCAGGTTCCCCCTCCACTGCTCCCATTGTGCAGCAGAGACCACAAGGCCTCTCAAATCCCCCACAAAACCCCCATAAAGTCAACTTTATTTGTGCAAGTCAGGTTTTGAGATGCTCATTTCTTTTTTTATTAAACAACTGCTTGCTCTGGTGAGGTCCAGAGTGATGACTATTGATGTTCTCACTCCTTTTTCAGGCTGCTCTGCTCTCCACCAGCCCCTGTGAGCTTCTTTGCTGCTGTTTTTCCAGGCTCGTGGCCACAACATCCCCTGCACTGCAGCACCGCTGCTTCATCCTCATGTCCACTTGGATCTACTCCACAGCCCATCCATGTATGCATTCCTGCTTCAGAACAGTCACGTGCCATGTGGCAAACACTTCCCAAAATGTGACCTATAAAGCCCAAGGTGCTCCTGCCAGCTCATGGCTTTGCTCTGCTGCTACAAGGCCCAGCTGTCACAGAGCTCATTGACAAAGGAACTGCTCGGGCTGCAGGCACTGGCTTGTGATGGTCGTGCAGGAGCCAGCCTTGCCCAGCCAAGGCAAAGAGAGTGAGCCAACAAACTCAGCAGTTTGAAAGGATGGTTTGGAAGTTCTACCTTTGTCCTCAGCAGTTTGTGTTACTAAACCCCCCCAGCTGCCTGCAAAGGAGCCCTCTCTGCTCTGTGTGTGGTGGGGCCAGGGCACCTACTCATTCACAGGGAGTTTGTACAGGAGCCTTGAGTGATGCTCAGTGTGGTCTCATGTGGTGTCACTGCTGCTGGGGGAGTCTGAGAAACAACAGCAAGCCCTACATGTGGCACTGGTGAGGCTGATCATGATGGAGCACAGACAGCCCCCATCGAGCTCCTGCCTTTACGCTTTGTCTTCACTGGTGTTACGTCTTCAAAATCTCAACTAATGACTGATTTTGGGTTAACATACAAGTTTTACTCTCTGACTATGAAGTCAAAGCAGGAAGAGAGGAGAATAAAGTAATACCCTCTCTTTCAGGAGCAGCAAAAGAAAACTCTCACTTCAGACTCCGGTGTGTGGAAGGAATGTGCAGGTTTCACGTTGGTTCAAAGACTCTTGGAGTACTTGCCAGGAGTTCAGAGCACGTAATAGTAAAAGGATATTAAAAAAAAAAAAAAAGAGAAGTTTGCATGTCTGACAATGAGCACTATTTTTTTTTCATTATCAGATGTTACATTCTTGTGACAGTATGAAAAGATGCCACCAAAATGATGACACCAGACACCACTCTGCTGCCAGATAACCATTTCCAAACAAATATATCTTAAGAAATGAGGTTCCAAGTTTGCATAGAAATTTAGATATTTTATAAAAATGCATTACAACACAAATAAGCTTTTTACAATGTTCATATGAAAGGTTTAAAAAGAGATTAAAATTATGTCCTTGGGAAGGCATATAGCCTTGTCAAGAAAAAAAAATTCCACATTAACCCAGTGTAGGAAAGTTGTACTTTATCTGTGTTTCAAAGGCTATAAAGAACCACTTTAATCAACCTACTTGACTTTGGGGACTTGCACATCTCAGTGAAACTCGTGAAATCGGGTGTAGTGTGGTTTCCTGAACAAAAAAGCCTTTAATCCATAAACCGACACTCTTGTACATTCAAATCCTGATACCATCTCCTTGTTAGGAACTCAAATTGTGAATTTATCCAAAATGGGATCTCATCTCATCTAAATGATGCAGCCTTTGCAACAGTGACCTTTAACAATGGTTATACTCAACAATGAAAGATTTTATGTCAGGAGCCAGCGGAAACAGTATATGCTAAAATTCTGATCTGATAGCACAGCCTTTTATTTTCCACTTTTAGACAAGGATCCTTTGAACATTTCATTTGCTCTCTTGTCTAACATACCTTTGTTTCTTGCCTACGGAATGAACAGCAGGAAAAGGTGGCTGATACTTTTCTGCACACTATTTGATTGTCAGGTGTAATTAGTAATGCTCTCTTTTAAATAGAGACATAGATTTGAAAGCAGCTGGAACTGCCTACAAAGCCTCATTCTTGAAAAAAAAACCCTTATATACATACATTTCTATAATAGAGCATTTTTGCACAGATACATCATGGCTTTACAGTGGTTGACAGCCCTATGCTTCCCTTCAGCTGCAGAACCAAAGGCTAAAGTGACTTGCCTGTCTCCTGAGGCAGTGGCAGAATGGGCAGGAGCCGTGCCCTGCGCTGGGGCAGGATCCTGAGAACATCATTGATTCATGTGTTACCTGATAAATCCATTAGGTCAGCCTGGCTTAGTCTATCGATCTCCCCAGTGCATTGTCACACAGCCCTGTGGTCCTGGCTGAGCTGGGAAAGCTCCTGGATGGGAAGGTTGGGATGTGCTGGGATGAGCTGGATCCCCAGCACAGCTCCTGCCCAGCTCTGCACCTGAACGGGTTTGTGTGGCTGGGGAAAAACCAGACAAAAGAACATCCAGTGGTGAGCTCCACCACCTCAAAGCCAACAGCAGTTGTGAGCTCCACCACCTCAAAGCCAACAGCAGCTTGGATACGCTGCCCTCAAATGGCAGGGACAGCTTTCCAATGCCGAGATGGTCCCCTTCACCTTCACTCTCTAAAATAACCATCTTGCTTAGAAGAGAACAGAATTCATTCATTTTTTTGGCATTTCCTTCTCCTTCTTCAAACTGCAAAGCAGCAAACAACCACCCTGTTCTGAACAGAACTTTGAAAACATATTTTTCCAGATTTGCATGTAAACCAGAGTGACAAAGACTGTGAGGCAGAGCTCAGCTCCTAAGTGAGCAAAATGTACTCCAGAGGTCTGGCCCTGTATTCCTTGGTGAAATGTGTATAGAACAGGATGTTTCAACTCAGGCACCTGTAATAAAGTTCCATAAAGAAGGGCCTTAAGCTGATAAATCCGGTTTAGGATTTTCTTATTAACTGCCCCCTCCTCATAATGAGTTTTTAATTCAATTTTTTTCAGATTTTAAGGCATGTAAAGCTGCTCATGTACCACTGAAGATGGATATTTGGGAAAGGGAGAATTTCAAGATGACCGAAACTGAATTTTTATGTATATACACTATAATCCTGGTATGGAGATTTTTAACAAGTTTCTTGCTCAGCCCAATGACTCCTGCTCAAATCTCCTCTGCACTGCAATTGAAATCTCTGTTGTTTCCAGATTGGCCTCAGAATTAGCAAAAAGGGGGCATTTTTTTTTTAAATGAGTAGATTAGAATTCCACAATAAGGCACTGGAAAACCCACAAGTCTGGCCATAAACAGGGTTCCTGACTGGACATAACCAAGGTTTCTGACTGAACAGATCATCCTTGTAGGAGAAAGCTACTGAAGCAGATGTTTTATTCTAAAAGTGGGGTTTATTCTGTGGTTTAAAGACATGATCTTCTGCACTGGTGCCACGATGGCCAATTTTTTATGTCCCTGTTGATGCTGCAAATGTAACAGCAATGCCTGCCAGTGGTGTGAGAGATTGCACACACAGGGGATTTGTGTGCCAGCATTTCTACGGGAAGGGATGGAGCCACTAAAACATCAGAATCACAAAATGATTCAGGTTGGAAGGGACCTTTAAAAGTCATCCAGTCCAATCCCCTGCCATGAGCAGGGACACCTTCAACTAGCAGAGAATCTGGCATTCTAGAGAAATGCTTGCCTGCCTGTTTACAGCAACTCAGAAAAGACTATATTAAATGCTGGGTAATTTATCAGACCTGCTACAAAAAAGAGCCTTCTTGCTGAAATTTTGTTTACAACATTCCTGCGGAATGGAGCAGAAAGATGTAGTGAGAAATGGGAGGATATTGGGTCAAAGCAAAGATGGGGAAACTACATACTTGTAAATTTAGGAAAGAAAGCAATACTATTTCTTCTCTCTATTATTTTTTTAGCAATTGAAACCTGTTATTTCACTAAGCTGAACTGTATGAAAAACTCTTCCATGCTCAAGAAAACTATGTGAACCCTTCCAGCCATTCTCTCTGATTTTAACTCTGGCTGTTGTCTGTGTTCTGACCCTTTCTTCTACAACTGGGAAGTGCTAAGACATCCTGGACAGTTAGAAATATTTGATAAGAGAAAACTCACAGCACTACCAAATCCTTTGCTAAATCTCCTTTTTCTTTCCCCCCTCCAACATGTCACTAAAGATTTCATAAGTGAAATGTGCTTAATGAAATTCCAGATATATATCCTCTTAAAATGACATCCCTCAGAAGCAACTGTTTTGAAGGCAACAGAATACTGAGGAATTAAAAACCTGCCGACCCAAGGAAGTTAGCCAACCTCAGGAGGGGATTTATTTCAGTGCCTTGCAATAATGGAGTTACAGAATGTATTTAATTTTCTCAGCCTCACATCAGTGCCTGAGATGCTGTGTACTTTTAAGATAATGAAATAATTCACCACAAATGGGTGTTTGCCTGGGACAAGTGGCAGATGTTGAGATGGAGCTGACAGGGCTGTGTGGATGTCCAGCCTAACCAGGGACCTCCTGGATGGGGCTGGGTGTCTACATTCAGACAACTGATTTGGGCTCAGGAGGAGAATTAGGGTATCTAACAAATATCCAAAAGGAGAAAGAGGCACAAAATCTAGAAGAAACCAACTACATTTGAGAAAAATGCTACAAGTGGATAAATGTCATGCAAGAAAGGTGGTGTGGGTGGATATGTGATGTAGGACCATCAATGTCTCATTTCTCCTTGAAATTTTAGCTTGACTGAAGCAGCAGAGATGATGGGAACAGTATCTAATCCACACACACACATCTGGTGGTGGAGATGACAGTGATTTCCATCACAGCGCATCACAGAGTGAGACGGGTATTTCTCTGCTGACATTTCCTTTGACTACAGAGATGCTGTCAGTGACACCTGTCTGTGTCACACCCCGTTGCACACACGTTTCACTCCTCCCCTGGAAGCCCCTTCTCACTGGACAATTCCTCTATGAACACACAGGGTGGGATGGGCTCTAGAGCTTCTCCCTCCAGATCCCATACAGATTAAACAGGGAAAGAGAAGGAGAAGTCCCTGCTAAATGAGCCTTTACACCAGGAGACAGCACTGCCAGATGCTGCAAATGAGATCCATGACAAATGGGACACAGCAAGCGATGGCTGGTGGGTGCTGTGGTTCCCCATGGACCAGGGGTGGCCGTGCCAGGGTACAGATCCTGCCTGTGCTTAGGTGACATCAACCCAACTGCACAAACAGCAGGTTAGGAACCCAATGGCAAAAGGAATTGCTACACAGCACCACGGTGCCGAGGATGGATGGGCACGTGCCACTGAGCCCTGTGAGTGACAGCTCCTGAGGGCACTGTGAGGGCAGCAGGGCATTGTGCCAGGTACTGCAGGTGGCACAGGGGCAGGGAGCACCCAGGGACAGGAGCTGTGCTGGTAGCCCTGGGCATAAGGACAGGAACAGCACTGTGGGCTCTGCCTCCCGTGCAGCTCTGGCTGAGGCTGCTCTCCCTGGCACCGAGAGCAGGTTGTATTAGCCTTGATTTTACACCAAGTAGTACACGTGTCCAATCTGAGAGAGACAAAGAGAATATTTTTTTTTTTTTANTTGAAATCTGTAATGAAACTATCGTTCCCATTTTTTTCATCATTGGTCTTTGGCAATTTTAAACTCTGAGGTCTGAAAAATTCATTACTACTAACTTCCATCAAGGGTGTTCCTGAAACCAAAATTACTTAATCAACTCAATTTAGCTTCTTGTGTAGACCTAATTCAGAAAAACTTTATCTTCTTGAATTGTTATTGCAATTAATTTCACCCCCCCCTTTCTTATTCTGCAGCAGACGACATTTCAGTAATTAGATATTTTATAAAAATGAGTTATTCATTCAGAATAGCTTCACTTTTATATTTGATTAATCATATTAGCACTGAGGTCTGGGTTTTGTCTCCAAGGAAAGTTTAATGACCTCATTTTAATCCTTCTTTTAACCACCAGGCAGGTATCAATGAAGAGAAATAAAATTATTTTCTTTTTTCTCTTTATCTGCTTTTTTTTGCAATCTCAAGATTACATTTGATGCTTTTTCTGAGTGACTGACCCATTTACAAGGAAGAATCTAGCTGATTCCAATTAGGTCCAGGACAGAATCAGGCTAACCAGAGCCTTGGACTGTGCCTTAATAACTAATGCTCAGTGTAATGGAGAGGAACCAGAACTGCTTTACCACGTGGCAGCCGGTTTAAAGCACTGTACATGATTAATTTGGTGATAATTTGAAAATGAATGTTCTGAAAGGAAATAAACAAAACAAAAGCCACTGCAAATTTAGGTTTTGATTAATGGGGTCTATTAGGAAGAGACTTCTATCAAGGAGATGATTTTTTTTATACCAATGCATATATACCCACACAATGTAATGGAATAATTCATATAAACCACAATTTATCTGGAAGTAGAGACTTGGATATGATTGATGACTGTTTGCCTTGCATTAGCATCTGTCTCTGCTTTGGATCTAGCTGTATGCACATCTATATTTGCGTATTTATACATATACATCTTTGTATCTATTTTGCAGACTACACTAAGCAGTCTCAAAGGTATTTCATCCTTTCTGTTATGGGTTACACTGGTGTAAAGGCTTAACAGACATCACAGAAGAGGCTGATGCTTTTTTCATTAAGACATGAGGAATTATTGTTTTCTCATAAAGTGAGAAGTATCTTTCATTTCAGATGAAAGAGGTGATAAAATAAAGAACAAAAGTTGAGTATCCACAAGAGAGGACAAAGCTTGTCTTGTGTTCCATAGCACTGCACTGAAAGAGACCTTCAGGCACTTGAAGATGCTGTGCCTGGCAGAGCTCACGGGGAATCTGCACCCTGAGCTGGGGATCGCCCTCATTCTTCAACAGAATTAACCTGTGGAGGCATCACACTTCCCAAGCTCCACTGGACAGGTTTTGCATGAGGTAGGGATCCATCTCCAAAGGTCAGTCTGACTCAAAAGGCAGGTCAAGACATAAATAATTTCTACCAGGACATACATATTTTCCTAACCATGGTTAACCTGCATGCCTGCAGTGGCAAAGCCCCTGGAATTATTGCAGTGAGTCCTGCACAAGGCTGAGACAGGATGGGAAGAATGAATATTGTTTCTGTTTGTGCTCTGTTTGCCACTGCTACCTCTTGACCTCACATCCTTAATCCAATTCATTGTTCATTGCAAAGGTTTTCATCAGGACCTGCAAAAAGAGGCAGAAAGCCCATTTCAATTTATAAACACTGGGCTCTTATTTAGGAAAACTAGACTGATTTGTATTTTTTAAGACTTCACCGACTAAATATTTAATGGAAGTGCACACAGAATTAGGTAGATGCTCACGCACCCAAATGCTACTGGGCATATTTGACTCAGTTGAATACAATAATTTATTCCAGTTAGCCAATGACAGCTCTGTAACAGCCCAAGCTTTGCTGAGTAGTTTGGCTGAGCTTCATTTTGATTGGAAAACTGCAAGTGAACACAGTCAGCTGGGATTTTCCATGGAAGCACAATTGATTTTTAACGATAAAGCCTGTCTGCAGGACTGTACAGAACTCCTGGTCTGCCTTCAGCTGTAAAACCACCCAGTCCTGCACACGCTCTCACCGTGGTGTGCAGTCTTTCCCCTTGCCAGCTCTGACCTGTGCAATCAACTTGATTTCTGCCTCTTGTGACAACTGCCTCTAAATTATGTCATGGGCATAGTTTTGGTGATTTAAAAATACCGTAGGATCTGGGCTAATCTACTTTCAAATGTCATTGTAGGCTTTTTGAATGGCACGGGTGGAATCATGGGGACCGTGAGACCTGAATGGGCAACTACATATTCAACTTTAGTCCATACACTGGTAAATCAGGTACACAATGCTCAAGGTTTAAGCCTCTGATTTTTTCCAGGATCTGGGAATGGGCAGGAGGCAGATGGACATGTCCTCAGGTCCTGGGAGACAGCTACCCACTTTCACTAGTTTTTCCTGGATCAGCCTGGTGAGATCTCTTTTTTAAGGAGTCCTTGGCAGGCATCCTGGTCCAATTTTCTGTCTGCAGAAAATCCCACTGACATCCCGTTCCTGCTGGGTCCTCCCTTCACAGTGTAAGATTAATTTGTAAAACATGAGCATGCATGTAAAAGGGATTTCTCATAGCTCTCACATGTGCCAAAGGCTTCTGGATACATCTACCTATAAATGTGTTTAGGAAACCCCAAGGCAGCTGACGTGGATTCTGATTTGGTTTCCTACAACCATCAAACACAGTTTCTCCAAAGTAGACCTCTTTACATCTTTGCATCACAGTCATTTGGAAGTCACAATCTTTCAGCCTGAAGGAAAAGCTGAGGGTTTTTCCTTTGCTATTTTGGAACTCACTGTTAAAAACAGAGCTCAGCAGGATTTGTCTCAGGGAGGCTGGAACCCAGGTAAGGGATTTATCTCAAGCTTTGCCTCTTGCAAAACGAGCCACATTTTTAAAGTTCACATCAGCTATTTCTGCAGCTCTGAGCATCGGCTGAAGCACAGCTATACTCTCTCCTCAAAAGAACAATGAACATAAGGAGAAATGAACACAGAACAAAAGAATACAATCTTGGATTATGCTTGTTTGCTTTTTCACAGTTTTGGCAAGTTCACAGAGCAGGAGGCGAAGTGAGTGCTACACCATGGCTGTGAAAAAGGAAATACTAGTGCTCAAGGCACTGAAACTGGATTACTATAACCAAACTGGGTCAGAAGAGAGGGAAATGAGCAGAGCATGGAGCACAGCAGGGTTAGCAAGATAACCAGGGAACAGGGAGCTTTAAAGTAGAAGGGGTTGGAGGATCTTGGCTTGTTTAGCTTCACAAAATGCTGCATGGGGAGAAACAATGGGGGGAAGGAAGAACTATTTCTGGTGAAGGACAAGGCCAGCATGGCAGCGATGCTCTGAGAGTGTGCCTCACCCTCAAATTGCAAAGCACTTCTCTGAGTGGGCTCATTAACATCTCCCATAGTGCTTGGAGGAACCGGAATACCTGCACAGACAAAGGTGAGACACTTTTGGCAGTGTGGTGCCAAAACTGAAAAGTCCTTTGAACTTGCATTTCTCTGTTTGTTCAGGAAGTGCCGAGCTCTTCAGAGCAGCTTCCACTGCTGCGTGATCCAGCCCAGCACGAGCCAGGGTATGAACTCGGTGTCACTGCAGCAGCCAGAGATGGGGCTGGCCTGACAATATTAATTCAACAGGACAGGTAAAAACTGGCAAGAACTGCTTTTTCCAATGTACTTGCAACAAGGACTTGTTCCTCCACTGATGAGGCAAATCCGCCTTGTCACCAGATTATCCTTACCCAGCAACACATTCCCCCCTGCTCCATCCAACACAGCATCTCTGAGTGCAGGTTATTCTCAATACAGGTTATTCTGTACCACCTACTCTGCCTTGGGTTCAGCCAGTCTTGGCCCACACGGCCTTTGCCACCCTTGCCCGGGCACTGTGAGCTGGGAAACACCCCCCTATGCCCTCCAGTGCAGCCCTAAACCTCTGCAGCTGCTCCTAACTGGAGTCAGTGCCAGGATTAGCCAGTAAGGCAGAGTAGTGGGGAAGGGGATGCGGTCCTAGAGCTGCCGCTTTAAAACTGACTCCACTGGATTCAGCTTTGGAAGAGGAGATTCTCAAAGCAGTGCCAAAGGGCAAATTTTAAAGTAGCTTTAAATAAGACCTCCTAAGGCTCAGGAGCTTAAAGAACTTGAATAGCCCAGTTTCTTTTTTTTTTTCCCTTTCTTTCCATTCCCCCCCCTTTTTTTTGTTCTTTTTTTTTTTTCCTTCCTTTTTTTTTAAGGATAAGTTGATTGCCAGGCAGGTTTCCCCAAGAATCCACAAGCTCAAGTAATCATGAGCACTTCAGCCCTGTGAAGTAATATTTCTTTTACACAGGCTACTATAAAAACAAGTTCTGCACAGTAGGCAAATTTAAAATAACTTTTAATTAACATTTCAGACACAGAAGTCTGATCATGCAAATTCATCTGCGTCTCCTCTCTGCGCCTGATTGTTCCTGATTGAATACGATAAAAATAGACTTTGTATGAGTCAAGTGTAGGCATGGATTTCTTTCACTTCTCCTCCCCTCTGATTATGCATTTTCTTAGATAAAATGGAAATCCTGGGATGGTTATTAACAGTATCACGGGTCAGACTGGAAAGGGCATCCTGCCTGAGAGGAGTTAAAGATTTCACTGAAATTAAAGGTGTTCCTTCTGTGAGCAAAAAAGATGTTTCAGCCTCACATAAAGCCTCACCTGAGACTATCCAGCATTGTTCTGTCTCAGTGGAGTTTTAATCTCTGAAATACCAACACTAATTTCACTGCACCCCCTTGTATCTGCCATGAGCATCTGGCCACAGATGGATCTACAGGCTAAGGGTCTGTATTAATATGGAAAAAACATGACTCATTCACACGCAGGAGATAAATATTTGAAGGGAGGCTGAGGAATTTCCACATAATTAAGATGTGTCAGAGGACATGACCCCGTTATGAGCACAAGAGGCTCTGGGTAAGCGAGGACACACTGATACCTTTATCTCCTAACAGTAACTGAGCCAGTTTCCCAGTCAGGCTTTCTGCAGAGCCTTTGTAACACTGTCCAGCTAAAATGTTCATATTTTACACCAGCTGATGGTTTGCCAGATGCAAAACCCACCAAAAATGCCACGAAGATGGACGAGCACAGATAACTACTCTTTAAAAGCCGTGGAAAACTTGGGGATGGGGGATGTGGAGTGAGTGTTACCTCTGCTCTTTGGCAGAGGGGAGAATTGTCTCCCTCCTTTTATTTTTGCAGGCAACAATGTCACATGAAGAACACAACACAACGAGCAGGCTGAAGCCCCTTAGCTAGCCAGAAGAGTGTTCCCTGGGTCACGGTCCTGCACTAGGTCATTAGAATTGCCTCAAACAGCTGCTTGTAATGTTTATGGCATTTCAGGGGATGCTCCACTCTTCTGGTGTCCCTCATGAGACACTTTCCCACTGCTGCCTGCTCTCTGATGCTTCTCAGCTCAGGCAGGTAGCACTGCAGATCAGGAACGCACAGCTGGAAAGGACCAGAGGAGGTACCTGGTCCCTGCTGTGCCCCAGTCCTGGTCACGACCATCAGGATTGGTCATGACTCCTGGCTGATGGAGACTGGGCTTGGAGTTAAAAGCAGACTTGAGTTCAAAATTGTTTGAGCCAGAAACTGTGATTTCCTCCCTCCCATTAATTTCAGAATCCTTTGTACGGGAAGGTGGGGCTGCTTGTTCCCCTGCTGTTGTACAGGACCCCCCCCAGCCTTTCAGGTGATGGACCCAAAGCTGTGAACCCCACAGCAATCCATTTTCCCACAAGCACCCAAGAATTTTGGAGGTTTACTGGAATATTTTAATTTTGTATCTGTGAGGATCTCCTGAGTAATTCTATCACTCTTTTCACTTCTAACCTAGCACTATATTTTGAAGACAGCCCATTTTGGATGTCTGCAGGTCACCCACTCCAGCGGATGTGTCATTTTGGCATCCCTGTGCCTCTGCCTGAACTTCCACATGCTCCATACACGGTCTCTTCTCCCCCTGCACTGTGTGCTCTCCTGCAGACGTGACCTGACTTTCTGGGCTGTCACAGTGGCTGTTTTCTTCTCTCCCATCCTGTTGTTAAATTTTACACAGCAACATTAATTCCTGCTGCTGAATACATGAGCTGTGACACCAGCATGGTGCAGTGTCCTCCTGAGCTACATTCCTATCCAGAAGCGATTAAGTCTCAAACCACCCTGGCTGAATGACAGGTAATTTAGGAGCGCTATAGGGTGGGCCTTTGTATCTGTCTGGGATGAATACAGTTCCCGAGTTCCTCTCATCTGGCAGCTTTCCAAGAGCAAGCCACACTTTCAGTTATTCAGCCTATTTTGTTTTTACAACAGCATTTCAATACAAGTATTTAAAATAAAAATATACGGTATCTCTCCAAACAGTCCACAGACTTAAAAGAGACCATGGGCTTTCTTACTCTCCAAGGAGCTGTAGATTTCCTGGAAAGTGATTTTTGTCATTTTTTAAGAGGCGTTAAAATGCAGATCAGACTATTTGAGGACAGCAAAGAGATTCAGCTCAGGTTTAAAGAGACTGATCAACCTGATGCTGTTCTCCCTGCCAGTAAGGGAAAAACCATATTGTGCTTTCATACTCACATGAAATTCATCCTGACTATACCCAGGAGTATATCAAAGATATTTGTTTCCATGGAATCAGAAAGTATTACTGTAAAACACCCTTGGTTTTTAAATCTCTATAAAGAAGTCCCATGTGCTACTGTGTAAAGCCCTTTGGCCCTTGCAAAACTCTTTCTTTGGTGATTGAAATTAGAGAAATAATGGTACACATCAACTCTGCTTAGAGGAAGAGTAGCATTTTCTAATCCATTTAACACAATTTTATGGGTAATTCTCTTGATGGTTTTTATTCCTTCTTGGTTTAACACACGCCGAGACATTAAATACTCAGAATTCACCTGAAAGCAAATTTCCATTATCCCACCCTCCAGCAGATTCAGCTTTGGAAAGCCATTAAACTATATCACATCTGGAGGGAGGCTGCCCTTCAGAGGGCACTGATGTGCTCATGGAACTAACCCTGACATGGCTCATCCCACTCCCAAAATCTCACCTTCCAACTTGCATCTGGAGACAGGGACCAGCAACCTGGGTCAGCTGAGCAACCTGTGCTGAAGTGACATGGCCACTAGATGTCATTCCTTTTTCACTCAAACGGAGGGTAAAGAAGTATTTCCCTGGCAGAACAAGGTCCCCCCAGCCACTCAGGAGCTGTGGCCCCCCTACTGCTGTGCTGCCAGGTCCCACGACCCCACAGACACAAACCTCTCTGAGACTGGCAGCTTTCCATTGAGGACAACCCTGTCCTGGCAGGAGAAAGGACCACACAGCCCACGACTTGTGTCAGATTTTTATGGCTCTTCATAAGTGTCTGTCTCATGCTGAAGGAGATATTTAATCACAGCTTTACAAACACAAAGCATGGTGTGCTGTTCCACCCACCCTGTCCTCGCTGGAGCAGCAGCACAGCCTGCAGATTGATGTCCAGATCTGAAAACGTGCTGGGTTTCCTGTGACTGGAGGGATTTAGTGTCTTCTTCTGAGAATCCAGGTCCAAGTCAGTTGGTCAAAAAATGCTGGCAGTGTTTGGGAGCTGAGCAGCCCAGCTCCTGATGGTGATGGGAGGGTAGGACCCAACTGCACAGCATGGAACCAGTCTGGGTCCATGGGGGAATGTACTGGGCTCTGAATGACTTCCTTGAGTTCTGCTACATATTTGCACTTTGTAAGGGTATAACTAATGGGAAACTTTGGTACTACATTAATAAATATTTAGATACCCTTTAAGAAGGAATGAAAATTCAGAATAATCTAAATAACAAAAACATTCCTCCAAGGGTGCTCAGTGACTTGAGCACAATGCAGTTAGACTTTCTCTATTTGTAAAGATTTGGTGCTCATTTAAGATACATCATTTAGTGCCCCTTGTTGCCCTCCTATGAACACAGATGGGGGAAGCACAAGGATTTCTCATTTATCAGCATCTAGACCTCTGTACTGCTATGTACTGATTCCTAAATTACTGTGCACATTTCAGATGTTCTACATCTATGGATTATTAAGGTTGGAATGAACCAGATCACATCATTTCACCTTCCAATGCTTAATTTTTACCTTAGCTGGGTCTACAGATTTGTCATTTGCAATCTCTCTACTTTTTCCCCTTGCCTCCCAGTAATAGTTGGAGCACATGAGAACAGAATAAAGACTGTGCTAATACAAGAAGAATCTTTAACTGATTAAGACCAGATGTACTGAGGAATGTCTACACGTTTACTGCCAGCACACACAAATCCATCTGTTAGAGCTATCAGGGAAATAGAAATTTTACCAGTTACCTGTTACCATTTAGAGCACTTACTGCCTCCTTGAAATCATATCCAAGCTATAAAGCCCAAATATCTCTGACTGCTCAGGTTCTCACTCATAAGTACTAATAACTCTGCTATGTCTGCAGCCAATTGCTGTGAAACAACTGCATCCTCTCCGGTGCAATCAGCCATGGTCTGTTCACCACGTTATTTCAGCCCCTTTAGTACCTCGGTGAGATCGGTCACCGAACACTTTGGCTGGCTCATGAATCAGTCTGCTTTTCCTTTTCCCTTTTTTCCTCCTTTTTCCCCCTGAAAGTCTTTGTTGCATAGTGATCCATCAGAGCTGCTCCTCTCTGCCCAAGCAGCTGAGGGAGACAGTGGATCTCCACCCCCCCGAATTCCAGGCACGCTGTGTGTCCGTGCACGGCCTGCTGATGGCTGGATACTCACAGTGCTGGTGGTGAATTCGGGCGGGTTGTCGTTCACATCTGTCACCGTAATGATCGCTGTGGCCGTGTTGGAGAGACCATAGTTGAGATTGCCTTCCATATCCGTGGCTTGAACAATGACTATGTACTGCTGAACTTTCTGAGAAGAGAAAGCAAGAACAGGAAAAGATGAGAAATGAAAACGCACGCTGTAAAATGCCTTGGTTTATTTTCTGTATATAAGTGAGCTCTGTATGGAGACTAAAAAGTTAATTGGGTTAAAAATGTTGGTAAAAAAAAAAGACATAAAATTTTCTACACATTAGAAAGGATTTTTGCATATATTGGTGGACATCACCAGTGTTTAATGGGAAAATAAAAATCTCATGGGCAAAATTCCATGCTTGAAACTGACGTGTTTATTAATTTTTAAGCATTTCAGCAAAATTAGCTTCTCTTTTCTGAGCACCAGTACAAGTTCTGTGTGTGTGTTCTCACTGAAAACATTGCTAAGAACATTATACCCCCAAAATTGACATGAATATTGCTTGGTGGCCCTTCAGCTCGTTCTCCTCACACAGTTTGATGCCCACAAAGCACTTTGATACTTAAAATGCTCTCCATGTCTCAATACTTAACACAATATTGGCAAATAAGGAAAATTTACGTCCAGCATGGAAGAAAAAAATAACTCAATGGAACAGAACAGAAGTTAGTGGAACTAATTTAAATTCCTGAGCACCCCTTCCAACACAGCTTTCAAAGAAACAGCCTCACAGAGCCAGCCACAAACATCACACAGTGGAGTTCTAAGAGATGCTGTACGTCAATGCAACTGGAAAATAAACCTGAATAAAACAGGAGAGGCCATCTGATCTTGCATGTGTATACATCTCCCTGGGATGTCTCTCTACTGGGGAATATCTGTCTGCACTGAGAAAAGTCTTCTAATCTGTAAAACTGTCCTCAACAATAAATTCCATTTGGATCTGCAGAATTTACTATTGATCTCGACACGTGTCTTGCTCACAGAGCACTTTACAGGCAGATGGGAAAGCAAAACTCCTCTCCTGAAATAGGGGCAAAGGGATTGCACCCAGAACCAGAGAGGGATCCTGCCAAAATCAGGAGGTGTGTAACCCAAGTGGAGACACAACTTTGTGCAGGAAAAGCTTTTTGTAAAGCCAAGCTGAGGGACTGATGCAAGGAGAGACCAACCACATGCTGGACTGCTCCTGCTCTCAGGGCTGCCCCTTCCAGGTGCTGATGCTACAAGAGTGTTCAAAATGTCAAATGTCCTCTGAAATTTCAAAAGGCAAGAATTAGGTCAATTAGGTCTCTCTATTCCCATATAAACATTCTCCAAGTACTGTAATTGGCTCAATTCTTTAATTCTTCTGAGTTGCCAGAAGAAGAGATCTGAATTTTAGCTTTATCTTGATTTCAGGACTTTTAATTGACCTGCTAAATTGACAAGACATCACACTCAGGGATCCATCAGCACCTTGCAACTGGAATATATTATGGAAATGCACTTTCATTATCTCTTCCTACCTTGTATAATAAAACATGAGGGAGAAACTATTGTTAGCCCTTGTTTTGTCTCATGCAAGAAGGTGCTGTTCATTACTCCAGTTGTAAAGTACTGGGTAAAGCTGAAATGTCCTTATTAGAGCATGTGATTTCTATTTCATATTTAGCTTTTCCTTCCTTATTCTCTTGTATAGACAGCTTGGGAGGCTGATGGAAGTATTCCCTAACAAGCCAAATACTTGTGAGCCAAATTAGGTTTAAACCACATAAGGGGGGGGAAGATATTTTAAAAAATAGCAGCAATCAGACTCCACATAAATTAGAAAAACACATTGGAGGGCCACAGGAGAGACCCATTTCAACAGTGCATTTCAGTGGAAAAGCCACCTCTGATGTTCCTGGCTGCAGTGAGAGAGACCCTCAATCCACAGTGTGGCTGACACAGGTTATTGTCTTTGCAGCAACTGCAGGACAGAAATGTTCCTTCTTTTCCATCAGCTGAGAGGGTGATGGAACCATTTCCAGTTCTTAACCTGGGGTTTCACTGTTTTCCTGTGCTTGCAGAGTGACCTTTTCCCATCTCCCAGGTCCTGCTCCCATGTGTGCCCATCGAGGAGTCCCCACTGAGGGCACAGCAAAGGCAGCTCTGCTCGAGTCAAAAGCAATTCCAAAACCTGTGACTGTGCTATGCAAACTTTGATCTGAACTCTGGGAACACATCACAGACTTTGGGTAAGGTCATGTTCTGCCTGCACAGCATTTATTTGTACCAGGACCAGCCTGCACAACTCCCATGCCCTCCAGCTCCCCTCAGCTGGTTTTATGCACTGCTCAGCCAACGTTTCCCTGGAAAATGAATCCTCTCAAGAGAGGGCAAGGTACTAGAAAGTCTCATTTAAGAGTTTGGTTTACTTCACCATTTTACTCCTTATCAAATTACACACACTGATGGCCTGTGCATGTGTGTACTCACAGATCTCGGGTTTAAAACAGAGTTATTTCATTTAACAAAGTGCCATTCACTGAGCTCTGTAGCACAAAAAGAAACCCCACACAAATTCAGAAGACTGAATTAAAGAAGTTTAAATGAAAGATGATATCAATCAGATCACACAACATACTACTGAAACATTTGGGTTGGAAAAGACCTTCAAGAGCATCAAGTCCAGCCATAAAGCCAACAATGACAGGTCCACCAAATGGAAATAGTCTGAGATCTGCCCAACCTTTAGTCACATCCACATCCAGTTCCATCGGAAAGGCTCTGGCACCACGGCCATATGAGAGTGCTCCCTTCAAATACCCAGTTTTAGTTTATAACTAATTCAATCTCCAGTGAGATTGGCCCCAGCAGATAACAAATTACTGACTTTTTTGTTTTTCTGTAGCTAATCTTTTTGCTTTTGTGCATTAAGCTGATTTTATTGAACTATTCAATCAATTTCAATTTCAGCATGTCCTTTCAATTTGTCACATCATCTCCAGGGGCATCTTAGTTTGTTGTCCTAATAGTATTATTATTGTTACGACTATCAAAAAAAAGGCAGCCTCATGCCCCCAAGCACCAGAGACATTTTCTCGATGGCATTTTGATAATACAGAATAATTCTCCTATTCTCTTTCTTTACAAAAAAAGACATTTTAAACAGCACAGGGCAGAAACTACAGCATAGAGGTAAACTAAAATGGTCCTAACATTTACTATGTGTTTGTTCTGATGATGATACTGTGAGCTAAGGAAATGAGCCTCTGCCCTGAAGGGTTCTAGGCTAAAACCCCAGCCCCACTGAAGCCCCGGGGGAGGTCTCATGGCCAGTATTTTTAATAAAGCTAACAAATCTAACAAATATTTGTGCTACAGCAAAGTAAATGTGCTGTTTCTACTTAAACCAAGGGAAAAAAACCCCTCATCTTAATAAGTGCAGAGCTTTTAGTCTGACCTAAAAACTAAGAAGGACCCTTGAAGGAAAAAATTAAGAAGGAAGGAATAATTAAAGGAACTGTGGCAGATCTAATCTGTCTGCTCTTCTGTCAATCATCTGATACAGTGCCTCAAAGAAATACATCAGCTAGACTACAGAAGATAGGAATTAGTTGAAGACATTGGTTAAACTGGTTAATGGGAGGTTGATCAAGGGCTTGGTTGAAAAGGTAGCAGTGCCTTGTACAGGAGGAATGTTGGCTTGGAAGAAAGGTAACCTGACAACTGGGTAACAGAAAGAAGATGTGATTGAACAGCACAAACTACAGGAGAATGCAGCAAGGGGCCAATAACTAAACTTCTCTGGAAGCTGGTTTATTTGACACAAGGAAGGAGAACTATCACCATGTCCCACCAGCTCCCCGTTGCCGAGCCAGCCACAAACGCCGTCAGCAAACCCTCTGTGTGCAGCATTAGCATTGCAGATATGGCAATAAACACCCTGTGCCAAGCCTTGAGGGCTCATCGGGATGTTGGGCACAATCCAGGTCCTTCTAGGCACTGCTGAGCAATCCAGAGCCAACCAGGTGCTGGCACTGAAGAGCCCATCACCGGAGAAGAGCCTAGGAGAGCTTGGCTTGTTTAGTCTAGCAAAATGAAGGCTGATAGCAGATATGATTACTGTCTATAAATACATCAGGAGGATAAACACTAGGAAGGTAAAGAAGCAATTTAAACTAAAGGACAATGTTGACACAGGAACAAATGGGTATAAACTGGCCATGAATAAATTTAGGCTGGAAATTAGTAGGTCCTTCAGCACTAAAGGAGAGAGATGCTGGAGCAATCTAATACAAGGTCTGGGGAGCAAAACCATTCAAAATAATGTATTAAATTAAGGCTAAACCTTTTTGGCCTAGGTAAAAATTATGACAAATTGAGCTAAAGCAGAAGGCAGATCACTCACCATTCTCTGTGTACAAACATCTTTCTAAGGAGGAAAAGAAGAAAACCCCTTTCAGTCCAAATACCAAAATATATTCGTGTAAAAATGGTTTAAGACCTAACACTGACTGATATCACTGAAGAACTGACTCCATTGCACACACAAAGGAACAGGTGCCCCAAACAAAATTACAGTTATTGCAAGTGGCTCTTCCCATCAAGACAGAGTCTGGAAGGAAAGGAACCACCTCAAATCCTGGCTGAGCAGAGCATGGTCTTACTGAGACAAGTTATAAGGAAAAGTAAAGCATATTCAGAGACAAAGCTGAAAAGAACAAAGTATTTTAAAATGACGTCCTAGTAATGAAGTGTTACCTGTGATCCCAATTTTCCAATGTACATGCACAGAGCTGGAGAAATAGGGCTGTTCCTGGATTCCACATGCAATTATTATACATCACACACGAGCTGAGTAACTGTGTATAGCAAAGTCCAGAATGCAGTAATTATGTGATTAAATTAATCTGCATTATGGACAAAGGGTTTGCAAAATTAGGACCTACATTTTCAAAGCTCTGTACAAATATTGTCCAATTAATTACCCCTTCCTGAGAAATGTATGACTAGCTAATTTTGGCATCACGTCTGGTAAAGCAAATAAGGTTACCAGGATGTAGGATGTATTAGTAGGGATCTAATGGTGAAGGAGGTAGAAAATCTAAATCCTATTTCCTCCCCTTGCTATCCTCACATCTTCTTTTATCTACATGTTTTTTTCATCTTCCCTTAGTTTTGCAAAACTGATGAAAAGAATAGGAGATGTTCTTCTGATTTGTTTTCTAAATAATTTCTTCACATGGTAGTGAAGTCTTGATGTTTGCTTTTTTGGGTACCACATAGTTGATGGTGAACACACCATTAACACTGCACCAGTCAGGAAAGCCAATTTAAATACAAATAAACAAACTCCCCCAAACATTTGTTTGATTCCAGCAGAAATACTAACAAGCCACCATTTCCACAAAGCTCACAGGCAGACCTTTTAAAGCATTTATCCCTTAATACTCCCTACTTAGCCACGGTTAATTCCCAACACAGATTTCCAGCAGAAAGCCCTAATCTGGAAGCTCTGGGAAGAAGATGGTTTGCACAGAACACCCAGAGCTCTCAGCATCTTTCACAGAGGTGGTGGTGGTGGTCAGTGAGTTCCATCCCTGTGCCAGAGTTGAGCAGGGTCTTTGATACAGCTCAGCCTTTTCATTTCTTACACACAAGGCAGCATCACACCATGTCTGCAGCATCCTGGGCAAACATCAAACCCTGGCCCTGTGAATCTTAATGCACAGGGTGCTGTCCGAGCTAAAAAGATGCAGTTTTGCTCCATCTCAAGCTCACTCTCACCCAGTTACTGCTACCAGAGGTGCTCATGTTTCTGATGAGACAGGTGTAAAACACGGGAGGGGACCCAGCTTTTAAACTGAACTGGGCTACTTAGCACTGCACAGCCACGGACAGTGAACCAAACAGCTTCACAGGGTTATTTTCTCCACTTGGCTGGGATTATATTGGCTTTTCCTCCAGCACAGCACTGTGTTCCCCATCCACAAGCCTCTGGTGTATTTGATTTTATGAGCTGCTTGTGATTACAGAGCCCCCAAGTAGGGGCAGTGCTGGTCTGTCTGTCCAGCAAGGCACAGTTCAGTCCCCTGGGAACAGCAGTGTGTTCATCACGCTGCCTCTCTTCCTGAGCAAAGGTGTTGTTGTGAACAACCTGGCTGCTCAGATCCATGTATTCCTGTATTCCTGATCCTGCCCATCATCCAGCTATCCATAAATGCTTCTGTCTCAGGAAAAGCCCCATCCCACCACCCACTGCTGTCCCCCTCGTGCTCCTGAGGACACTCCCACATACTGAACTTGGCTTTAGGGAGGCAGGGAGAGGGTGACTTCTGGTGCCAACTGCCCACATGGCAGAGCATTTCTGCCAGCAGTACTGAGCTTGACTTACTCAAAGAAGGGAAGTATTTATCCAGGAGTCATTTTGTTGGCCCGGCCAGTGCCTGTTCTGTCTCAGTGGCCGGAGCACCCACATCTCCAGTCTGGAAGAGCTGTTACACACACCTTCCTTCAGAAACCAGCCTAACACTGTTGTTTTGGGGTTTTGTTTTGGTTTTTTTTTTTTTTTTTGGAGGCAACTGAAGGTTCAAGGGCCACAGGCCAACCTCAGGATTCTCATTTGGCACTGCAGCTATACTGACATCCACCTTTAATAGCTTTCTCCTGGCAGCCTAATTAACAACCAGCAACTAAAATCCTTAACACTTTCCCTCTCAGCACCAGAGACCTGTAACCTGTGGGAACTCACACCTTATACGACTCATTCACTCTTAAGCTACAGCACTTTAAGATAGTATATTAATGTGTTACAATTTACACCTTTTAACCCATTTGGAACCACCAGACATGCCATCAGCTTTTCCAGTTTCTCCCAGGGTGGGTGTTGAGTCTCCCATATAGGTATAAATGGGACTGCTCCAGCCTGGTAGCTATTTTTTCTTTTCTTTGGCAGCTTCTGAAAGCCAAACAGCTTCAGGTGGTGGGTACAACACTCAGCAACAGCGAGCTGAGCTCTCCTATGAAAGCAGGAGGAAGTGCTTTAAAAGTTACCTGAAAGAAAGCGAATATGATCTTTTTATCACACAGAGGTTATAACATAAAAGAACGCCAGAAAGCCTTTCAGGAGTCTACTCTGTTTGGCCTTTTAGTAGCATGAGACCAAACAGTTCAGTGACTGTTGCCCCTGGCTGCCTTTTCGTGTGTTATTCAGACAGTGGAAGTGGTGAAGTGGAAACCGTTCCAAAGGACGCACCAGGTACAGAGCAGATCCCAGCAGGCTCCCGAAAGCCTCCCAGCATCCTGGCCACATCTCCCTGGAGCCTCCTGAGCAGCAGAGATGTGACCGAAACAGAACTGCTCATCCACCTCACCTCATGGTGAGAGCCAGGACGCTGCTGAACAGCCAGATCCAGGGGCAGGGCTTTTGACTGAGCATCTCAGCTCAGAAAGGGATCTGCCAGTTGTCAGGGATACACAGGGAAGCTCAGAAATAGAAACTCCAAGCACTAAAAAGGCCTGAACAAAACCAGAAAAAAAAACCCCAAAAACCCAGCAGACAAGTAACTGAAAATGATAACACAGACTGGGGATCCTGATGGATTATTTCAATGATTTTCTTAACAATGCCTGGTGCCAGCAACACTGCATAGGAAGGGCTGTATTAAAATGGAACAGAGGTGCTTTGAGTGCAATATGCTGCAATCACATTCATCTGATAAATATATACTTTTGAGTTTTACCCCTGAGGGATTAGAGACTGAGCCTGGGCTAGGAAGGCTTTGAAAAAACAACACCCAAGCTGAAACTCCACTGTGGTGGAACACTGTGGAATATCAGTGCAGCAACTTCTCCTCAGAGAAAGGGACCTACAGGAAAACAGGAAAATAAATACATCCACTAAAACAGTCAAATGACCCAAAGACACCTTGCAGAGGGTTTGCCAGGCTCTGACCCCAGCTGGGCACCACCGATGGCAGCAGGAATGCTTTGAAGTGTGCTGGGTACAGGGTTAATAGCAACGGAGGGGGTGTTATTAACCCAAGACTTGTTCTACATTTCAAGTTGCAGAGGGTGGGCATCAGAGGTCACAACAGTTTTTACCTGATATTTGAGCACAGACATTTGTCAAAACTCAAATGTATTGGCTTAAAAAAATCTTTCAAGCCCAAGGAATGTTTTTCATCTCTGAAATTGTGCTTTAAAATTGTCCTCATTCTTTAAAGCTCTTCCAGAATGTAAGTAGTACCTCTATATTTAAGACTGTGGCAGTATTTTCCGGTTTGGGGAAGTTTTATAACATGAACATAACATTTGTTGGGAATTTTTATTTATTTAATTTTTTTTCCACTGAGCCTTGGCAAATAAGACACCAAGCCTGGAGCAAACAGAAAATAAGGACTGGGCTGTTTTCAGAAGATAAGTGTGAAAAGAACACCAGCACCAAAAAGAGACCAGTGTTCTGCAGCATTTCTCTTCTGGTCTTGAAATGCTTTATATACCAACGTACCACTAAGGGAGCTGATGTATTTCCACACCTCAAGGAGCCCCATAAAGGTACTGGGGTTGGGCACAATCTATTGGAGCTATTCTGGTGCTATAAGCTGACCTCAAAATTATAATCAGAATTATTATCAAAACTATTCTCAGGAACTCTGTTGTAACAGCATATGTTTCCTGTTAATAATAATGCCCCGAAAATTAATGTTAATAATCTGGTTTTGGATAATATCAACTCTCCTATTTAGAAAGACTGTCAGCCAATGAGCTTCTCAAATGGTTTGCTCATTTAATGTCAATGTTAGAATCAGAGAATCATTAGAAATGGGTTACATTTCTCTCTTCAGTGATCCAAACTACAGATGAGACATAAGTCCACAAAGAAGCAGGAGAGGAAGAAGGAAAATGAATTACATGCTTCTGACAGTCGTGCAAGGGGGTGGCAGTGAGCAGGTATGAGCCACAGATAAATGTCATTAAAAAAAAAAAAGCATCTGGTGAGTGTCTTGGATAATGTATTCTGATTCTGACTGTAGCCAATGTGCCAAAACAGAGGAGGGTTGTGATTAAGGCTGTAAGTTGCAACTTGGAAGACCTGGATTTCTTCAGCATTTTCCCAAAGCCTCCCCAAGTGGCCTTTAACAGGTCATTTAATTTTTCCATGCCTCAAAGAAATTGAAAATAACACTTCAAAATGAAATTAAAACTCTTTCTTATCTCACAGTGATATCGTGAGAATAAAAATCCATTCATTGGCAGAAGCACCAAGACACAGGGAGGAGGAGGAGAACATCTCCAGCACCCTCCCCTCTGCAGGGGGAACTGGCACAGAACCAACTCTAACCCAGCAGATGTTGCTTTCAACTCCTGTCAATATTTTGCAGCCTTTGTGACCCAGAGATGCCAGGTCGTCTCACAAAGAGCTCTTAAAAGGAGACCAGAGGAATAAGCCTTCTAACTTCTGGCTGAGGCAATTTTTATAAAACCATGAAATTGCATTTGGCTTTTCCTGGGCAGGGAGAGTCGAGCAATAGTTCAGCGTCTGGGTGGTTACACAGCAACTGTGGAGAGGTGCCCTTTGGTAAATATGCCAGCACTAAATTGATGCTGCTTCCAGGTAGTGTTTGCCACTTACTGACAAAGGGAGTGACTGCTGAGACAGAAAAGGTCCAAAATCCCAAGGCAGACTGCAAAGACTGGAAAGTAAACAACAACCTCAGAAACATTTCTTTTTTCTTCAATAAAAAACAACCTTCTTTGGATTTGTGCAAACCAAATTCTTCCTACAGTGTGTAACTCCTTGGTGATTACCCAAAGGCCAGGCTTTAGGATAAAAAAAATATCCTAGTTATGTCCATTGCACTCTTATAATCCACAAAACCTTTGCTGTCAAATGCTGCCAGAGCAATTTAATAAACAGGGAGAATGCCTTAATGTATTCTGAAACCTGAAAACCACCCATCATTAACCCCACATGCTGTTTTCCTACTTTCCCTGCTTTAAGCCATTTAGCTGTTACAGCTGTTTTTCTTGTAAGCCTGACTTCTGTTTTTATCAGCCTGATTTGTTTTCTGGTATATCACGCTTGATTAGAAAGAGGAAGAAAAACGTTTCACAATTCAGGTGAAACTGCCTTCTTAAGCTCTGTCAGGCTGGAAGCTTGAAAAAGATCATCAGGAAGATCAGTGTAGGTGAATAAATATTCATAATATTGCTCATTATTTATACTTGGTCTCATTTTTGCAGATAGGCTTGAAATTCCACACTCACTCACAGCTGTATCAGACCTTTTTATTCTGAGGAGCATGAGATTTTAAAAAACTTATCAATGCAGCAATCAAAAAAATAAAATCAATGTAATATAGTCAAACCATTTTGCCCAATCCTATATGTATACATATGGTATGTACAATATAAGGAACCTGGATTGTAAAATGATTGGCAGTCAGGAGCATAACACGAGTTTTGGGAAGTCTGTACTGTATTGACTCCTTAGGGTCTGGAGAAAATAAACTCATTTGGTGTCATTTGTTAATTATTGCTGAGAATTACTTTAAGAAAATAGCTTGGCCACGTCCCTGCTAGCTGCATATCACATGTGCCTTCACTGTTATGAATTGAAGGGAACATCCAAACAGGTTATAGCTGGAAAAGCAGCTGAATTAATTAAATTTGGCAGAAGGAAAGGTTAGTGGAAAACAGTCAAATAACGGAGAAGAGATTAATGTGAGATGTTCCCTATTGTATTTCGCTTAAGAGCTGCTTTAGCCAGTATGGGCAGGGTCATGGTGTGTCGATGTGCTGAGAAAGGAAGTGATTGACAACGACTGGAAAAGAAATTTGGGTTGGTTGTGAAGTCGGAAATAGCAATGGGGACTTTTGTCAAAAGCAGCTCTGCCTGCAAATGGCTTTGTGTCCCCGGCTTGGAAGAGGGGTGTGCTCAATCCCCCAGTCCCCATCAGCTGCCCAGGCTGAGGAAATGCAGACCCAGCTGGAAAACCCCCCTATCTAAGAGCCATCCTGGGTACCACTCCCTGCTATTGATCTGCTGGAGCAGTGCTGGGGATTGAGCATCATGGGACATACAGCCAAAAGCCCTCCCTGCCTCTTCCATCACCCTCCTCTGCAGATTGGCCCCCTGGAGCCAGGGAAGTTTGGCAGCTCTTGGGTTGCTTTGCAGGGCACTGACCCAGCCCTTGTACTTGAGTTAACTTGCAAGACCTTCTGACTACAGGAAAGCCAATTTTTAGGTGAAAACAGGTGCAAAGGAAAAGATCTTCAATGCAATGGGAGAATTAACTAAAAGCTAATCTGTGAGTGAAGGATTTTGAGCTGGCTGGAGATTCTGACCCATGGTATGGAACAAGGACATTTGAACATGAGAAAGATTTGATCTTTTCAATTTTCTATACATTAATAACAGCAAAGATGCAACACACAGGAAATAAGAACATGCAGTTGATTCAATACTTGATTGTTGTACTGTGTCTTGGTGTAGAAGGGCTGCAATTCAGCCTGAATCAGATGGAAAAAGCACTTAAGTCCAGAGCAAAATACGGTAATAAGGTTTGTGATAACTTACCAAGTGCTACATAGCCACCATCACCTCGGTGGCACAAATCACTCACTGAATAAGATCTAGGATTAATGGAGGATAAAATGCTATACTTTTCAGAATGAGGCATCTCAGCTGTTTTTTACAAGCTAATGATCCTAATGTTTATATCTAGCGGTATTAGACCAATATAAAAGAAAGATGTTTTATTAAACATTGTATTAATGGATTTGAGTGAAGTCACAAATGGGTAATTATGTGTACTCTTACAAGAGAAAGGCCACCAAGATGAAGAAATATTTGCGGAGAGCAGTCTTAATAGTGCAGAGCTTCCCATGGAGGTTCCTGATGGTTGTCAGCACTCACTGCTCTCTGGGGTACATGTTTGGGGAATAAGAAACAGAGCAATCCCAGGAAAATATTGACTGCTATATTGAGCAATCATGGGTTTGCAATAGGAAGTGACTTCAGGGCATTGGGGAAACTTAGTTTCAGTGATGGGTTCAATAGCACCCAAAGACTCAGCAGAGAAACAGCGTGATGAGGTCTGAAGGCCAACCTGAGGTGGCTCAGAGGCTTTGCAGACCTCTCGAGGGGTGTGACAGCAGCTCCGTGTGAGCCCGAGCTCCAGCAGAGCCTCAGTGCCCTCCAGAGCACCTTTCCCTGCTCTGGAGAGGGCAGACCTGCACAACTCAATATACTGTCTGCTCAGAGGGTTTCAGACACAAGATAAAAGTGGGGAAATGAGGCACAGGAACAAATGACTTCGTGAGAGATAAACTGAAGAACTGCTGATAAATGGAAGGGCTGAGAGGCTGGGCTGGCACAGTGCCACTGTGAGAGCTCGCTGTGATGAGCAGGGATGTTTTCCTTCCCATACTGGGCCTGTCAGCCCTAATCAGATCTCTGTTAGCAGAGTCACTCCATGTCCAGGTGAGAATCCAAAGAGAACAGTCGATATCATCCCAAGACAAACTGCTCCATGTCAGCGGCAGGGGAAGGTCCAGTCAGAGCAGTTTTTCAGAAAGTGCCCCAGAAGAAGCACATTGATGTATAGAGTGTGAAATTCAATGCTGTGTTTATTAATTTGAAAGATGAAGGAGTAGACCAAGAAGGATTTTTAATAATCCTAAAATGTCCCAGTTGTGCAGGGAGACCTTTGGCAGGGTACCTTGGGCCCTTTCTGGTGGCCATGTGTGACAAGAGGATGGAGCAGCAGCCACAAGCCATTGCAATAATTGAAGGCACAATTTAATTTTCTCAGATCAGGGCCTTAATCAAGCAGCATTTAATATCTATGCTTTTTGTCATCAGAGGGATATGCAGCATCTCTGCACATATCAAAGGCCTTCAGGTGACTGGGAGCAGGTTCCATCGTAGCAGGGGAAATTTTATAAAGGACTCAGCACCATAAAGACCCCTTGGCAACCTCCCAGGCTCCCATAATATGGAATTAACTTCACATTGCCACGAGGTATGAAAGAGCAACTTGCCAACCACCTTTATGTGACAAGATGCAATCCTTGCAGTTACAAAATTGGAGGAATGTAGCAGCATCTTGGCTATTAGCTGCAAGAGAGAATTTCAGCACTTCAGTTCTCTCCAATTCTGGTTACAGTTCCTCTTAAAAAAACATTTACGTATGGAAGTGCTGAATTTCGTGCAAGAAGCAAAATGACCCTGAATTTAGTAGGTTACATAATCAAATACTCAAAAGTAACAGACTGAAATGAAAAACTGCAAAGCTTAATTCTGCCAAGATAATTAATCCTTGTTAACCCATGACCTGATCATGTATGATGCTGCTCTGATGAGCTTACTGAAATACTATAAATAATGCCAGCATATTTTATTTTCTTTGTAGGCATAAATATTGACAAATTCACACTCATTAAACTTCTGCGAGCTGGGAATTATCCCTGTTTCTCAAATGGGGAGCAGGCAGAGGAATTAAGGCTCTTTTTTCAGAAACATTCATCAGTTTGGAGAGTCCAGTTGGAGATGCTGAATGCAGTTTTGTCTTATTTATACACATAAGTAAAGGTGTATTGATCAAATCCACCCCCACAACGTTACCTCCTTTACCTCCACCCTCAGCTGAGACTTGTTTCAATGTGCAAGGAAGTCCTTTGGCTGAGTTGCACCAGTTTCCTGAGCAGAATTACTGCAAAAAGAAGCTTTTTGCCCCTCTAACTAGACTGACTGGAAGTTTTGGGCAGCAATTCCTCTGTTTTACACTCAGTGACAGAACCAGCGCAGCAAAATCTAACTTCAGACTAAAGATACAGGTACATAAAAAAAACTACTCTGAGACAAGGTGGGTATGGATTTACAGTCACTGCCCAGGACCTGCTTCATGCTACCTGCTCTAAGCCTGGGATATCTTATCCCACTTCAGCCTACCATGTGCTACCTGTTATTTTTTGTTGCAAACTATATCTTTATTCTATTACTGATACTCTCTGACAATTATCAAGGAAAGGGGACCTTGTGGAATAAAGAGTTCCCACAAAACTAACTATTTCTGCTTTGGCTGTGAGGTGGAATTCCAGTGAAACCACCTCAGCTGCCTGTGGTCCATGTTCTAAAATCTCAGCTGCCTGTACAATTCAAGGGAAATGTCCCCCAAACTGCACCAGTATTTTCTTCAGAATCCAGTCTAACACCTTATCCCTGTAGCAGATTTAGAAGGAGCTGATGAGATTCTAAGTTTAATACTCTCCAAGGTACAGGTGACACATGTACTTCTGGAGAAGAAAATTAGTATTTATCCTCCTCCTACAGCAGTATGTAATGTTAAGCTTCTGCTGAGCCACTCTCACTTCAGGATCCAGAGGTGGTGCACGAGCTCACACCAAATAAATGTTGTATGTGGTGCTTTATTTCCTCCCCTTCTCAGCCAAAACCATCTGTGAAAGCAGAAGGAGCAGAAGTTGAGACGCTTTGCTACAAGCCAGAAGCAAGGCTGTAAGACCTGGCTCCACGTGGACCTGGTGGGACCATCCTCTTCAGGCAGGATGGGAAGGGATTTAGGACTCTGGCCCTTGGTCTCTCCCAGAAGCAGCTAGAGGCTGTGATAAGGATGTGTCAAGAATTTTGTGAGATGGATTAACTCCCTGTGGAGAGTAAGGTGAGATCATGAAATGTATTTAATTTTATCATAAGCTGCACTCACATTTGTGTCCCAGAGGTGAACAGTTTTTATCTCACCCCACTAACAGCAGTGTTTACCTCTCTCTCGGTTAATGGGACTTTTATGGATTTTTTATTTCGCTTTTCTACTAGAAAATATAAGAACAGTCCAGATTTAGAAACGTATTATCTGACAGCAGAAACACAGTGCTACCTCAAACCAGCTGTAACAGGTCCTTATTTTGAGCTGTTAAGGTCTCTAACTAAGTCATTACCCCACAGAGTTATTAATGGAGTGGACAGTCCTTGCCCCACAGTCAGCTCTGCCACTTTGGAGGGTGGAAGAGGAATACAGAGCACACATCAAAGAGATCCCATTTTCACCACTCTGAAACACAGAATACCCTCCTTGGCTGGCACTCTCTGTGGTCTACACACTGGCAGGTGCTCATCCAAGGGATGGGAATTATCCTGGTGATTCTGCATTGCCCATGGAGCGATGCCAACGCTGTGAGCTGGGCTCCTGGCACATTGTGAGCGGGCACAGAGGGCTGGGATGGATTCAGGGGCATCTCTTCAGGCAGGTTCTCACCTACCCCACTGTGCCCATAAGGCAGAGCCCTCTGCCCTTGGCTTAGCACAAGGATGAACCCGGAATTCCGGCTGTAAGAAACCTCCTCTCCCCTGGAAAGCTGCAGTGACAACCAGGCCTCCAGCAATGCTCCAGGGGCAGCAGGAGGGGGGATTCAGGGTTTATGGCTTTGCTTCTGGAGTGGCAGGTGGGGATTCTACACTTGCCTGATGTGATTTTTCAGGCTCTTTGCCAAGTGGAAGGGATGTCCAGCCCCACACCTGGGGCTGGGTGTGCAGCACCTGGCAGGACTGAGCCTCGGGACTGTCACAAAAGGGAAAAGAAGCAAACAAACAAAAGGAAGAAAAGCAAACAAACAAAATCAACAGATGGAAACCCTCAGATGGAAGGGGACATACTGGTTATTTATTTAAAGAGCTGTTAAGGTCTAATGGAAATTTTCGAGAAGCATTCCATTTAGAACTTGCAGGGGTTTATTTAGCCCATATTTTCTGTTCGTTTTCAATCATTTTTCATGGCAAAGAACATTTGCTACCAGTGCTCATCCCAAGCATCTTCGATTGCATATTCCCCAGCATTACCCTGGTTGCTACGGAGACAGCCGAGATGCCACAAACAACAGAAAGCTCTTCTGGTGCAGGAACAGAGCTCCAAGGAGAGAAATAACCCTGGCAAACAGGAGACCTTCCAGCCCTGCACACGGCCATGGAAAATGGGGGAGATCTGTGAGACAAACAATGTGCTGGACCCCGAGTTTAAATCAAGTGTTTCCCCAGAGCTGCTTCCCTGTTGCCAGCTGCTTTTCAAGCTGCACGGAAGCCACAACCCATATTCCTCTAGACTTGATGCCAAAGAACATTTTCTACCTGGATTTGAATAATGTGAATATATTAATTAAAGTTGATAATGGCTGATAATGATTTCCATCAGCAGTAGAATGTTGCTATATTTATCATTATCTATGAGATCACCGTACCTAACTGTAATTTATACAGAGAAGACTTCAACTAACGTGACTTGCCATCTTAACAACTTTTCTGACAACACTTTAAAGCCACAGAACGCTGTTTTCTCAGACAACAAGACCATTTCTCACTATGGGAAGGAAAGCAAAGAGAGGAGGTCAAGCCCCTCAGGTTTTGCTCTGAGCAGCTTGTCCTTGGAAAGGAGTTGGCTTTGGGACTGGCCACAGCACTGGCAAAAATATAAGGACAATTTAGGATTTGAATATTTCTGTTCAAGGGGGAAAAGAGGGGATGACCAGATACCACTAAGGAAGCCTCCAAACCCTCACACACCGCTGGATCACTGAGGTCAACCCGGTGGGGCAGAACTCACAGGACTGCCCTGGTACTGTCTCCATCTGGATGGAGGAGGCATTTTTCCTGCTGCTCAGTGGGGCTCCTGGTGGGAAAGAATCTTTCAGAAGGAAAATTAGAGAGTCAGACACAATGTCGAACAGTGATTGTGCTTTTATGGTAATATAACCTAAAATCAGCTAAAATATATCTGACTTTAAAAAATCTTTTTTATACCAGGTTGCTGCATACAGATGTAATTGAAAATTCTGGAAAAGAAAAAAAATACCAAATAAGCATTTCCTGTAAAATAGGTCTTAGTGATATAAAATTCATAAAACATGAGTTCATAAAATATGCAAACCAGATTCATTTTTATCTGGCACAGCCAAAACTCAGAAACATCAGTAACTGACAGACGGAGGTCAAACAGTTTGCAAATTAAAACAGGAATAAAACATCCAGGCACCTCAAAATCTCTCACAGCTGATGACATCACTGCCCTTGGTTTCAGCAGACAGAGGCTCAAAGACGGAACCACAGGAATCTTCTTAAATATTTGTTGTTAAGGTAAATCGAAAATGATTGTCTAGCACAATGTTAATTGCATTGTACAGCAATCAAAACAGAGACGGCGAGTCTAATGAATCCCTGCTCTCACCTTTGGAACCGAACTGGAGTGTCTTGTTCACCTCCTTATTAGCCCATAAATATTCTAATTAGGAAGCAACTCCAGATGAATAGGATTAGCAATAAGGACATTTAGACTAGGTACACAAGAGATACTCAAAACTCTCATGTCTTATCTAAGGCTCTCCTGACATTTATAATCATGTGGAAACGCTAAATTTACATAGCTCTGCCTAATTAGACATGGTTGCAATTATGTTTATGGGCTTCCTTTTTTTCCTGCCCAAGTAGAACTTACACTGTCAACACAGGAAGCAGGAACTGAATAGAAGCTCAGCAAGAAATAAAAGTGTTTTCTGCTATTTATTTTTTGCTGGTTTTAATTTGAATTTCATATTTCTAAGCTTTATTTTTTTCTTTCTTCCCCAGATTCCAGGCAAGAACTGGCTGTTACCGATCCTAGTCCAGATCACTGCTGCTTTAGATGTAAAAATGTGCTTTTTTTAGAGCAGCAGCATCTCAAGAGCAGGCATTAAAACAGGCCACATTCTGCAAAAGGTGACACCTGTTCTGCCTGTAGCAGAGCTCCTGCTCTTGGTGAGAGCAAGGAACAAAGAAACTCATTTCCTTTGAGGACTGCAAGTTCCTTGAAATCCTCACCCTGCCTGTGGATTTTGCTAACTGCCCTGGGGTTTTTGGTTTCAGTGCCCCTGCCCAGCTTGAGTCTGACATTTCTGCAAGAATCCTGTGTTTGCCTTCCTTGGCCGTCAGAAAGCTGGTGAGAAGCAGGTAATCCATCATGTTGCATTTCTGTGCAGCAAACGTTGGCATTATTGGGAAGTGATTTGATAAATGATGTGTACATTATAAAACTGAATTTCAATATATTGTCTTTGATGTCTATAATCACAGATAGAGTTCTTTCACCTTAGCTCAAACATAAATCAAAGTAAGTGATATGAACGCAGTTCAACATGCTTACAAATTTATCTTTCAGAACTAAACCATAATCATGCAAACCAACTCATGTCAGCAGAGTCACCTGCACGGAGCTCAGGCTGCAGCCAGGGCAGGTGCAGATGCCCATACATATATAAAAACTCTTGGGATTGGGATATTAGGGAATTTTGTGGGAAAACATCCACAAATCCTTCTTACTGGTGGCTCAGTGTCTAATTCTATCTGCTCCTAAATACTTTGTCTATTAGAAAACCGGTATTTTATTTGATTTCCATGTCACATTTCAAGCTCTGTGCAAATGACCATAGAATTATAGAATGGCCTGGGTTGGAAGGGACCTTAAAGACCATCTCATTCCACTTCCCTGGCATGAGCAGGGACACCTTCCACTAGCCCAGGTTGCTCCAAGCCCCACCCAACCTGGCCTTGTACACTTCCAGGGATAGGGCAGCCACAACCCCTCTGGGCAACCTGTGCCAGGGCCTCACCATCCTCACAGGGAAGATTTTTTCCCTAATATCTAATCTAAACCTTCTCTGTTTCAGTTTGAAGCCATTAAATGACTCATGCCAGCAGTCACAGAGCCCTTGGAAGCCAGGCTGCCTGGTGGCAGAGGTCAGCGGCTCCAGGCACTGCAGGACTAAAGAAAACCGTCTTAATAAAGACTCACGAGGAATGAGAAAACAACTAAAGAACAGCATCAAAACCTCCTGTTTCCAGCTTCACTGCTTGGAATGTGGGAGAGGTGGAGAAACAACAGTTCTGCTCTGGCAGGTTTATAAAAGCCAAGATTAACCAATTAGGAAACCAAGACTCTTCCTTCAGCAAGCAGAAGCGAAGCAGATCACGCAGCAAACTGATCCTGCTGAGCACTCCAGGCTGTTCCTGCACAGCCCACAGTGGTGACACCCACCAAGGGGCAGCCCAAAAGCCCAGCTGCAGCTTTCCAATGAATGCTACACTCAGGCTCCACCAAGCTCAGAGCATGTTCCTGAATATCTGCATCTCAGAGGATGCAACCAGCATGTTTCCTTTGGCCACGATAAGCTTTCTTATCAAGCTTTCTGATCAGGGTCAAGCCAGTCAGATCTGAAAGCCTGTGATGACAGCCCAAGGAGCTGAAACAAAATCAATAACCATACAAACACCATCTCATCCTCTGCTCTGCTATATTTAAGATCAATCAATATGCATAAATGACTAGTGCCAGACACATCTGCACTAGTCTAGCACATAATCAACTTTGTCTTGTCTCAGCTTAATATAATTTTCCACCATATTAGCAGTCTTTATGATATCCTGTCTTTTCAAATAGACATAATTCAGAATCACTACATAGTTCAATTGGATTATTCGAGTTGCACACAGACCCACACTGGCACACACACACACAAATCCGCTCTCGGTGACAACCTCTCTCCACTCCACTGCAGTTGGGATTACAGCCATGTTTGAAGTGTTTGCAAGGAGGTGACAGCCGAGGCCACCGCCAGCTTCTACCGATACTTCTGGCAGGAAAGTGTGTGGGGATGTATACTTAGCAGACTGGGAAAAGAAATGCACAAACTTATCAAATGCCATGCTGAAGCATCCATTAGAAGCTGCACACACTTTTAATGACTTGGGTGAGGGTTGCTGTTGCATAAATTTATTTAACGTTAATGTCCCCAGTTTGCTGTAAATTTCACACTGTGAAATTACCAGGGCAATTCTAATGGAGCTGAAGCCTCCAGCTGCACTCTATGATAAAGGAGGAAATAATTATGAATTCCTCTGGGAAGCCAAAGAAAGTCAAAGATCTCCTTCGAAACTGCTCCCAGCTGAGCTGCTCATCAGCCAGCTGAGGAGGTGCAGAGCTGCTCCCAGCGCCGGGGGAAGCGGGATGAGCAGGACGCTCCCGCTGACGACGCCTCTGCCATCAACTGACATTTAATTTGGGAGGATTGAAAGCTGGTGTCTGCAACAACTTCTGCCAAGAAACATTATGAACAGTCAAGACAGAGCATGGCAGTGGTTTTATGTTCCAAGTTTGGATGATACTGTGTAATTTTACATCTAATCACCTAGCGCGAGACATAACCAGCACACACAGAGCTCCAAGAGCTCGTGCCTGAAGCTCTGGCAGATGCCTGTGTCATGAGAGGACGCTGCACTGTGTGGGTTGTCCCATCTTGAATGGCATTCTCTATAGCCCTTTCAACTCAGCTTATGGCCTTTGCCAGAGTTTACAAGAGTGGAAGAAGAATTAAAAACAGTAACTGCAGAAACTCTCTTTAATCTTCTACCCCTACAAATGTCTCTTCCTTCCATTTCTGTTTCCCTCTTTTATCTCCCTGTTACTTCTCCCTTCCTCCACAACATCATGGGCTGTCCTGGCCTATGGTGCTCTCCCCACAGCAGGAGAGCCCACCTGGACACTGAGCAGCTGGGGGACACCTGGAGGCCCCAGCCCCGGCCTCCCCCCTCACCAGGCTCCTTGCCTGGCACTCGGCATCCTCCCTTTGGTCAGCTTTGAATTCAGACCCAGTCACGAGCAGCCCACTAATGGCTCACACTGCACCTCTGAAATGGTGAAACCAGCTCATTCCAGGTAATGGATTCAGAGAAATGTAGGAAACAAAACCACCTAACGGGGCGGACAGGCAGTATTTATTCAGTTTCTCCCTGTGCATCACTCACAATAACGTCTTCCACTGTACTTCAGGCTTGTTTCTGAGGAACAAATATAATTCTTATTTATAATGCAACAAAGGATAAAGCAGGTTTCCTGATTCTGATAAGTGACTCTCTGATTATTTCTTCAACAAAACCCGTCATGTCTCTCAGATTATACTTTCATGTTTTGTTCTGGTTTGGAGCAGAGATGGCACAGACAAGCGTCTCCGTGCCTTGAGTTGCTTCATTTATTTTCTCATCTATCCCACTGGAGACCCACCAGAGAACACTTCAGTGGCACTTAAGGACTTTTGAACACTGGGTTGAACTTCATGGACAGGAGTTGCAGCGGGGTGTAACCAACGCAGGGCTATGGTGAGTGTCACCCTTTACCAGATAACAGCGCCCTGTGGGATGCCAACACGGGCACATGGCATTATCCCCATGGATGGGGACATTGTGTTCTCCTGGAATAACAACCACACGGCTTCCCTCCCTCCCCAAACAGCAAAGCAACAGGCTTTGGGCAGCCTGGCAGCGAGACACCTGCTCAGTGCATCAATGTGCTCCAGACACCAGCTTGATGCACTGAAACGGGGTGACAAATGTGACATGGCATGTGATCACCCGCTTGGACTCGCTGCTTGCATTCACATTTCTCCACAAAAAAATAAAATTGTGGCATGTTATTTACTGTCTTCTTTTAAGGTAGTTGTCACCAAACGGTTTAGAAACTCCAAACATACTAAGAATGAGATTTTCTGTGTCAAAATGTCCCATTGAAATTCAAACACCTCCTTCTCACAGTCTGTGCAACACTGCGAAGCAAACAGGGCCTGGACCTTATTGGGAAAAAATCCCTAAACAAATGTTGTGTTTATGTAATGATGTATTTATTTAGGGCCACTTCAAACAGATACAGCTGGTTAGACTTGAAAATAACTGCTTGTGAAAACGCAAACAATAATTTATGTAACTTTAAATGAGTTTTTGTAAGATGTTTTGATGCGTTTTCCTTGAACGCTCCCCTGCACATCTGGTTAAGAAGTCAGCAATTCAGCCCTCCTTATTTCCTCTGGAAGTTGTATGAAAAGTGCTGGGACTGTGCCCCTCTCCAAACTGCCCTGGTGCAGCCCTGGGGTCAGCAGAGCAAAGCAAAATCCATTCCTCAGATGTACCAGTCAGCCTTTGAAGATGCTGATACTGCAGGCAATGGTCACTCTGAGTTACATTAACAGCTCTGATTGCAAACAGTGGAATTAGTTTTCAGAAGAACACCCCTAAATACCCATTTTGATATGGTTGGATGACAGTAGTGGCAGAGACCATATAGAGAGCTGAAGGAGCCTGAGGAGATAAACTGGTGGAGAATATTGTGACAAAGCGGGTTCTCATCAGAAGATGCGAAGAGTGAAACTCCTGAGGATGGGCACTTGAAACCTCTCCCTCACTTGCAGTTTATTTTTATATGGCAAAAGAGTCCCTTTTAAAATGGTTTTAATGGTTTGGGCTAACTTTGACAAAAATTGATCTTTTAAAATGTCAAACATCATTTTAAAAGACCGATATCAATGCGACATTTTTGCAGCTATTAAAACGAAAATGCTGATTCTCTCCAGTTTTTTTTTTCTTATGACTGGTAATTACAATTGGAACAATTCATTATTTTGTCCTAATTTGGGGATGGAAAACTCTTGTGGGGCATTTCCTGCCTCATCAGGATCATCTACATAAATGATTGCTGATGTTTCAATTTCTACTGCGATGGATAGAGCTGAGAGACTCTCCAGCTTTCTGCTTTGGGGGTTCTTAGGAATATGGCCATGGCCAAAGGAGCTGCAGGTGGGCTACTTACCCAAAGAACCATCCAATGTCCTGCAGGTTTCCTTGTTCCAATCTATTTTACCAGCACTAGTGAAGTTTTCTCAGTTGCTTTGCCAGGAGCTGATACTGTGAAGTCACTGAGGTGTCCAGTGCCCCTACAACACCCACTGGTGGAAGCTGCTCTGCTGCTTGTCTGCAGGGCAGATTTTCTGATAGTGCAGAGCACCAGTAACCCTCCCAAATTTTCTTTTTCTGCTCAAATATGCTTCCTTTCAAACCACATCTAGCTGCTGATTTACAGGCAAACACTGTTCATTACCATCTCTTGTCAAACATCATGTCTTCTGATATCAAGTATAAGTGGGGGGTGAGGGGGAAATGCACATAATTTACAAATCCAATAACTCATTTCCCATCATACTCCTCTGCATTGCCATGGCCACAAAAAGATGGAATCAGCCAAGATGAAAGCATTTTCAGGGCTGAAGTTTAATGGCTAAAATAATTGCAGAAACATACACATCTCCCAAACAAACCACTTCCAGAATGAATAATGCGTGGAGTATCCTCTCATCTCCTCCTTCACTCCGCATCAGTACGAGCTCCCCACGAGCACAACACGTACAATATCCAGCAGGGTGTCTCAAACACAGCAGATTTCTAAGGCAGGGCCAGCTCCCCCCTGCTGCAAGCAAACCACAGGGTTTGCACTGAGTTCAAGAGAGAAAGATGCTGCTCTTCTGACCCTCTGAAATTCACCTTCAGAAGGTGACCACGACACTTCCTAAGCAGGCATTTATTTGGCATGTGCACACTTGGGTGGCATCGAACCCTCCCTTCAGAACAGCAGACACCTACCAGAAAGGCTTTCCAGCTCTACAAGAGTCACTTGCTGTTGACTTACAAACCCTGAATCCCATCCTCAGGCAGCAGAAATCAGTCTGGCCAGTTTATCCCTGTCTGAGCATCTGCCCAAACCTTTAAACATTAAAACAAGATTCTTCCTCATAAACTAAGAGGAATTCCATGCCGATATGAATGTGAAACTACAATCTATTTATTTTTCAGAGAGCTGTATAAATAAGACTGGAAAGCCCAACTTATTGAATGTCTGGATAACATGAGTCACTGCATTTTTATGCAATTAGTTCCCCTTCTAAATTTGAGCCATCGGATTTGAGGTCACTCAGTATGTGACCTGTTTACTTTAACTGAAAAATACATTTATTTTTCTAGAAAGGCATTTGGAACAGACAGCATTTTTAGTGCAAAAAATGAATAGCTTGAATAAAACATGATTATGCTGACATGTACTCTACTTAATGAGGATTTCTTACATGAAATCCCCACAATCTTTTAAAAACTGGAATAACAGAACAACAATGAAAGGAAAATATTTAGCCTAAAAATTGGGAGAAAAAATGGTAAGGTTACCATGACAAAGGAACAAACTGCTTCATTGCTCTGGGTCTGCTGCTACAAGTTCCTAGATGCTTTAATGTGCAATTCTGGGAAAAGCAGAGCTGTGTCCTGCCTGCACGTGGCACCCTGCTGGCCTTATCCACGAGACCCTCTCCCAGCCTGCAGGGAATGCAGAACAGCCCAAACCTCCCTACCTGATGTTGTGATTATTCAAGCAATGCTTGGAAATGTCTAACAAGAATAATTCTGCCCTTCAAAGAGCCCCCTCCTGCCACCCTTCTGGATACTAATTAGTACAGAACTCAAGGAAATGCAGCATTTGCGGTGCAGAGAAGCAAACTCTCCCATTTTGGTCTCTGTGCACACATTTGTGTTTTTGGAAGTATATCCATCCTCAGCAATACATACTCCATGATCCTGACACTGTTCCAGATGAGACACTGGATATATTTAAATTATATTTTACAAAGCATGCAACAGCCTCTCCGTTGTTTACACTGATAAGTTTCTATTTTAAGAATATTTCAGAATACAAGACTCTGTATTTGGGCTTCTGATAGCTACATTCCTTTCAGTTAAGAAAAGTCACTGCTGCAGGTTGAAACATCCTGTAAACTCACTCATGCTGTGGTAAATGTGTCCATGATAATATTCAAATAAGAAATGTAGCCAAGATGCTCACAGGAATGAGCTCTGCTCTGAAAAAAGTAGTACTGGGTTTAGGAAGAAAGAGTTAACAAAATCTCTCTTTAAAATGCTAATAACAGACAATGGTCTGTGGATAAGTTAATTAGTGGAGCCAGCTTGTGTTTAATTATTTCACTTGACCTGGTGCAGATTTAGACAATAATCCCTTTGGAGAGGGGAAGGGGCTGTTGGAAAGTATGTGATGTACCAGAAGAAAAACTTTAAATCTGCCTGAGCTGAGCAGGTAGTCTTCTATCTAAAATTGGAACGATACACTCTTCTCCACTGTAAGACAAGCTCAAATAGAAAAAGAAATGCAGGTCTGAACCAGAGAGATTATGCTAAGGACCTGGTGAGCTTTCCACTCTGATACTTAACTTTTTTCCCTCCTCCCTATTCAGCTGGGATTTTACCATTGAATAATGTATAAACCAACCCCACTGTAGTCAGAGGTGGGATTTCATGAGCAACTTGAAACAAGTGCAACCAGACTGTACCAGAACTCTCTGAACATATTAAAATGTGTGTGAAGAAAGAAAAGGTTCTATAGACTATTAGTATATGTGGAATTTTCTTATAGGAGAGGCTCTGAAGATTTCCCTATTTAAAAAAAGGGAACTGATCAGATGGGGTATCAGTCCTATTCTTGCTCACACTCTATAATTGGATCCAATTAAACTCAAAGCTTTGTTTTATCTGAGCAGTTCAATCCCAAATCATGCAGCTTTTCAATTTGGTAACATCTCAATAGTTCACCCAAATATGAATAAGAAGTCATTACAGTTCCACATGTGAATCAGTACAATTTCCTCCAGAGGCTCTGCCATCTAAAATGCTCACCACACTTAAAGGAAGCCAGGTGTATAAAGAGAGTCTAAGCCAAATGGGAAAAAGAATTAAAAAAACCCCAAATTGGCAGCTACTCTGGCAGGCAGCAAATAGTGTCATATGCACTGCCTGAGTGGGAGGAAGTTCTTTGTTTCAGCCTGGGTAAGACTCACTTTTGGTGGAATCAGCTCCACAGGAGACACAAACTGACTGTAGGTTTACATTTACACCCCAGTTCTCTCTGTTCTGTGCTGTGAGGATCCTTCTGTCTCTGCATCTTCAGAAAGGACAGAAAACACACTGGGACTGGAGCTGAAAACCTGCACTGAACAACCAGACCAATAAAAGCAGCCCCACTGCTCTGTTTGTGTCTCTTTATTAAAAACATAATCTGGTGGGGAATGAAGTGCCCTAGGCCAGGACAGTGGCAGGAGCAGTGCAAGCCGTGCAGATCACACAGCCAGGCTGAGCTCACACAGACTTACAGTTTAACTGTGCCAACATATTCCCACAGTTTCTACAACCAGTTGGTCTCCATCCCATTATACTTTTGTCCTGATCATCTTGCTGGTGAATTTTTTTGGGAGGTAAATACCGTAGCTGCTTTGCTGTCTACTCACAGGACTCCCACAGGTTTCAAGCTATTTACCAGCCTCTTTCTTTGAAATGCTCTTTTATTCTTTAGAAGTTTCTCTTACCATCTCCAGATACTTTTTTTTTTAAAATAAAACACATAATCATGTTATTTTCTTCCAAGGCCCATGGCTCAGACCCCTTCCTCTACGAGTTTCACTAGTCTATCTACCTATCAGGCTTTTTAAAGGAAAACTAATCAAAACCCACTTTCCATATTCAGGAGCTCTAAAACTGATTGGCAGCTTCACAGTTAGAGAGTTACAGCAATCATGCAGAAGACCAAAGGGTAGAGCTCATTCTAGAAACTCCCACCAGAAAGACACACAGCCACTGCTCTGTGAGAAACTCACCCAGGGAGACATATTCCTTCCAGGAACTGTAAAAAGGCTCCAGAACCACCATTATTCCCTTCTTAATTAAAACAAATGGTGTGATTTCTATGATAAGGCTTCACTCACATCTTTCCCATCCTGCAACAAGGGCTATGAGGAATCCATTAAGCAGTGTTGGACCAACAGTGCTCAGAGCAGACTCAAGCCTTCCCCACATCCCAACTTCTGGTATCTCAAATTCCTACAAGTGGCCCTCCACTGGGTGCACAACACACTTCCAAAGGCACTAAACAGGGTTAATAAAATGAATCTTCTTCCCTGATGAGTGGTAGTGCTCCTCACCATAATTTGCTGAAAAAGGTCATTCTTGTCTGTAATGAGAAAATGAAATATATGCTGGAATGATGGAGCAAACTCAAATCAGTCCCACGTACAATGTAGAAACATAAACCAGAATCCAGCATAAATCTACTGGCTACATTCAGCTTATGGCTAATCAGCTCTTCCTTTGACAGGATATGCTGCTGTGGAAATGGGATAATTTTATAACTGAATAATTTAACCAGTTTTATCTTTAAGTAATGATTTCAGGCATATTAATACATAAAGCTTCGGTATTTACATTTTCCTTACATGGCCCTGAAAAATTACAAGGTATCAGGGATAAGGGAGCATTCAGTGCTAAATGATGAGGACAGGGCAGCTTTCATCCCTCCCAGTGACTTTGTGCTCCCAAATCCCCAGCATGGCACGTGGCAGCCAGGCAGACAGAGAGGGCAGAGTGCTCCTCAGCAGCAGAGGGACTGTCAGACACAGCAGGGCCAAGGCTGGGAGGGACAAGGACAGCACAGTCTGACAGACGATGCTAAAGTACTTCACCTGCTTATCCCTCTTAAGACTCTGATAGTTTCTGCCTGGCTTGAAGACATGTTCCATAAAGACTTCAAATCACTATTTGAATGCTGTGAGAAGTGGAAAAGCCACTTACCCCTGGAAGTCTGTTACAGTCCTTCATCATCTCAGTCCCTGGAAAACCCTTTGGGAGTCTGGAAGCTAAATGCAGGGACTCATGGTCCAAATTCATAGAAATGGATGTGCCTCACTGGCAAAATAATTACTAATCCCTCACTCTTGTTCTCCTCCTTAGAGTTCAGCTGTGGAGCCATTTTTCTGCACATGTTTTAATGCAGTGATACAGGAAGTTCATCTTTAAAAGCAAGATACTCTTGGCTCAGTGGAATCTAACAACCTTGTTTTAGTTCTTTTCCGGAAAAAGTAATGAGGAGAACATGAAAACCAGAATCCCTCTCACTTTAAAGAACTACTGTAATAGATACTAATAGGAAAAACAGTAGATGCTTGATTGTGCTTGCCAGAAGGTGACATAATAGTACCAATTCTGCATTACTCCTCACTGCTCCTTGGAGATGGCTAGTCTGAGTGAGGAAAATGGGAACAGAAACTCTCAGGATGCAGTCAAGCCATTTAGATGTCACTTTCTCTCATTCTCTGTATTGTGTCAGTGCACATACTCGACTGATAATCTGCCCAGGTAGACTCATCTATCACTGCACTGTGTGGGATCCTTCAGCCTCACGCTGCAGCAGATGTTCCTCCAGCCCTGCTCGGAGGAGGAGACGCAGCGTTGCAGAATATCACATTGATATGCAGTGAAGGGAAATAATTAACACTAGCAATGGTAATTTAGAACAGAGTTGTATTCCAGGGGTGGAAAAAGGATTGAGAGGTGCTGGACTTTCCTGTCAGAGGAAGGATTCCTGGTAGAGAAAGCCAGACTCAGCCTGAGTTACCTGTTGGCTACACTTAGAATATTGTCTGGTTGGAAGAGACAAACCCAGATTAAACCCACTGTATTTGATTAATCTCAAACTAGTGGATTTCTCTCTTTGTGAATGTTCCCAGCAGTCTCAATGGCTAAACTAATTCCTATCACCAGTGCAATGCCTTGTTTATTCCCAGCCAACATCTGAATGAAGGAATAAGGAGGTTTTGAAAAGCTATTGCAATGACCTGGAGATAAATGTACCCAAAATAGTTCCTACAGATGGTAAAAACCAATCCCCACTCAGTGTTTGGAGGAGCAGTGTGCAGTTGGTTTTTGGGGTTTTTTTACATAACATTTCGAATTTCTGATCTATCAGAAATGTCTAGTTGCACCAAAACCAGAGTGTTGGGAAAGAAATCAACTTGTCTCTGCTAATAAGAAGAACTTCTCCTCTTCCCCATAAAAATCCTGCCATTTCATTCATAAATAAAATAAACCTCTAACTCAGTTGTTGGCAGGCTCTCCCTTTTATCTTTCACTCACTTGAGAAGGACTAGCAACATCACGCTTTCGGAAAGCCAAGTGCAGTAATCATAGAATCGGATTTCATGTATTTTTAAAAGCATTTGCAGCAGCAGAGATCCAATCACTTTTAAAAGAAATACAAACACACAGAAATTTGGAAGAAGCAACTCAGAGCTCCTGACTGTCTTCATTTCTCCAACACCAGATGAATGTGCTGGGAAGGGACTCTTTTCTAAAGGACATCTCAAGAAGTTAGCAACATTACACTACAAGCACCGCAGAGCCAAAATACTTATTATCTCAAATAAGCCTGGATGACATTTGAGATGTCTCAACATTTATTGGCCTGCCAGCAGAGTGTGGGATCAACCACCTCTTTTTCTCTCATTCCTTTTTTATTTTTCCCCTCTCCTGCTTGCTCAAAGTCCTTGTTCATAAAATATTTAGGGGAAGCTCTTCAGAGGATGATATTGCCTGCACTATACCCTCAGTGCAGGTTTACTGTGCTACTGAGACAGATATTCTGCCACCAGAGAACTCAAAATCGGTGATGGAGTTGAATTACTGCACCAGGGGCACCGTCAGACTGACAGTCTGGGCTTGATCCCACCTGGGACCCTGGGCTGAGGAGCAGCTGAGAGAATGAAGTAACACATGGAACAGAGCTGGTTCCTTTTGCAAGGTTATAAGGAGAAAAGTTACTTTTCAGAACGGAAAACAAAAATCTGAATGTTCTGCCTGTTTCTGAGACCCTACTCGGGACAGCTGACCCTTTCTTACCTCTTGTAATTTTTTCCCAGTGGAAAAAAACCCCAACCATCCCAATGAAATGTGGAATTCAGATGTGCTGCCAAATGAACCCACTGGTCAGGCAGCACCTCCTGTAGCACCACCCATTTCTGCAGCAAACTGCCTTTTGTCCAACCAGCTACCACAGTCCCTCCCCACCCCTGGACTTTGCCACAACCTGTTCATCTCATACATTCACAGCCTTCCCCGTTAATCCCCACATTTTATGCTCCCACTGCCATATGAACTTTCTCTTCTAATTTCATTAAATCAGCTACAATTTCCTATGCTGCCCTGATGTTCTCCTGCATTACAGCAAGACTCTCCTTCTAACCTCCTTCTCAAAGTCTGGCTGCCTGAATGTACTTTTGAACCTCTAAATCCCTCTCATTTTCCCTCTTGGTTCAAGGGGTAGGTGTTCCTTTGTTCCACCTTTGGCATTTCTCACCCTGAGGCACCCAGGCTTACACCAGGCTGTTGCTAAACTGTCCTCCTTTAATAATTTTTATGAAGTGCAGTCCAATTATCTTTATCTTCCTTGGGGATCCATTCAATTAAGGTAGTCATAATGAGTGAATGGACACAGAGCATTGTAACCATATTTACATCCAGATTAATGGGAACCAGGTAAGATAACTTTAAAGCCATCATAATTTCAATACTTTGGCTTTTGATTGTGCTATCTTCAGTGTCAAACACATTTAGGAGAGACCAGCTCAATTTGAGAGGCTGAGTTTTTAATTTCCTCCTTGATTTGTAGAAATGACAGTTTAGAAACAGCGGCGAAAATACATGACTTTGTCTTAAAATAGGTTTCTTGCAAGTTAACAAAACACTTCTCAAGACACAAAACAAGCTGGAACACTTCATCCATTTTGTTCTTTCATGGATTGAAGGTAATGAAAACCAGCAAAGAACCAATATTTAAGTGGAGATGCTGAGAACATCAGGAAATCTCATTTAATGAGCCATGCAACAGAAATGCTGAACTAAAACACCAGTTCTGAAGTGACTTTTCTCCCAAATGCTGGATCTGGAACACGGACTTGTCTCTCAGATATGGAACAGCTCCAGCAGTTATTTTCACACCTGCTTTGCCTTGCAAAAACAAGGGAGAAGAGTCCAGTGGAGACTGAAAACATGGCTCTGTATCACCACAGCTTAATGCAATCGTGTCTCAGGCCCTGATAAATGTGTCAATAAGCTTTTGGAGAAATAACTGGTATCCAGGGAATTTATCTTGGTTGTAGTAGTTTGGGCTGAATAGGTCAGATTTGTTAACATTTTAATTTACACAAATCTGCATTCCAAATACTGCTCTTCGGCTCCTTCTCCTAACGACAAGAAAATGTCAGCAACAACCCCAAATTTACCCCTCTAATAGCTTTCTCAAGATTTCAGGAAAAACAAACAGAAACAAAAAAACAATCTGTGGTACAGTGATGTGAGTGTTTAAACACATTTTTCAATTTAGACACAATACAATTTGTTATTAATAACCCAGAAAGTTTTGCCAGTTGCAGATGTAATCCTGACAATAGCAGAGAGAGTTGAGAATCAGCATGGCCCATTCCTTCAGGGCAGCCCCAGGACTGTGCCCAGAGCTGGTTGTTTTGCCTCAATCCAAGTGTCCCTTGCCCAACCTGGCACTCAGTTTGGGACACTCAACACCATATTTCCATATACAACTTGCCAGCCTTGATTTCCTCAACCCTGTGCACAGGGGAACTAACACAGAACACATGGTTCCCCCGTAAGTTTTTAAAATATTTTGGATGCAATAAGAGAAACTTGAAAAAGGATGACTATTCTGCCTTTTCCTTTCCCCCTAATTATCACCTGCCTCTTTTTTCACCTGATTTGCTGAGATTAAAACCTCTCTCCCACCAAGTTATCCCAATCTGTGTTTCTGAAATTAATATAAACCAACGACCTTTCCCTACCCATAAAGCCCTCCATTAAAACGCTGGCCCCTGCTGATGTCAGGGGGGCAATAATAGCTCTTGCATTTCCATAAAATCAGCATTTTCCTGCCAGAATTCCGATTCCTCCTCCGAGTACTCTGCCACTGTCCCCCTGAGGGCTGCCAGCAATCTCTCCAGCACTTGTTTCTGCTCTTCGACTGCAGGCCCGCCGCAGGCTTCAGCACTGCTTGGGATAATCTACCTGCTTAAGATTCAGCTAACTTCTAAATAAAAAGAGTAGGGAAAGGTCAAATCTGCCCTAGGTTGTGCTTCCAGGGTCTGCCACGTCAGGTGGGAAGGAGCAGGCTGGTGCTCCTCCTGCTCCCCCACTTTGCTGCTTGTGTTCACATCTGGAAAGCTCTCCACTCTCCTGACCTTCTCCTTGGAAAGCTGTTTCACACAGACATCCCCCTGGGTCAGATCTCCCTGAAATGGTGCCGAGGGGAAGCCCCAAACCCCCAAACCTGTGCCAGCCCCATCTCCATGTGGTCCTCCTGGCTGCCCCAGGGCTCTCTGCGTGCTGCCGAGCTGCTGCTGGGGCTTTTATCTGCTCTCAGCAGCTGCCTTTGGGATTCCTCCCAAAGCTGCTCTTGAAGCAGAAAAGTGGCCCCAGACATGGCAATGAAACAGGCACCAGCCCTGGCAGAGAATGGCTCTTGGCTGGAGCCTGGCAGGGCAAAAGGTAGTGGGGCCAAAAGCTGCTGGGCTGCTGGGCATGAGAAAAATCCCAAAGGTGCTGGAGGTTTCACCCCTCTGAGTTTAGGGCCCCAGGCAGGAAAGCCATGCACCAGTCCGCATGTCTGGCACTTTACTGTCCCCCAACAGGGAGTGGACAAATGATAACTTATTCATCGTCCTGCTCCCTCTGAGGTATTTTTTACATCTTTGTGTTTTACAAATCTACGCAAGGAAAATACCAACCTCAGGAGTTTGAAGATTCTCCCAGGGTTTCATTGACCGATATGGATTAAGACGAAAATATCACATCAAAGCCATGATGCCCCACGATTGCAGCAGAAGCAAAGACCATGATCTCCACATCCCAACTCAGACTTTCAGAGGTTTGGTATTGAAGACGGGGCTTGGGTTTTGCAAGTCAGTGACCCTCAATAACAGAACTTGGGAAGAGGGTTTTAAACTCACCTCTCTGTCGAGTCCAGCAGCCACGGTGACAATGTCTCCTGTCTCGCTGTTAATGGTAAACATGTTTTGGGATGGGCTCTGTGGGGTCTGAGTCACGATCCGGTACCTCACCATCCCATTCGCTGTAGTGGCGTCATCTGCGTCGTTTGCCGTCACCGTCATCACGTAGGTCCCTGGGAACAAGAGAATTATCATCAGGACCATCTCCTTGCGGAGCAGATTGCAGTCCCATTGACTTGGGGTCATGCATTTTGCACAGACATTCTGTGGAATAGACATCCCATTTCAATCCAGCCAGCTAGGCAAGGATTATGAAAATAGCAACACTGCTGCGACTAGATGATCTGGAAGGATACTGATTACACATAACCGGGAGATAGTGAGAAGTCATATGAGGGTATCTATGATTATCTTCTAATTCTTTCAGTGATTGTAAGTTTTACAGCAGCATTTTTTGTCCTGCAATTTCACAGATTCTCAAAGGGGATTTTTTTTCCCTAACCAATCACTGCATTCACATGCATTCTGAAGTTAAGTTTAATAGTGTAAAGCCCATGAGACTTCTCAGCAGCTTCAGAAGGACACCATCAACGTGCCCATGCACAGTGCAGGAAGCAACTGCCTGCTGCCTCCAGTTCATGGAGAAACATCCACCTTTCTGGCCCCTCTGGAGAAAAAAATCCATTTCTGCAGAGCAAATGGAACAGCTGCTGCCCAGCAGGACAGAAAATCAATGATTTGGTATGTGTGGTCAGTGATGTATTGAATTGTTGGTTTGTTTCTTGCTAATCATCAGTGTCTTCATTTGCCTTGCAAAAAACAATCCCTACTTTCTAGATACGGTCGGGAGTGCACTGATGCACTGACAGGCTCATTAGCACCAGAGTTTGGCAGCAGGGTGTTTTGCTAAAGTGGGAAATTATCATTACGAGGGTAAAAGATGTTACTTGATTGGATGGACTCCTGCAGCTGCATGGTCCTGGGACCCCCCAGAGCTCGTAGGGCCCAGCTTTATGCTTGTTATATTGGTAGGAGGGCATGACTAGAAGGGACAGGCACACACTGCTTACAAAAAGCAATCTGCAACAGTGGAGGAATCTAATGATATGAGACCTGAAAGGAGGAGTGGGAGGCAAAGAGAGACAGTGAAACCAGACATAACCTCGTTTAGTGATCACCAAACCCAACAGCATCAATAGCAAGATGGAAGGTGCCACTCGAACTGCTCATTTGGGAAGTCTGAACAGACGGACCAACTTATGAGCCTGCTGAGCTGGAGAGACAGAAGTGGCCCCAACAAGAACCTGAGCTGATTCGAGATGGAGCCACACGCTGCTTTACACAGAAAGCTGAGTTTGTTCTGCTTGCTTGGTCAGATGGGAGCCACTGGCAAACTCGAGGACATGTGGCTACATCCACATCACACTGTGTCTCCTCTCGTCTGTCCAGATCCCCAGCTTGGCCACAGAGCCACCAAGCTCCCAGTTCAGGGAAAGCAGAGAGCTGGAGAACTTGCATCTGTTTGCAAAGGACTTCAAATGCTCTCAGTGGGCAGATCTAGCAATGGCTGAGCATGCCCAAACTGTGTACTTCAGCCAAGTGTCTTTAAGCCACTCAGCACACAGGAAATCCCCCCAGTATCTTCCCCAGCTTTGGGAAACCAGTATTTCTCAGGATTAGCAAGAATTGGCCTCAGAAGTTTGTATTTTTACACTGTGTGAAGTGCTTGGCTGATCTCCTTCCATCTGCCTCAATCAGGCTCTTTTTGTTCTCAGCGGCGATACATATATTCCTGTGAGTTTTCTTAGTTCAATAAGAATTATAGATTAAAAAATAAATGAGTGTGTAAAGCAAATCTTAATGATGAATACATTCCTGTCTTTCTGCAATAATCCTGATTCACATTTGTGAGATGAAAACAAACTATTCAACAGCTTTAACATTTTTCTGATCAATAAACTTCAGGAGAGGGAAAGAACACTAAATTGAAACAAGCCTATACAGCAACAAATTTTCTCTGTTTTCTCTTCAAGCATTCATTTTTTGCTCTTTTGCAAAACCAGTTATCATGAGACAACTGATACAAATAATGAAGTCAACCCTTAGATAACTATAAGGGAAATGTACAGAAGAAATTTAAATAGGAAATATGCCGAATGAGATGTTCGATTTGGAATTTATGTTATCTTAATGCATTCTAAACTGAAAATATCTCTGAACAGAATGTCAAAACCTGGGGCTAATGAAAACAGAAGTGGAAGAGGAAAACAGAATCTATTTTAGGACAAGTGCAGTTTTAGGAAATATCAAAAAAAAACAGGTGATATTTTGCCATGCAGTTCCAGCACATGGAACAGCTCTGGAAATTACTGGGACTACCAGGTTCAGATAATGGTGTCCCACAGTTGTGGTCCCTCTGCATGTGGGATCTCTTGGACTGGACTGTAGATTCCAAAATCAACCAGGACATGCGTGAGATGGTGGGTTCCCAACTTGGCAGGGGAACCCGACAGGCTGCAGCTGGTGGGAGGGGGCGAGGGACAGCAGCTCTGCTGTGGAGGGAGAGTACAGTAGGTCTCTTCCACTCTTCCCCTGACCTTTTTGCTTCTTTCCTGCAGTGCAGCTTTGGAGTGAGCACATCTGCTCTAGAAAAAAGGACTGTTTCAAAAGCATTTGACCTACATCCCCATAAAGGGAGATGGGATTGGACAAATGTCTCTAAAGTCATGAACTGAGCACCAGGGAGCTGTATTTCAAGAGGCAATCTGCTCCCTATCTCCTATCTTTAATTTCGATTATGAAACCCAACCACAGAGAAAATAAAGAGAGGAACTTGGCATTAATTACTATCCTGTAACTTAATAAAAGGCCCTCTGCACAGGGCCCTGTGTGGCTGCAGCACTCTGCAGTGCCTGATGGAATTGCAGCAGCCACTTCCTTCCCGGCTCTCCCTGGGGTGCCTGTCTGACCACAGTCTGCTGTAAACTGGCTGCAAATCACTCCTGCCTCTCTGCAGTCTGGACGGTGTCTGATATCGCTTCTCCCTTTCCTGTGCACACCCTTTTCCCACCTGGCAGTGTTGACCCAAGAGGGTGACAGCATCTCCTCTTACCCATGCCGAGGGTACCACCCCTAAGGACAACTCCCAGGGGATCAGCTGATGTAACCTACATCACTGTCTACCTTCCACTCGGTTTTCTTTACATTTAGGCTGCCTTTGAATGAGAAATATCCTCTAGATACCTGTGTGCTGCAGTGAATGACATAAACATATATCTGCACACAAGAGTATTCAACAGAGCAATGTGGATATATGCTGCTCCAGGGTCTAACATCTTCTGGGTGCTGTAGAAACTCTTTCCCTGTACTGAGATGGTTGGTGATGATTTCCTTGCTATAAAAGTAAATAATGTCATGCTTCTAAGTCCTTTGCATGGAGAGACAGCTTCACATACTTTATATTAAATAAAGGACATATATTCCCATATCCATTCCCTACCATCACACAAATTAGGCAAATATGCAATGGCAGAGTGAGTGTGAAGCTCTAACACACTTGAGGGTTAAAGTTGGTAGTGTTTGGGTTAAGTGATAAAGGACTGACTGCCCAGTCTGGCCCACAGGATGTGTGTATGCATTTTGGGGAAATCAAAGTATTGACCACACCATCCTTCCCTCCCTTACCACCAAACAGAGACCAGAAGCAGTTATTACAGACTAGAAACAATGAGAAAACTCCTCCAGCTCACACTCAAGACCCCCACACTGTACCCTGCCATTTTTGTGTCAGACCCTGCCAGTGGTGATGAAGCTCCAAGTGCAAATGCAAGCAGGGAAAAAGGGACTTTACACTCCCAGTGTCTGGGAGAAGCATCACCTTCATTTTTCCGCTCTGCAGGACTTGCTCTCAAGCACACTAACAGCAACAAATGAATGCATCAAGCACCAAACCTTGTGAATTTGCCCCAGTCTGTGCAGTGTATCACAAAACAAATACCCAGTCCAGATGGTCTCTGATGTAACTGTATTAAACTACACACCTGCCCTAAGTCAGGTATGGAACCTGTCGAAAGAAAACCATTTCTCATCAAATAAGGCACATGGTATGTTAAATAAAACACCTAACCTAGTACATCATGTCAATATTAAATCAAATTTGTTGCATGTTGAACAGCTCTTCCAAGCAGCAGATTGAATTACCATGCACAGCTAGTGATGACAAGATTACTGTGCATTAGCTTTCATTAACTAATGTGCCAAGTTCATATATCACCTGAGTTAAAATTAATGGATGGCATGACGAAGGAGATCTATCAAGAATCTGTACCTTCACAGAGCACTCCCTTTGGTTTCCCAGAGACCACAATCTCCCAGATGTTATTTTGTCAAACGAGATAGTTTTGTTTCTAACCATGGACAAGACACATGAGAGAAACGCTTGAAAGCAGCCCTTATGGAAAATATTCCCATTAGATTAATTAAGGTTTCTACAGGATAGGCAAAATAACACTCTACAGAATCTGGGGGGTGGAAGCAAAGGGATGTAATTTATACCTGTATATTCAGCTTTGTTTATCAACTTTAAAATGAATTGTATCTCCTTGTAAAAGACTGCAAAGAGATTTTGTTAGGTTCACCATATCTCATTTGATCTGCACATGTTAAGTAAAAAGAAAAGCAGAACAAGAAAGATAACTGTGCTGAGTATGTGTAAGCAGATAAACACAAAGCCATAAAAAATTGTCCCCCCCAAATCACTCTGGAGTGTGAGAATCAGCTCAATTCTTTTGAGCTCAGATGGTCCCAAAGCACGCAAGGACTGCTAATTCACATCACGTTGTCTGCAATCTCTGCTCTCCCATCTATGCAACTTCATTGCTCTGTAAAGATGGAGCTTTCACGGTTTTCAGGCATACAAACAATGTCTTGGTACAGTTGTGCTCCCAAAGCCTTTGTTACAATTGCTTTATAATTGCCATTTTTCTAAGCTGGTTTGATATCTATTAGTTAGATTTAATGCATGTTAAAAGAAAGACCTAATGGGCACTTATCAGGAATCCAAATAAAAATTAAAAATAAAAACCTCTTTCACTTTGCCCTTTATACCATATCACTGTCAAATCACATAATCCCATCTACTCCTATGATATAAACAGAAAAAGCTAAAAGTTCACACAGTTTTTACTGACAATGCTGATTCTCCATCCAGCTTTATCTTCCAGTTTATGTTTGTAAATGGTTGGTAAATGGCTGCAGAATCATTAAAGTTTGGTTAACCTTCTCCATCTAATTTTGACCTACAAGATACTTAATTTAATCATTCCCCCATAGAAAAGGATTGAGTCATTATGTGCAGACATGTGGTGATGGCCATATTACATTAGATCTTCATTAACCCAAGTTAATAATGGCTTTGTACTAATGGAAACCTCCCCTTACCCCTCATTTTTTCCGCCCCCCCCCAAATTTGAAAGCTCACTTAGTGAATCCTCTGCATCTGATGCACGATAGGGAGAAGACAGTAATTGCTGCTGGAAAGATTAAACACTGAAAAGCAGTGTAAAATTTACCATACTTCCTAAACTCAAAATCTTCTGTTCAGAAGAGTTTCCTGATATTAGTTTCCTTCTCCACAGAGGATGGGAATCTCATGCTCCTACTCATGACACAGTTCATCCTTTGAGTGCTTCCACTCATGGCAATGAGATCTCAAGGAGAGAAAGACACACTAGAAAAGCAAAGGCACCAAAACAAAGTTACAGTGAGAAGCATGATGGGATCCTGAACAAGTTCTCAGAGTACAACTACGCCCTGCTGTAGAGTTAAAGACTGAAACACCTCAGCTAACGAACCTGCATCCTCCAGATTCAGTGTTTTCAATTGGTGATGTGAAGCACTTTCACATACTTGTTAAGGGTTTCAAATGAAATTGGGGGGCACACTCAGCGCAGAGTGGAGTTACAGAGGTGAACAGGAACATGGGTAAGACATAAAAATGACAGAAACGTAATAAATTGTAAATATACTTAAATTAAATGGCATTCCACACGCTCTAGATTAAAAAAATAAATAGAAACAGCATTTCCTCTCTGAATGCTATTCATCCTGTCATAACTGATAGCTCCTGTCATTCTCTTTCACCATTATTTCTGTAATCATTGGCAAATTTTGACCTTTCAAGCAGCTAACCTAATTCATAACGGATGCCACTTCCTAATTAGCGGAGACATGGGATTCTCAGCTTCAGACGAGGCAAGAGCCAACCTAATGAGAATAGCGAGCAGGTCTGGAGAGACAAGTGAGCAGGTTGAGGCGGCTGCTGTCATCCAGAACGGAAATAATACCTTCTTATTGTTAAAAACTGAACAAATGCCCCTGGAGAGGAAATGAGCGGATGCACTGAACGGCAGCACACACATGGGTTTGGACCTCATGCCTGTCCAGCACCCTGCGGCCCACAGAGACCCCTGGACCACAGAGATATCCCACCAGGAAAACTGCAGGAAGGGCAAAAGCGCATGCAGTCTCTGAGCAAAGAGTTTTGGCTGTATAAATTCATGAGGCTCAGCTTGGCTGAGTTCCTGCACACGAATCCTCTCGACTTCCAGGGCTAATTCAAAAATGGGAGAAAGCGTGACTTAGGACAAGATATCCTGAACATCCCCACCGAGCTGTGCTTAGCAGCAGGGCCAGGTTTTACACGGAACTGAAGGCACAGGTGACTCCAGAAATCATGCACACAACCCGAGACTTAATGCACCTGCCACACAGCTTCAGTCCAATCCTGGAATTCTGACTCTATAATATCAGGTAATACAATAGAATATAAAGTGATGTAGTAGTATAAATATTATATATCATACTCCATTTTTTGTAACTGCTGGTTAAAAGGAGGCAGAGAGCGGGCTATTACAGTCCTGTAACTCTCTTCTAGAGGGGTCTCAGAACATGATTTCTACATTTTTTCTTTAACATCAACTTGGTCATTTTTTTTGAAGGGAAAAACCATCAGCCTGGGGATTTGCATTTTTTTCTCGCTTGCAGTCCTATAATTCATTTCCTTGCTCTTGGGACTGGATGCTTCTGAAAAGGAAATTAAGAGCACAGATTTCATAACCACTCACCTCGAAAGAAAATGGAAAGCACTACCATATGTGCCTGCAAAAAAACAATTTCTTATCTTACAATTGTGCTTGGCTGAGCAAAAGAACTTGAAAAAGAATATTGTGTGTCCTAAGTCTGTGTGTAATGTGTGAGAGAACAGAGTTGGGCTGGAAAAAACCATTTTTAACAGCATATAAAGTGCAAGGGCCAGAGCAGCAGCTGGCCAAGGTGCAGAAGACAGCACTGCATCGATGAGCCATTGAAGCTTGTGATGTACCCAAAAGTAATGCACCCTGCCTGTGAGGAGCTCTGGGAGGAGTGCAAGAATCTTTTGAGACCTACTCTGGCCCTGAAGATTTTACCTGTACATGATCTCTCTGAAACATTCAGAATTTACCTTATTTTTAGCTTCCAGTATTACCAACTGGAATGTGCAACTGGTGGCAGCCCCAGTCCCTGAACCCATTCAGGGGCTCTCTTGAACTGGGACCTTCCTAAATGAAGAGTTCTAAAATTAACTTACTTTCAAGATGGAAAAGAAAATTGAAGGTGGTCACTATGAGCAGAACCATGGAGGTTTTGGAACTGGCTGTAATGGCAGAAAGGGGGTTCACTCTGTGTCTTATTGACTTCTAAAAATGAAGCATCGTCTCTTCAGATCTCAGGTCCTGCCACCCAGCAACACCCGCTCTGCTCCTCCGCTGAACAACCAACCTGCAGAACACGAGGGATCTCTTCATGAACTGCACTGACAGACTGGAGAAGCCACAACTGCAGAATCCAAACTCTCCCCAGGAATATATATACAAATGCAACTATACTCCTTAAAAGATTAATTTCAGAAGTCTTAAATTGCAGTTTAATTTGAAAACTAATTTAGCCTCATAATTGGCTTTCTGTTCAAATCACTGAGGCTAAAGATTTAAATTCTTAACATTCAGATGACTTTTGAGTTTCTGGCCCCATCTGTGCCTCAGTCCATGGTGTTAATCTCTGAGGGAATCTTGCTGGCATAGAAATAAAATAAACAAACTGGGACACTAGGAGAATAATCAGCTTTTGAAATCCTTGGGGTTTTTATATACTGCTTATTTTTATGTGATTTCTTTACCTCAATTTGCCATATATAGATTTGGCTCCCAGCTATTTCATTTTTCACGTGGCACGTTATCAACAATTATTGTATCAGAGTTCCATGAAATAAGGAGGAGATGGGGAAATTTTAAATTACAACATTTCTTATGTAAGAAATACTAATATTCCTTTGTTTCAGAGGACTGTCCATACTCAGCTCTCTTTCACACCAATCCCAGGGCTGGTGGCAGGAATGAACTATCCTACACAACTTCAGGAGAAGGAAGGAGCTGGATGAAACTCGAGTTTAAAAGAAGCCACTCAGACTTTTGCTACTGACTTGAAAGGGACCAAGATGTATCCAGAGAGTTAGTGAAGTGGAAAGGATGAATGGGAATGGAAAAGGCCAGTCTGACAGGAACAAATTGTTTTGGAGAGATGAGTTAATTTTTGACAATCTTTCTGTTAAAACAAAATAGATACAACCCAGAGCAAAGCACTCGAGTCGCTGCGGAGCATTTCACATTGACCTTTTCAGAACTGAACGCTTCAGTTAAGTGAGACATCCACATCCTTCTGCAAGGAACCTTTTGTGGTGGTTATAGCAAAACCAAGCTTCTGCAGAGATGGAAACAGTCCAACACATCATTGTTTTGTGATTAAATTCCCTTTTTTCTTTTGTATTTAAGCATCTTCATTCTATTTTATCAAGCAGGTTTTTTTAGAAACTCTATAGTTTCTTTGGAAGGAGCACACTCTTGGGATGCTGCACCCCCAGCAGTACAAGCACAAGGGCTGGGATCGTGGCAGGCAGCAACTGGTGCTGTACAGAGGGGAAAATCCCACCTCAAGCCCCAGTTCCTCCCTGCCATAAGGCAGAGGAGCTTGTGTGAGGCAGCTCAGAGGTGTGAGCCTGGGTAAGGCTGCAGAACCCTCGGTGCTGGGCAGCGAAGCTCTGCCACCCGTCCCGCTTTGTCAGCACTTGAAAGGCAAACCCTGCAGCTCCGGGGCAGCTCTGCTGACTGAGGCTGCCAGAGGGAGCAGGGGAATTTCTGCTCCACCTTGCAGCTGCATTCACAAAACTTGGCTGTGTTCTTCATACAGAGGCAAAGTTCAAAGATGCAGAACGTTATTCAGCATGAGTAAAACATGGTCTTTTAAGACACACTTTCAAACAGCGGCGCGTTAGGTCAAAACAACTCATGGAGGGGGAGAATAAGGAAGAGAGATGGTCCTGTGGAAAAGGAAACCCTGCATCACTACTCAAGTTCTGCATTTTTGGAAGGGCCTGCATTTACACATTTAAATTGTCCAGCTGCTTGACCTGAGGCTAGATAAGCCAAAAATGCATTAAGCTGTTTTCCAGAGAAAATCAGGAAAAGGAAAGAGATGCAATTCAGTTTAAGAGCCAGAAAACGGGCCAGGCTGCAACACACATTCACTACAGAGAACTTCACCGAGAGTGAGCTCCTGATTTCAAGAACACCACGCTACGGTGCAAGACACCATTTCAATTAAGTTATTATAATCTTAACCAGCAACAACAACCTATTATAATTAATAATACTTGATGATTTCTTTTCTATTTCTGTCAAGGGTTTCTTCAAGGTGACTCGCAGAGAGCAGACTCCTTGGGAATCCAGGCTGAGTGCTTTGCAGACTGGGAAGCCCCTTCACTTAAACCCCATCAGACTGTCTAATGAGACTCTTCACACTGTTGCCAATTCTTCCAGCTCTTGGACAATTTTGTATATTTGCATTTCAGGCTAACGCAACCTTGTTTCTGTGGGAGGCTGAGTGCCCAGTAGTATCACACCGTGCCGTGGGCTGGAGTACACCTCCTTCCTGCAATCCCATTTCCTTGGTTCACTCTACTGTCTTTTGGCTTGTTTGCTGCCGAGTCAGTAGGTCACACCTTACCTGGCCACCCTCCATTCCCTGCTGTGGCCAGGCACAATTTCCAGCTCCCTGACAGGGTCAGAGACGAGGCCCCACACTCTGTTCCAGCTCTCCACACGCCCCCTGAGTGGGGACCACGTTGTGCTTCACGGCACAGCATCCTCTGGAGGCACAGCCCTCCACACAGCGTGGGCCTTTCCTTCACCCCGTGTCCTGGGTGTGCTGTGACAGCACCACAGAGCCCTTTCCTGCTCACTGGAACGGGATCTGCTCTATTGATCCTCCTAAAGCCTTAATGGGGCTTTCCCTGCAGCTCAAGGTCGCTGCGCCCTGCTCAGCCTGTGCTCAACAGCATATTTTTCATGGTGCTGCTCTGCAAAATTTCTATGGGTAGAGTTTGAGCTCCATATGTCCTTTTTTGTCTGGTTTTTTTTTTGTGTGTGTGAGTTTCTTTTTTTTAAAACCTTGTCAAAATTCTGACTGACTTCAAGCAGTCATTGGCTGCTCACTCTAGCTGCCCTCAGAGTCAGCATTTATTTCAGACATTCTAAGACTTCAGCTACTTTTCTCATCAGAGGTGTGCAAAATTTTTAAGAACATTGCAGATATTGTTGTAATCAAGTAATCCTGCATTTTTAATCACAGCCATTATAAATGGGCATATGGAATATGTGAGAAATAACGATTGCACAGGATATCCAGGGAAGCATTTTCAGTCCTCAGGCACAGTTCAGCAGCAGTGAGCAGTGGAAAATGAATGCTGAACTGTAACACATAATATGATTTTTTAGTTTGCTTGAAGCATGGATATACACACATATGCAGATGTATTTTTATAGATGCATATACATAACTAACTTACTGTGGAATCAGTACCAAACACATCCTGCTGTTACCTCGAAGAATATGCAGTGTCTTTCATTTGTCAACCACTGCCACAAATAATCATGAATTCTGGCCACAGATTTCTTCTCTTGCAATGGCTGGTGTGGCGTTTCCTTAGTTATAATATTCTGAGGCAGCTTGAACTAAAAAGTTTCTAAATCTTTGCAATATCTATGCTTAGCTAAATACATTGTCTAGACTTGTCTCTGCACTGAACAGGGACACATAACTGTGAGGCAAAGGAGGAGCACTCAGACATCAGCAGGAACTCCATGACCTCTCTATCACTTTCTCAAAGGCACAGGATCATGTTTCTTGCCAAGTACATGGAATGAGGGCCTCTGATACCCCAATTCCTAGGAGGCTCTACAAAAGCAAAGAACAGAAATTCAATACTAATATAAACCTTTAAAAGAATACTGATTAAACAGGAAAGAGAGAAAAAAAAACCCTCTACCAAATACATCAAAGACAAATGTAATTGCTTTTGAATAAAAACAGATTGCTTTCTACCTTCCTGCCTTAAAGGCAAGCACTCCATCCTGGGATAGAAAATAACAGAAATCACTGCTAGAAGCAGAGGCACAAGTATTTTGTAGGCAAAGTTACCCTATTCTGATTTAATAGCTCAAAGGCTTATCTGGATTTCAGACAAGAAGAGGATGCAATTTACTGCTTGTTTCACACAGATGAACAGAGCTAGTTAAAACATTTGGGAACACTTTGAATATTGATCTGTCCTCGAATAAGATGTAAGAAATTTGTTTTGCTATGGAAATGTATCAATCTTCAAACCTTGATATGCCCCAAAGTGGCCTTCAAATGAAAGCTGGAAAATCCTCTGGGAAGATGTTATTAGAGCCATAAGCTCAGGGACAGCTCACATCCCTCCTCCATGCAGGACTGCGAGCAGGAGGACTTTGAAGCTGGGACATCACCCCCCAAAGCGATCAGGGAGGGAGCTCTACCCCTTCTTTCCTTAGAAATAATGTCCTGTTGTGTTCCCACCCTGTGTCACCGCAGCCTCCTGTTCCTCACAGTGCTGGAAGACAATCAATCACGGCTGCGAATCACCTTGTTAAAAACAGTGCCCAGCGGAGACTTTCTGGTGACACCTCCGGCAGCTGAGACGCCGTGATAAATGTTTGCTGACACAAACCAAAGGCACGAGGTGTTTAACCCCTCAGCTGGCAAACAACTGAGGACAGAACTTGTCCAGGAAAAACCTCCCTCCGATTTCAGGAGACTTCCAATTGCACTGGTGCTACAGTACAATTTATGTTCAAATAATGGATATGCTCATATTAGTTATGCTCAGCAATGAGCTACAACAACACTGCTAACATTTTGGAAAGTGTAGGTTTACACTGCACTTAAATAACAAATCAAATGTATAGTTGAAAATATAACATTAAAGACCCTTATAACTATTTTTTCAAGTATATAAACATTTTCATTTAAAAATCATCACTTTCCTGCATACAGCTTACACCACCACTAATTCTTCACTCATACACTTTCTGAAAGTCTATTTCACTTTTTCCCCCATTTCACCCTCTGTTAGAAAAGTCCATGGGAACAGAGGATGAGCCTGCAATTTTAGTGGGAATATTCCCCCTTCTATAGGTTTGCATCAGGCCCCACATGAAACGTATTTGAAAGTATTTTCTGCACACCTTGGAACACAGACCTGTTTGGAGTCTGACTGGATGCCAGACACTGAGTTGGCAAATGACTGGATTAAATATCAATATCATTCAGCATTTCAGACCCAGGGGCAGTGAAAGGCCACTGCCAGGCTGGCTTTCAGAACCCTGTAATTAGAAAAGCAGCCCTGTACGTGTGCAATGAGCAAATGAGAATGGTGATACAGAGCATTACACTGCAAAACTGCTGCTTTTAAAGATTCCACAGCTAGGAAGGGACCACCAGGACCCTCTAAACCAAGCCTGTACTTTCTCTTCATCCAGAAAGAGCCACAAGGTTGTTCTCACCACCATCAGGCTTCCACAAAGAGCCAGGAAGAGCAAACCTTTCCTTCACCCTCTCTATTCCAAGCAGAGGCGAAGCCACCACACCCCATGAATGGCTGAAAGCCTGTGAAACTTTCAGCCTTTTTTTTCAACTGTACCTGGTTTAGAGCCTTCATCAACAGATCCATTATAGACTTGGTTGATGAACTCCGGTCTGTTGTCATTCATATCAATCACATAGATGTAAAGGTCAATAGGATTCTCCACCTTGTTTCCATTCATATCCACTGCATGAGCCCGGAGCTGGGAATAAGCACAATGAAAGCACAATATCAGCAATTGGATTTGTTGCAGAATGAGAGACCATTTTGCAAGGATTGACTTTACCTCATAAATACTTTCTCAAAATTGAATGGAACAGGTATCTAATTCCAGCAGAAAGCACTGACATGGTTTCCATCTAGACTCTACCCACAGACAGATTTTCAGGGCTTAACATAATACTGAAATAATATTTTAAAATAGTGATTGTCAGTGGAAACACTTTAACTCTGGTGCAGTGATGCTATCTCCTTCACTGCTCACAGGCCACTGTATTTTAATTTTTAAGATGTGGTGAACCTCATCTGACAAGCTGAAAAGCAAGTTTTGCTTAGTTCCAAATACAGCAAGGAAATGAGTTTGAGTGAGAGGTTTCTTATGGGAACCTGCAGCCTTTCACACCAACAATAACAGGGATTAATAAGTAAAGAGATTTCAGAATTACATTAATAGTGTTTATTCTTTGTCTAATCATGGTCTCTAGGAACAGCAACAGCTTCTGACCCCATTGCTTTGTGCACCAAAAGACATTTCAAAAGTCCCTTTCTTCCAAATAATGGGAGCCCCTGTGGCACTAAGAACGAAATATTTTCCTCAGGCTTGACAAAAATACTCAGTGCTGAAGCATTTCAATAACCAGAGCCATAGTGTTAAACCCTCAGTTAAAATGGAACTGCAGCTTTATCTTATTAGCAATAACCATCAGTAATAATGCCCAAAACCAAGAGCATCTGTTTTCTGAACAAAAGAGACAGATACAGCATGTCAAAATGAGTAATTAATAAAACAAAGCAATCAACAATAGTCTGGAACAATCAGTAACCAGGTGAAAAAAATGGATAGCTTTCTCATTAAAGAGAACAGATGGCTACTCTAAATGGTGTGTGGCTGAACACGCTTCGGGAAATCTCCGACAGCGAGGCAAGAGCTGCACAAGCCCTGACCAAGGATGGCAGCAGGGAGGCACTGGCTGGCTGTGAGCACTGCAGATCTTGGCTATCTTCAGTCTTCATTTCAGCCCCTGTGAGCACTGCTGAACCTCCACCCTGCCACGAGAACTGGGGATGGCACTGGGGATGGCTGTGTGACATCCCACAAGGCTGGTGGGCTGAAGAACGAAGGATCATCAGAGGATGTCAGCTTCATAGAACCACAGAATGGGTTGGGTTGGAAAGGACTCTGAAGCTCATCTAGTTCCAACCCTCTGTCATGGGCAGGGAACCTTCTACTAGATCAGGTTGTTCCAAACCCCATCCAACCTATCCTTGAGCACTTCCAGGGACGAGGCATCCACAGCTTCTCTGGGCAACCTGTTCATGCAAGGGCTGGCTGGGAGAATGGGGCTGTAGAACAGGGGATGCACCAGCTCGTGCCATCCAGAGGGATGGAGGCCTCTGGTCCCTCCCGGCAGTTCCCTGTGCCATTCCCTGCTGTTAGAAGTCAGAGCTGACATGCCAAGGAGGTCTCAGCTCCTCTGATGCATGACAAATAAATGTGCTAATTGCATTAGCACTGGTTCCTGTCTTTCCCTCTCGCTGTGCCGGTGATTGATGCAACTTTCTCCTTCATGTACAGTGCTCAGAAGTCCAGAGCTTTAACAAAAGAAACTGCACACCATTAGGATGGGCTGGATTAACATTTAATCAAGCAAAGAGAACAAACTGCCACGCGAAATGAGGCTGGGAGAAAAACATTTTTTTTAGAAGGAAGTTAAGCAGCACTTTTTCTTTAAAGCCTGAGTAAGTCCAGCTTCATTTTCAATACAGGATTTACCATTTGTATTTCATGACTTGCAATGCTCTTAATATCTGCATTTCTTGCCTGCATACCAACTGCTTTGGCTCCCACCTGTTGAGCCATCCTTCATCATGTCAGATGTAGCAATTCAATAACTTTACAGTCAGAGGTCAGACTGTCTTTGAAAAAAAGTAATTCGGAGCTAAAATTAAAGTTATTATCTTCAAACTGAGGCAGCACTGGGCTCTCTCTTACAGCATTTCCAGCAGCGGAAATGGTTCCATTCAGAGATAAAGCAGAGAGCAAAGCTGGTATCTCCCCCCTCAGATCTGACTCTCCCCCTGCAAATTTTTAATTAGATTTGATAGCTTTTGTTTGAAATCTCCAGGAGTAAGGGATTTCTCAGCAATGCAAATCTATCTGCTTGTTGCACTCACTAGGCACATGTACCCACCAAGGCGTTACTGCCTGCACTCAAGGAAACAAAGATTCAATAAGCACAACTGCAGGAATCCCATCAAATCTGTGGTGACATGCTCAAGTGTCACCTCTGTGCTGAGCCCAGCACCAGCACTGGGCTGATCTGTGGGAGGGAGGGCAGTGCTGGGGCACACTGGTGTGGGCACTGCTGTGCTGACTTACAGCATCTGGGGTGTCAGGAGGGTGGCACCTGTCCCCAAGCCCAGCACAGCAGAGCCTGGGCCTCTGCATCCTGGGTGTCCATAGCTGCTCCTCTTCTGCCCTCAGCTGTTCCTGCTGCCCCTTCTGCAAAGGTCCTGCTCCATTTTTACCTGATTTTAATAAATGTTTCTCATTTTTCCCTCTTGTTTCTGTTTGCATTAATTTTCTCTCTCCATACTCTTTTAACAACTCTCATGTGCCAACACCTCCACAACACGTTGCTTCTCTGTGGTCAGTGCCAACCATGGCAAAGGGAGAAAGGAGTCCTGAGCCAGAGGGTTGAATTTCAAATCAGCTCAATGGGAACTCTTCTTGTTAGAGACCATTCCTCATTAGACACCATCCTAAGCAGAGAGAGCAAATGAAGGAGGGACTCCAGGGGGCAATCTGTTTACTGAAAACTATCTGGATCTCCAAGGCAGATCAAATACTACATTTCCCTTCCTTAATTCATCTTCTCCCTTGTTCTCCTGTCCTACTTTTTGTACTCATGAGGCATGCTGAAGCTGGACAACACACTTTGTTCAGTTGTTCTTCAGATGCTGAGATGGGGCTCATTTCTGTCAAACACAGTCTGAGTCCATGTGGTGCCCCACAGCTCGGGCTGCCAACTACTCCCACCTGTGATCAAGTGGGTACTTTGGTGGTAGAGTGATGGAGGAGGTGAAAAGCAGAGGCATGAGGGTGCTTTGTAGCACTGGGCAAGGCACAAAAAGCAATGTCTGAGCTCTGTCCCACAGACACATCATTTCAAGGTGGAAAACAAACGAGTGGAAGGTCAGTGAGCATCACCTGGGCCACGGGACCCATGCCAGACACGGATCACACAGAGGTGTTCAAATGGAAGCTGGAGGCTAGCTGAAGAGAGAGTTAAGAAACATTTATATAGCTAGTTTGAGATACTTACATTTTCTCCAAGAGGGAGAACACAACATGAGTGAAGAAGGAATAAATAAAATCAAATAAAATACCCTGCAAAGGATTGTGAAAAATTAATCCAGGTAGCCTGCTAATCTCTAGCTGATGCATCGCTCTGCTGTACAGCAGCCAAGGAGCTGGCTCGATATCCTTTAACAAATATTGTTTAAAAGTATGACAACTATTGCTATCATATTCAGCAGCAGCTACCACAGGTCTCTGAGGTTTTCCTACTGACACTTTCCAGTGTAAATGTAGCTGTTGGCATACAAATGATTCGGTATCATGATTATTGATTACACTGGAGGCTGGTGGTATCTGAAGGTAGTTAGTCAAAGTCAACACAGTGAATGGTGTTAAATATGAATATTACTTACACACTAATACTACTAATACAAATATACATTATCAATCAGTGACAGGGCCTTTAAGCAATAAGCATACAATGTCATGCCTAATTTGTGTGCTTTTAATTGTGATTAAAAGTTCAATTTGGAGCACTATGACACAAATGGCTGGCATTACTCAACATGGTTCAAAATACTGGAATTAGCTCTTGTGTCCCCTAATTTCTAGTAATCTTTGTCTCTTGGCATTAAAACAACTCCTTCCCAGTCTCTAACCCACTTGTTCTGCTCCAGCCATTTCTGAGGCAGCATTTCATCAGGCTGATGCTGAAGGCACACACATGTCTGGGACTGGATTAGGAATTACTTCAAAGTTTCCCTATAATGCACATTACTTGAGTATCATAAGCAATGACTACTTACTGACATGTTTATGCTGATGTCTTTTGAAAACAGAGCTTGAAACAGAGTCTTGGAAAACTAACCTACCAATTTTCTATCCCTTGTACTTGCCAGGCCTAGCTGCAGCTTAATATGAAACCGGTGTCTGGATCAGAAAAGACATTCAGAGCTACTAATTCTGTCAGCAGCACAAACGGGACTTTGGGAACGCAGTTAAATAAGGCCAAGAGAACTCATGCATATTAAATATTACTACCTGCTGAAACTTATTTGGCATGCAAGGAACATCAAGGGCTGACTGTGAGGAGAGATGCAACACACGCCTGTCGCAGTGAGACAGCACCAAAACGGGGGGGAATGTGCCCCATGGCTGTGTGTCCCATGGCTGTGTATCCCAAGGCTGTGTGTCCCGTGGCTGTGTCTCCCATAGATGTGTGTCCCAAGGATGTGTGTCCCATGGCTGTGTGCCCCATAGATGTGTGTCCCATGGCTGTGTATCCCAAGGCTGTGTGTCCCGTGGCTGTGTCTCCCATAGATGTGTGTCCCATGGCTGTGTATCCCATGGCTGTGTGTCCCATGGCTGTGTATCCCATAGATGTGTGTCCCAAGGATGTGTGTCCCAAGGATGTGTGCCCCATGGCTGTGTGTCCCATGGCTGTGTGTCCCATGGGTGTGTGTCCCATGGCTGTGTGTCCCAAGGTTGTGTGTCCCATAGATGTGTGTCCCATGGATGTGTGTCCCAAGGATGTGTGCCCCATGGCTGTGTGTCCCATGGCTGTGTGTCCCATGGGTGTGTGTCCCATGGCTGTGTGTCCCAAGGTTGTGTGTCCCATAGATGTGTGTCCCATGGCTGTGTATCCCACGGCTGTGTGTCCCATGGCTGTGTATCCCATAGATGTGTGTCCCAAGGATGTGTGTCCCAAGGATGTGTGCCCCATGGATGTGTGTCCCATGGCTGTGTGTCCCAAGGCTGTGTGTCCCAAGGTCTATCCCCAGCCATGGGCACTAACAATGCTGGGGTGGCTCCCATGGCATCACTCAATGCCACACGTGCAGTTCTGTGCCACAAGGCTGTGTTGGTTAAGTGGCTGCAAAGCCTGTTTCATTTTTCTCTGCTCACATTTTCAGCTGACTCTGCGTCTGGGAATGCCTGTGAGGTCCCTGGAGAGTTTGTGCTCTGGTCTGTAGTGCAGACAAAAACAGATGAGGCCAAAATACAGCTGAACCTGTGATCACTGGTTTGCCAGCACACACAGCACCTGGACAGGGGCTGTGAGTCCCAGAGGCACATACATCTCTGCATACATCAGGCTTGGAATGATCCTCCCTAAAAGTTCATGAATGATCTCAAAAACAGGGGAAGTTCTGCTGCAGAACTCCTGATCTAATTAGAAAAAAATCTGCTTCACCTTAGGGAACGAGGTAGGTTTCATCAGACAAATGGCTTGCTGAATGTGGGGAGAGTTAAAACACTAGTATTTTAAAAATGGTAGTCCTGAAGCAATACAGATAATTATGCATAAGAAAATATGTGTTGAGAATGTGGGAGTTAATGAAACAGAACTCTTCATGTGTAGCTCCACAAACACTTGCAAATTATTGTTCTTTTTTTTATAATTAGTTTTTAGATTACCTGGGAATGAAAACAGCAAGGACAACACTCGACAGTGACAGAGATGTTGAAAAGACTCAGATCTTTTCAGAGCTGCAGAAAACCTGAGGCTGTATAAATGCTCCCTGGCACCTTCAGCCAGAGCAGCAAGCCTGTGTTGGACACAAAGCCATGAACTGCTGGGTAAGAGGGACCTGGAGTGGTGTCTTGCAGCTCTACAGACATTTTCTACCCCAGCTAAAGAGTTAAGCTATTAACCCAAGCTAAAAGAAACTACAGCAGATGTCAAACCAATGTAAAGGTGGCCAAGCTCTACAGTTCAGATCCAAGCCTATACCTCAGTCACTGCTCAGCCAGCACCCAGCCTAGCTCCATGTTGCCTTTCCCTTCAGTCAGAAACCTGGCTACAGAAGTGGCATAAATTCATTGACTTCTTCAGAAGTTCCACCAGCCAAGACTTTGGACTGTACCTTCTTCCTGGAAGCTGGCCAGAGTTCTTTCAGTTGCCAGCATCTTTCACTCCTACTGCAAGTTTCTGCTCAAGTGTTCGGGTCATTGCTTTGTTAATGGTGTATTTATAAACGCTTTGTAAAGAGTTAGTAAATGAACAATTGATGGTTCAATAAATCATCAATCCATTGCTACTGAGGCTGAAGGATCTAAAGGTCATTTACAGCCACAACTTAAAATGTTCTTCATCACCTTCTATGTTCTGCTAACAAAGATTTTCTACCACTCACTACTCTTATCTGTAAGGTCTCATAACATACTTATCAGTTATTCACTCTCTATAAAATACATATTCCTGTAACCTTCAGAGTGTGAACCTGCTTATTTACATATGGATGTCACTGGTTCAAGGTTTCTGTAAGGAACAGAAAAGGCTGGAAATGCTGTGGTATGTTCAAGGCAGTCTCATCCCACCACCTCTGACAAGGCGAGAATTCAATTTACTGAAGTCACGGCAGCTGGTGGGTGCAGTTCATTTTTAGGGGGCACAGGATTTGTTATGATGGAGGACAAAATCTTTTTCATCTTACATTTTTGACTGAGAGTGTCTGGTCACAGACATCACAGCGGCTCCATCAAAAGTGTTAACTTGTGTATTGTATTATTGACTAGACTGATAATAACCTGGCACTGCTGAAACAACATCAACAACGCTGAGATGACACACACTTTATCTCAAATATTCCTTTTTCAAAACAACCTCTCTTCCTATTTTCCTAGGCACAACAAACAAAATAATTGTTCTTGTTCACGGAGGACAAAATAATTTTTCTTCAGATCTTTTTTTTACCCAGGGGAAATCTCTTTTTCCACCCAGCTAAAGAGGTAATCTATTTTCTTTATCCTTCCACCCCAGTCCAGAAGCTGTGTCAACATGGTTAACTGGATACCTGATAAAGCTGACAGAATGTGCATCTCCGACGGCGCTGTTTGGAGTGTGGTGTCAGTGGAAGTGACCTGTGCCGCTCCACTGACATTAGAGCATCCCTGGCACAGCTATTACGGGGCCAGGAGATGTGGCTAAGGCTGATAGCAATCCAGGAAACAGCCTTTCACAACCACTCCAGGAGAGAACTAAAGCGTGGATGCAGAAAATATTTGAAATTTTCCAGGGCTATCATGCAAGGTGCAACATATTTTTTTTAGCAATTTGTGGGACTGTATCTGCTGTGCAATTATGCTGTGCAATAGAGGGGCTAGGATTTATATCTAAACATAACAACCAATTACACTCCAAGCATTCTGCAGGTGAAGCATTTTATGAACTAGGATAGCATGAGGCACCACTTTTGAGTGTAATTAATCTTAATTAATTCCCTCATATTTAATATTAGCCTATCTGCGTATTTAAAAGCCTATCTGACACACCCCCATCATACTGACTGAACATCTCCCAGTGAATTAAAATGAAAAATGACTATAGCAATTATTTCATGTTTAGCTGCAGTAATGATTCTTAAATTAGTAATTTCCCAAGACATGCTAATGGAGTGACTGGCTTCTCCTGGCTTTGGGTGGTTCAGTATTCACATGAATTTGCATGGATTTACCAATGTGAAGATGCACCATTTCAAACAAATGAGTCTGACTTTGTGTCCGAAAAGGACATAAGTGTGTCACCACTTCACAGAATCACAGATCCGTTTGAGCTGGGAAAGGCCTCTAAGATCATCAGGTCCAGCCATTCCTCCAGCACGGCCAAGCCCACCACTAAACCATGTCCCCAAGTGCCACATCTACATGTCTTTTAAATCTCTCCAGGGACGGGGACTCCACCACTGCCCTGGGCAGGCTGTGCCAGGACTTGACATCCCTTTAGGTGAAGAAATTTTTCCTAATATCCAACATAACCCCCCCACCCCAGCACACCTTGAAGCTGTTTCTTCTTGTCCTGTCACTTTTCCCTGGGAGCAGAGCCCGATCCCCACCTGGCTACAACCTCCTTCCAGACTGCAGAGAGTGAGAAGGTTCCCTCCCAGGCCTCCTTTTCTCCAGACTGAACATCTCCACCTCCCTCAGCTGCTCCCTATCAAACTTACTCTCTAGACCCTTCCTCAGCTCCCTTGCTCTTCCCTGGACATGCTCCATCCCTCACTGTTCTCCCGAAACCAGGATTTGAGGTGGGGCCTCCCCAGTGCTGGGGATGTCACAGGGGGATGGTCACTGCCCTGGCCCTGCAGCCACACTGTTGCTGGTCCAATCCATGATGCCACTGGCCTTCTTGGCCACCTGGGCACACGCTGGCTCATGCTCAGCTGCCACCAATCAGCACTTTGCATTGGTTTGGCTGATTTGGCAAATCCCTTCTTGAACCCAGCACATCTGGTCCAGTTCTGCTTTGAGCTGGTGAACCCAGATAAAACTCCAGATGTTTGATGCTTACATGGTAGGAAGCCCTTTCTTCCCTGTCCATCGGGCGGGTCACATACATCCTGCCAGACACGGGGTCAATGCTGAAGACTTCCATCGGCGGCTGGTCGGCTCCCACTCCAGTGATGCTGTACCTGATATGGATCTCTTTGTCCTTATCGGAACGAATCTGGATGGAATAAAAAAGACAGGAATCCATAAGTTTTGGACAAAAGCCATCTGGATGTTTGAGCAATTTTAAAGATCTGAGCCTGAAGGCCGCACAGATGTAGTACTGCTGTCAATTCTGACAGGGGAGCAGAACACCAAAGGTTTGGCAAAAAGCCATGAAAAGTCTATTCCACATAGTTTCAGCTATTTTACTGTTCTTTTATTCATGACTATTCTCTGGAAATCATGGAAATAATGAGTTTTTGACTCAGATGTGGAAGGGCCCAAAATGCACAAAACCCACTGTTTACATATTACTGAAACCCTGGTTTTCTTAAAGTGTCCAAATTTTTCAGCCATACCCAGAGTCTCCCAGCCATTAATCACTTCTGAAAGTGCTGTCTGCAAGCTCCCACATCGTATTCTCAGTCCCTGTGACTGTGCACACAAATACTCCCAGGAAATTCAAAGACCGGGGCTGTTTGCTCCCTCTCTGTCCAACCCTGCTGGCTTGACAAGGCCAGGCTGGGAATGCCCAGTGGGATGTTACCATTTCATGTGATTATTTGTTGAGAAGAATCATGTTTTGGACATTGTTTCTGAAAGCCCTTCCCTCCCATACCTTGCAAACAACACTGCAAACAGAGTACAGCACAAGGAGTTCCATGAACCTTGGTTACAGAGACAAGGAAGAAAAGAAGAGAGGTTAATATGTTGTCCTAGCAACCCTGACTATCTCTTTAAACACAAATTTAATTTTCTGATCAAATGCTGAAAGAAGTTCTTGCAACAGCATGACTATTCCCGAAAGAAAGTGCAAGGTACAAATAAATTACCACCCCCTGCACCATCACAAACTGTCTTGGCACTGTAAAAGCAACGTGCATAAATTTTTCCCTAACAGGTCTATGAATACAACAAAGTAGTGGGAAGGTAATAGATCCCTCGTAGCTGAGTGCACGTTATCACCTCTGTTATGGCAGCTGCACGCTTGAAGTGCACTCAGTGGGGGCAGGAGACCCTGTGTCCCCCAAACAGCCCCAATTTGGGGAGCAAAGGTTGTTTACCAAGGGAAGGGGAGGCTTTGCTTGTCAGGCAAAGGAATTGAGAAGGGGCTGTAGCTGCTCTGCACTCCCCCCATATGTGACCTACTGCCATCCCTTCCTCTCCTGACGCAGCAGGCTGACAAGGAGCTGGATGTGTCGGTGCTGAGCAGTATCACATCCCTGGCTCCAAGACTCTGCTCTGATGCCTTTGTCCAGATCATTACCAAGTTTGTACACTCTTTTCTTTGTACTGCCTCCACCACACCATTCATTGCTGTTAACAGCTAATCATGCCAGTTATTACAGGACACTGCCAGGATTGATCTGCACAGCACCTACCCTGCTGGAGCTGAAGGTCAGGGAATAGAGACAGTTTCATCTGTCTTTTCTCTCGAGGATTTGCTGCTTGTTACACCATTAGCATCGAGGAAGACTGATTGGACTTACACTGGCACAGTCACTTAGAATTGGGACTGGGGACACTGAACGTGCCCTCATGCTGCACACGATGGTTTATACACGTTTTTGTGGGCCTAGTGGGTATTTGTAATAGAAAACCCAAGCAGACAGGCATGAATCCAATTTTCATTAGCAAATCTGTGGGTGCAGAAAGGTATGTTAAAATCAAGCTTTGCTTGCACAACTGTGGTTTTAATGACGGCAGCAGAACTCACCAGCCCAGTAACTGAAGACCACAGTCCCCATCTGCAGAAGGTCAGCTCTGACCCAGCCAGAGGAAAAGGGCTGGAAACCAAACTGGTGTCAATGTCTGTGCAAATGCATAGCTCAAGTCAGGGAGCTCAAGATCCAACATGCTACATCCACATCTGTAGCTTTAAGTGAAAATGAAGGAAGACACTACTGAACCTCCAGCTTAGAAATTAAAAAGGGTAATGTGGGACACACAGCTGTATGCCTCCATAAGTATCTGCACAGCTCCAACGAATCTGCAACGAAAATTTTTCCTTAGCAAGACTGGACAAAACCCACCACAACTCAACCAAGGTCTCTGCACTTTTCCTGCCTTTTTGCTTATTGGAACATGGGACCCAGGAGGGTCTCCCCAGCCCCAGCCTGGCTCAACTGTGGCTGCACTTGAGTACAAGCACCAAAGAGCTAATCAGTCTCTCCAGAGGACCAAAATGGAAGCAGTTTTAACCTGAATCTCAGAAGGGGAAAGCCTGTTAGTTCCTTGTGGACATTTTTCTGCTCTATTTCCTGTTGCGTATTTTACCCAGATCCCATTGTGATAGAAGCATTAGAAATGCATAGAGAGAGACAGAAGCAGGGAAAAGGAGCCTGGATTTAAATATTCAGTGCTAAAGGCACTATATTTTATTTTCAGGAAATGCAGATAAACAGAAGCTCTCGAAGAAAGCTATGTACAGTTTAATAAAGTGCACGCTATAGGATGTCCTTGCAGCACTTTTATTAGCATTAATAGGGTCTAAGCTGTCTGTATGTAAATCATTGCAGATCTAGGAGATGGAATATATCATAAGACCCACACGACTTACCCAATTATACTGAGAGAAATCCATGAGCTAATTATACTGCGTTGAGCAAAACAAAGAGAGGGGGAAATATGTTACAAATATTCAGCAGTGACTCGTTATTTGCAGTTAATTGTGATCACAATACAATGGTTTGCCTGTTACCTGTACTTAAATTCATTTCCAGTAAGAATATGAGGGCATGAACTGTTCAGTAAAAATCATGCAAGAAGTAGCACTTGTCACAGAAAGTTGCAAAGACCATTGTCAATGAAGCACAGCACGCATTACTACCAGGGAGATATTTATCACACACATGCTTTTTATACTGGAACATATAATTTTAGCACTCTTAATGAGATTTAAAGTAAAAAAAGATTTTTCAGTAATCCTTTAACATTTTGACCAAAGGTTTCATTTGCGTAATTCCCAGGGTGCAATTTAGTAAATCTTGTTGAGAAGTTAAGAACATTATCTGAACACAATGTAAGGTTTACTTCTTTTGTTGAAACTATTCCTGGAGCAGTTTACCATAATAATAATAAGAAGAATAAAAATTCCTCTAGTCCCAAGGAGCTCTCTAGATCAGGAGAAAAAATTACAGATTGGAGGAATTTGCTGGTTCAGAAAGGAGTTACTTTTTCCTTCATTTATGCCTGGAAAGTGAGAAGAAGATGGTAACAGATCCATATGATAATCTTCTGACTGGAGAACACACACATGAATTTTCCTTTCATTTATCTCTCCTTTTATAATGCAGTCAAGAGGTATGCAGGGCTCTGGGTTACAGAACAGATGGCAGAAGGATGGTTTTCCTTAGCTGCATTTATACATTTTTCAGTCAGAGAACCCTTGGAGCTTTGAGCTTCTCCAGTGCCAGGCATGATACAACTCTGCATATGATGATGTGAGCAGGATGAATGATGATGGCTGATGACTGTCATAAGGGGAATTTGCTTGTAAAGCAGCTTTTATGCTTTAAAAAACCCCTCTGGGATGAAGCTGGGAGTGGATTGTTACACTGGTGAGGGAAAATGTCCCAGATCAAAAGGCAATTTATGTTGGAAGATGCAATCCCTTGTTCCTATCCTACCTCATGAACACAGGTGGCATTTTCCATGCAGGAAACCTCACCTACTCTGAGAGATACAAATGGACCATCTGGGAAATGTGGGATCAGCCACCAAAGCCCCATAGGGAACGTGCAACAGAGCCAGGCACTGCACTGGTGTTGCCAGCCCTTTGCTTGGCTGTGGCCAGCAAGGACAGAGTGGCCTTGCAGCCCAACAGTGAGAAGTCTGAGCTCAAAGCATTGATGCATCATCCAAAACATGCCTGCAACTCAGAACCAGAATGCCAAGAGTCTGACTCAGCCCTTGTTTCTACAGAGTGATCCCAGAAACAGGAGAGATGGTGTGATTTCACAGACAGGTATTTTCCACTGCGGGTTCTGATATAATACCTAAAATGTGTGAAAATCAACATTACAACTCCTGAGATAATACAGGGCTAAGCCCTCCCGAGCTGCCTTTCTCCTCTGCAGCAATGTCACATTTAGATAGAAAAGCAGCCTGTGTTTGTAGCACAGTTCTGTATCCTGCTTTTACAGATAACATCTTAGGGTTAGAGCATCTCCATCACGATTTACTGGGCAGTTAAACCATTCCCACAAGTTTTACTGGTGGACAGAATTTCAAGTGATGAGCTCCTCTAAGGTATCAGATTTTATCACTGGTTTTCTCCCGTCGATCCACATGCTTGTGCTTTCAGAACTTCCCTTTCTTGCTGAGGGGGTTTGAATTACAATCCCTCCCTCTCCTCCTGGCTGGTGACAGGAGCCACCACAGCCCCCTGTAAGGCTCCCGTGCCAGGAGCAGGGCTGTGGAAAGCTGTGTGGTCAGCAGATTGGAGGGCACCAGTGAGACTGGAAATGGAGCATGACACTGCCAGAAAGAAGAGTGTCCCGACAGAGACTGTTTAGATATCAATAAAGGAAATGCCTGGAGGCCTGAGGGTGTGTAAGGAAATGCTGAACAAACAAGGACAACTGAACCTACAGAAGACAAGATGTGACTGTAACAATAATACTCCTGTACCTAACAAACTGTATTTAAAGAATTTCATGAGCCCTACATGGTTTGGGTTCTGTCCATCACCATGCAAAGGTAATATATAAGTGCCTGGGAATATATCTGGAGGAAGAAAAACAGGAAATTTATTCTCAGTTGCATTTTCCTTCCACAGAGCAAACAAGAAAATAAATTTTCTTTGATGTTCTCCATCTTGCTCTGTAACATATGGAGTCAAGAATGCCCTTCAAAAAATACTTAGTTTCCCAAATCTCCCATAGCGTACTATGCAACATTTGCACTAATATGACCTGGGGATACTTAGACTTGATTTTTTTGTTTTATAAACCCCATTATAATTATTAATGAACACATAAAATAATGTAAATGATAAGCAGTAAGTGCCTTTTATTATTAAGCTCTTAGCTATTTTGCCCATTAAGAAAACCAAATTAAAATAATTGAAGACTATAATCTGTCATGCATTCAAAATGCTCCATAGAAATTCAGACAGGCAAACATATTCAAAGCCTTTAAAAGAGCACACTTAAGAATCAGTCTAAGCATTCCAGGATTGGCTCATTAATTTTAGTGGAAATATTTTAATTCAGCTACTCTTACTGCTTATTGAAATCTTTGCTAAGGACTTACTTATTTATTTTTAACTGAATTTGCAATATGTTTAGGACTCATTTGTATAAAAGTTCTTAACTCTTATTTCACAGTTGTTTTAGAAGCCAGTAAAGAGACACATCTTTAGCCCTGTATTTCCAAACAAATTACTGTGTGTTGCTGAAAGAATCACATATGGTTTCAGGGAAAAGATGCAAAAGTCAAGCAGACAGGCAAAAATTAATCCAGATTTGGAGACCCACCCAGGAGAAAGTGGCATTCACTAACTCGTCTCCTTTTATCGCACTTGCCAATGATCCCAAGCTATGTCCCAGAAGGAAAAAAAGCCCACCAAAAAACAAAAAAAACAACCAGAAAATCCTCTAAAACATTTCCACTGTCTTTGGAGAAAAATGCCTCCTCTGTGCCTTGCAAAGAGGATGTTTGGACATGGCAAGGGCAGGTGCCATGTTTGAATAAACCCAGCATTCCCACTAACTCCAACCCTGGGTTTAAGAGCAGCCTGTCCTGCAAGTTTTCACCACTCACTGGACAAAATGACTATTGACCGAGCCGAGTTTCCCATGGCAGTGGGGTTTGCAAACAAGGTTACCTGGGAAAGATCTCCATTGGCAAAGAAAGAAGGGATGGAGTTGCACAAATGTACTTTGGATTTCTTTTGCCCCTCAACTAGGACTGGTTTCATGTCACACAAGACTTTCTAAAAACTTTGTATTTGGTCCCAGAAAACAGAAGGGAAGCAAGTCTTTCCAGAGTGAAATCCATCCTTCCCTCTTGAAAGCCTAATTATGCATCAGATTTTCTGGAAGAAGTGGTTTTCTCTTTCCACATATTGGAGAGAGAGCACCAAGGACTACCCTTAAATAGATACCCAATTTTCACATGATTGAGATTCACTGTGATTAACACCTTTCTTCCTGCACTTACAAACAGCATTTCACTACTATCACTGCTACTGTCCCAGAGCTTAAGTTTCTTCCTCTTCTTTAATAAACAAATCAAAAGCCAAACTATAAAACACTCCCTTTCTCCAAAGCCTGGATCTCTCCCCTGTCAGGTTAACTTGTCCTCTGTTCCAGCTGAAATCTACGCAAAGTGATTTGTAACATATTTATTTTGATGATAAAACAAATAGTGTGACAGAGAGATTAAAGCTGTCATTTATGTTATTGATATAACTGATGATGCAGCCTGCATTAGAGAAAGAAACAGCACTATAAGATGCTTGAGAAGCAAAGAGAAGAACCTCTCCCACATGCCCAGTTTGTGCTCCACCACCTCCAGAGGAGCCCATTCCCATCCAGCTCGCCTGCTCCTTACCAGGAGGATTTGCTTCCTCTGCACGGACACTGAATGCTTGGCTAAGGTGCTCCACCAAATGTTCAGCTGCTGACAGGCTCCAGCATTTCACAGCTCCTCTGGCTTCCACGGGGCTCCCTCTGTCCAAGGGCCCCTCTCCAACCCTGCTGCTCCCTTCAGGCCAATTCCATCCACATGGACACACTTCTCCAGAACCTTCCCTATGCCTGTTGGTTGCTTTGTTAGTTTTCACTCCTTCTCTCCCTTCCAAGTTTTTTTGAGTTGTTTACCAGGATTTTGCTCCTCTACCTGGGCGAAAATGTAACACTGAGCAGATGGAGAAGAGCATATAAATCAAGCTCAATAAGGAGCTGGTAATGCAGTGGGAGAGGAGAGTTTCTGCCTGTGACTCAGGCCAGTAACTGTGTGTGATCCCATACACACGCACAGGATGAAATTGAACTTGTCAGACTCACAGTCTAATTCAAAACTACCATTATTCTGCTTGGATAAAAGCAAATAACAGCCCCTTTGCCTAGGAAACTGAGTTTTGTACATGATCAGATGAGACACTACAAGGACAGAATACCTGGTGTGAAGCAGCACATCCAGGCCAAGGATCTGCTGCAGCTTAACTTTGCTTTCCTACCTGCTGAAACAGCAAAGATTTTATGCTGTAGCGTGAGCTGTCCTGACACAACAGGACTGAGGTCTGCAGGGCTCTCGGTGTAGTGGCAGCTGGACCAAAGTTTCTGAGTGGTGACTTGGGACTGCCAGCAGCTCAGACGATGGCAGACCTGCCAGGTCTCTGCCTTTACCAGTAACAACTCAGTAAATTGCAATTTGTTGCATGGCCTTCATGATTAAATAATTAAGTAATTTTCATTACTCGCTATTATGAAGGTCAAGGAGCCAATGTGACTGTATCAGCAACCAACCAATGCTAATGGGTCTTCCACATCTAACGGTAATTGATACAGCACAGTCATTTCTAAAGCAGTACATGCCTTTCTTTGGGCCTTTTGCAGCCAGTTCAGTTTCTAAGAACTCCAGTGTGGAAATGCTTCAGGCTGTAGCAAGGTGAGAGACAGGGAGGAGAGCAGCTCTGATGGGAGGAGAAGATACAGTGGATCAGCAGAACACCTCCACGTGACACCTTATCACTGCCAGAACATTGATAGCAGAAGCAACAAAACTCATTTTTACTACTCTTTCCTTATCTCTCTTACAAGAGAGCAGATTCTCCACTGCAGTGACTGAAGGCATCCCAGTGGAGCTGATGTGCTGCTATCAGGTGAATTTTGGCCCTGAAGAACTGAGGCTTGTTCATACTGTGCAAGATGCAAGTGGTTGATACTGACTGACTGGGATTTGAACCAGATGCACAAGTCCCCCTCTGCTGCAGAGGATACTCCACAACAAAAGGTGAAAGGAAATACCTCTGAGAGTTCAAAGCACACTGCTCTTACTCCTGTGCCAGAGGAGTCGTGACAGGCAAGCGAAGATCATCCTTCATAAACTATTTATGAAGGGCTACACAGTTTCTTTGCACAGGGTACCAGCCTGCAGTGCCTTCTTGCAGCTGGCCCCACAGCTGTCTGTGATGGCTGTGCCTAAATGAAGACAAAGTCAAGGAAAATAAATCAGGGCAGCAGGGATCTGTCCTCATTTCTTTTTGAAGTGTATCTGTCCTGAAGCCTTATGACATTACATCAGGTCTGCCACAAAGCCAGCCTGGAAAAGAGAATCCAGCACCTTTCTGGGTAAAACTGAGCAGGAAAACCAAGCATTCAGTGCAGAAGGTAAGCAAGGGTAGCAAATACTGACCTACACAGGAGTTACCTGATCAGTGTAACTAATGATGGAGGCCCTCAGCCGGTATAAATCAGTGTAGACTCACAGGCTTCAAACAGAGGCATGTTAATTTATTTCAGCTAAAAAGCTGGCCCATGGCATGTAAAAATTTTAGCTGCACAGCAGAAGAACAGGTGAAGAATGATCTTTGTACAAAGGCACAACGATTTAGCACAAGCAGCATTCCTCCCCATAGGACAGTGAGCTCAGACACAGGGAACAAGCATTCAGTGGAGAACAAACACACTTGTGTCCTCAGGAGGGGAGTTTTTCACAGAGTCAGGGGTATAATTGGTCTTAGTATGACCTTTGCTTTTGTAGTGAGCTCTGGCTTTTCCAGGCATGTATAGACATGCACTGACCTCCAATGGCATGATGCCCACAGATATTACTGATCATGGAGAAGTGATGCTGTGGCATGAGTGTGAATGCTGGTCTCAGCATAAAACAAGGCTTTTGGACCTGTCTGCAAATAGCTAACAATAGGAAACAACAAAACCCTTCAGTGTGTCTATTTTGGAGAACAAAATCTGCTGAGGCTCATGTTTGAGACACCACTTTGGGATGCTTGCAGAGCAGGATTTAAAGCTCTGCAGCTCTCGAAGTCTCTCTGAAAAGCTTAATTATGGGAAAAGCAAACTAATTTGTTTGCTCTGCAGGGTAGATTACATGGGATAAGTGTATATGGAAGTTATTGCAGTGGTCAGTAAAGGGAAACACCAATGTGAGGAGGAGCAAAGCTCATGGGCATCCATGGAAGTCTAGACTCAGTGATCCTTAAAGGTTCCTTCCAGCTTGGGATAGTCTATGGTTCTATGATTTACTGCCCACTACACAATGCCAGTGTGAGATGACTTTGGTCCTAGTGCCTCGTGCACTGGGGACAGGAGATTGCCTGCAAGGAAATTTCAAACCTGGCTGAACTCTGCTCCCTTGGAATGAATTCACAGGGCTCAATTTCTGGCAACCTTTCCTCTTTCATTAACTATATTTCTGTATGGGTTTGATCTGAGACCCCTGCTTGCTTTGACTTGAGTTCATGTTAGACTTACTCATATGACTTATTGATGTGCTTCCCATCCACACACTTTTAATGCAAAGAGGCAGACAGGCCAGCTCGAGGACATGGCGCCACAGATTTAAAAAAAAAAGAAAATAGCAGCAATTTCTGACATGTTATAGGGCCTCTTCATATCTCACTTCCATTTATGGCACATTTTGGTTTTGGATTTAACTCTCCAAAGCCATTAAGAGTCCTCAAAAGTCCCAAACACAAGTTTCCCACCCTTCAAAAACCCCAATAACAACAACTGCATTCACATCATCCTCCTAACAAGGATGGAGTCCAGTCTGCTCTGGGATGCTCATTCTCAACTGCCTTTTTAACTGCAGATACTCTGACAGACACACTGAACTTCTTGTTTAATATTTTTTTTCACTATTATTAATTGATAATTTAATTTCTGATCTGGTGAATTACATGCAATTCCTTCACCATCAGTGAAATGACAAGTTTAGAGCAGAATAGTTTAGGTAAGCAGATTGTCAGTGCTTATGGCTGTAAGACATAATTATGTACAGCCAACTGTGTAACGCGCTTGAAAAAAATTATAAGCCTAGGCACAGAAATTAAAATTATTTCAAGATGAAGTTGTACAAATACAGCTGCAAAAGGCTGCAAAATCCTATTAATTTATTCCAACTGTAGTGGGTAGTGCAGGGGGGATCCAGCCCCCACCGCTCTGCCAAAAGAAGTTTAACTCCAACACCCAGCAAATAAAGGGCTGGATGTTTAAATCCAAACATGGCTCCAGAAGACTATTTCAGCTATTATTTATGTACTCATAAACTTCTGGGCATCAGCTGGTAACTTGGTATGATGACTCCTCAGCGTGTCAGGGCAAACATTAAACGCTGAATTACCATATGTCAGCTTAGGATAGTTAATAATTCTACTGCATCTTGGACAACTTGAAGGCTTTTCTGAAATTGCTGTCAAATCGAATCCTTCCTTCGATCAATAAAGCAGCACAACGAAATACACTATTTGTGGTGTTGGAAGGACTAGATTAGCAAAATACTGCAAATGCAACTGGCAGGGATAACAAACTGCACCTCCTAAGCAGAGATGCCCAATAAGCACATCAATACTTTCAAGGAGGTGACTCACATGTGTCTGTACATCACACACGTGTCTCTCTGTTACCTGCATTTCTGATTTGCCACCAGAGCCCCTCCCAGCCCTGAGCTGGGCATTACCTGTGGCTCTAACAGGCAGCAGGTAATTACAGGAGCGCTGTTTGTTCTACACCACTGGGCCCATCAATCGCAGCCCGAGGAGTGAAATAGGGAACGACTGCGAGCATGGGGGACACGTCCAGCCTGCTGCTTGTTTTCCAAGCTGTGTAATAGAGATATCCCTGGCACTCCTGAGGGTGAGGACCAGCAGCAATCTCTGGGAACAGCCAGGTCAGGTAGGAAATGCAGAAATCTGCACACTGGGCTTCACTTAGAGGGGTACTACCAACCCCAGATCACACTTCTGCTGCCACTTTTACTCTCAGTCAAGCACAGCTACAACAAACACACGCTACTACAGCACGTAAAACAGATTGGAAGAAATGTTATTTCCTCCGTGCATTTGACAGCATCAATGACACATTCAAAGACACTCAACAATGGCAAATCGGGACCAGATCTCCAGTGCAACTGTGTTCCTGCCACAGCACCTGAAACCTCAGTTAAATTATTCCTAGGCTTTCCTGCACCTCTTACCATGGTTATGCAGAATATCCAGCCCTGGCTTTCTGTAGTCCAGCCACAGGACATTGTGGTTTTCATGGAGCCCTGGAAGGGGTTTTTCCTCAAACCAACTGAAAGCAGAGGTGTTGCACCCCAGATGGCTTCACTGTGCAGCACCCAGCCTGCTCCTCGCTCCCATGAGCATCACTCCAGGAACAGAGCTGGGATACCCTGCTCCAGTTGCTTTTTTTTGAAGCACAAACATAAGCTGAGATCTTACAAAATCCCTGTGTTTTGTCGTGCTCTTTGATCTCTTCACTACATTCGCTGTCTTGTCAGATTTTATAGTTCAGTTGTGAGTCAGAAATATGCTCTCTGGGTCCTACAGATCCATCCCATCCAGCACACATGCCTTCCCAAAGCCTTGTTGGGAGCTGCTGACAGCAGGAGTGGACCTGAAACATGGTGGTCCCCAACAACCTTTAAAACCAACAGTAGTGAGTAAACGAAAGCCATTTCTTATAGCACATTTTTTGAGCATTTTGATTTTTGGTAATTCAGGTCACTCCACCCGATATTCCATTGCTGATTTAGTTGTAGTGGCTGTTCTCAGGCTGCAGGGCCCTGAGAAAGTGATGTGAAAGTAGCTGGTGGCAGGAAATTGCCTTCATAATACTTCAATTTAAAAAAGTTGATAATGATGCAGGGAATGGGTCCTGTGGGAAAACCTGAGGGTCCAAAATAATCCACCAGTGAAAGAATTGTGAACTGCTGACTTTCAGCATTTAATGGAGATAGAATTACAGGTCATCTTCCTCCATCGGTACTATGCATACTCAAAAGGTGATAGTAGAAAGAAATAGATTATTATCATTATTTCATAGAGTATCTTTTTTTAATCAGGGGAAATTAAAAGAAAACAGTCTGCCACATACCCAAATCACACAGCTGCTTTCAGCATGGCTTCTCTTAGTTCAGCTGTTTCACACTGACTTCCACTGGCTGCCAAGCTGACCCAGTATTTCTGTGCTGATTAGAGTGGATATTGCTTCATGTTTATTTCTAGGAAAGCTCAAAGTTGGCTCTTGTGCCTTTGAGAAGCTGGATGTATGTGGGGAAATGATGTTTCGTCAAACTCTAAATCTTCAGGATTTTTTTTTGCTTTTTAATAAGAAGCAGGAGGAAGATTTCCTGACCCTCTGAACTATCCCTGGGTTTGAATACGCTACATGGCTTGCCTGTAAACACAAGAAGAAAGCTCTTGTGTGAAACTTCTTAAACTGCAGAGGATGACGGACAGCAAATGGGATGCAAGCCAAGGAACATGACAATTAGCACAGAGAAAGTTTTCAGGGTTTATTCCATCAGTCAGCACTTAAGGAGGCTTTGAAGGGGAAAAAAGATCCTTTTTATATTAATCCACTACTTCTGCACTTTCCCCCTATTCCATGGATTTAGTGCTTAGCTGCTAAATATCTATATGCAGAGCTTTATTAAGTGGAGTTGGTTTACTTTTTGAAAGATTCCACATCCATTAGTTCATAGAGAGAAAAGAGGCAAAATCATTTCGCCTGCTGCAATACCCAGACTTTAAATGACGATTTACTCTTCCCCAGCTTTTAGTACTTAAAGATGTGGATGAGAAAAGAGCTGGCATTTCTTGCAGTGGTATTTGTGGTCATCACCTCACTAAAGAGCCGGTTGTGCTACCGATTATAAAGCAACTCAGTGAAAGCAAAGGGAAAAACCCTCCCATTTCACCCCCTTCCTGTTTTATCTTGGCAGACTTCACATCTTAAGAGGCACCTTACTGTTCCAAGAAAAAATATTTTCTTTTTCTTTACAAAGAAAAAGTTCTCTCAAGCAAGAACTTGGGCAACAGCAGGGGACAACGCCATACCAGTATTAATTAGCAAATTCCAAATGAATCATAGTTTGCGCTTAGCAGGGTATGCTTGAAAACCATGTGAACTTTTAAAATGCTGTATTGAGCATACTAGTTACATCTTACTTTTAATGTATTTTTTAATAAGACTAACAAAGGAAGAGTTGCTTTGAAAGGGCATCTTATTCATTTCCTCCATGGCCCTGTTCCCAGGCATTTGTGCTCTTGCCCATCTCTTTATTTGGAGGTTGACACTCTCCCTTAGCTCACCCCTTTTAGTTCGAGGACGCTCTGTGGGGACAGCATTTTCCCTCTAATTAAGAGGTGGCATGTGTGGTTGTCCCCACTGCCACCCGAATCACCAAGCAGGGGGTGCACTGTGACATGCCACACTTGTCATCTCCGTACCTCTTTGAACCTGACTCTCCAGGAGTCCAAGATGTGCCTTCCCTGCCAGGAATGGTGCTCCTGCAGGTCAGTGCTTCCGTGCACCCAACACCCTGCCTCAGCACAGGAGGCAGAACCGGGCAGGGGGTACACAGGGCAGCTACTGCAGTGATGGATTCTGATCTTAATTTCAGGGTTATTTAGGCTGTGATTAAGCTGGGGCACCTGCCAGTGCAAGGCTTATCAATTCTCTTTGATTTGCAAGACTCTGCATCTGTGTCAGAACTTCAATTCCGATGCAGACTCCATCACTGTTTTTCCTCTCTTTCACTTCAATATTGAGTTTAAAAGACACAGGAGCTGAGAGAAGAGACTGGGCCAGGCTAAGCAGCCATGGGAGGCTGTGAGCACTCACTCAGGTAGCACGCAAGGAGAAAAAGATGCCCTTGGCAAGGTAAGAAACGTGAGATTCCCAAGTCTCCTCATGCTTTCCCTTATCCTGGCAAACAGAACTGAAAGTGCACAGAAGAGCTGGGGGCTATTGCAACCTAAAGAACAACTGCAGTGTCCACTGGGATCCAGAACATTCAGAGCTATTTTAATCAAATTACTATCGATTAGGGACAAACTAGTGTCTACTGAAGTTAATGGACACATTTCCATCGACTTCAAAGGGCTCCAAAGCAGCCTGTAACACAGAAAACAAGCAAGTACCAAAATGAGAAAATGCATCTGAGTCTCGCCCTAATTGCATGAGATGAAAGAACTGTTTCAGCTGGAACTTTTTGAAACTGTTCTGCCCGAGACAAATGTCAAACAGCTCAAATGGTCAAAATTCAGCAAAGCTATCAGAAATAAGGACAGTCTGACAGCAGCAAGTGTGGCCAGCTATGGATACCATAGACCTGCAGACAGATGTATCTGCTCTACTGACAGTTCTGGAAGACCTTCACTAAATTATATAGGAAAAAAAACTTGTCAATTTTGTGCATCTATAGATATATACACTAATTTAGTTTTACTTTCCACTCAAGTTTATTTTCTCTAAGAAAGAGGAGATTTTTCTTCTTTTTCCCTGGAAGTGTTAGTGTGTTTAATTCCACACTACAAATGTATTGTTTGTCCTTTTGTCTTCACAGGACCTAATCATCTTCTCTGAGGGATGAATATGGAATCATGACATGAGCAATCTGTTTAAAGTAGCCTTTCTTACTGCCTAGAACATTTCATTGTCTTTAAAGCTATATATTCATGTGACACCCAGACATCCAATAAAACCCACAAATCTTAAGGCCTAAAAGGGATTTCTTTTAAATTTTGTAAGGGAAAAAAAATCAGGCCTGAATACTGGGAGGTCCTCACTTTACTGACCTTCACAATATTAGGTTCTTCCCAGAGGTGATGCAATTAAGTGTTGAATCCGTGGAAGAAATAAGTTTTTTTCCTACTGAAGAAGCTAAATTGAGAGGGCACTTTATATAGCTTGTAGGGACCAGCAGCATCATATTGTTGTCAACTCCAGCATTACCCTTCCCCAGCATGGATTCATTCCAGAGCTTTAGCAGGTAAATCCCCCCTGAGTCACTTGTGCTATGCTGGAATGGCAGCAGAGGCTGCAGTGGCTTTCCTGATCACAAAGTAGTTGAGAAAATTTGGGGCAGTAACTAAAGGAAGATTTTGGGTTTAAATGCTCCATCCTGCCTAGTTCCCCCTTCCATTACCATTCAAGAAGACGTTTTCCTCAAACTGTATCAGAATAAGTACCAGAATCTGCCTTTACATGCATACATACATATACATATATATACACACACATATATTTATGGATGGATGATTCCAGCACCACTGTTACCACCAGGAGAAGAATGCAAACACCCAACAAACATCCAGTTACCAGTACCCTGATCAGCAGCTCTTTTGGTAGAAAAGCAGGCAGAAGTCTGTCCCCCAGTGGCCCCAATTCCAGGGCTTTCCAGACAAACCCTTCCTCCATAAAAAGCCTGTGGGAAGAAGAGATGCAGAGCCCACCAGCAGCTGCTGGGAGCTCTTTCTCCAGCTCTGCTGCCATGTCAAACCACAAGGTTCAACCAGGGGAGATGCCATTCAGTGCGTTCCTTCGTGTTGCTCCCAACTCAGTGGTCACCTCTGACTGTGGGACTGGAGCACTGAATGAAGAGTGTCCAATCTCCATGTCACTTCAGACACCCACAGCTGGGATGGAAAGACATGGTTCAAGCATCTCTTAATGTCCTGTTATTTGTGGATCACTGACAGGGTTGATTATAACAGTTTGACACGACTCCAAAGGAGCTGTTATGGTCTATTGTATCAATAGGTACCTAGGGAGCCTTTAATCCACAGATGTATGTGGAACAACAGCGTACTAAAAACACAGTATTTTTTTTCCTTCTTGAAAGTTGCTATTGCTAAAGCAGTAAAAAGAAGTAAAAGTAATGCTCACTGTAGAAATAAAAGCCATGTCATTTTTTCCCGTGACAAGAGCACAAAAAAGTCTGAAACCCAAGATTTTCCCCCTTTCGGTTGTAATATAAAAATGATCCAAAATGTTTATGCCAGGAGACAATTTGGAATGACTTGTTTTCCTGCTGAGCTATAATCTCGGTCAGCGGGAATGCTACTGATGTGACTCCAAATGTATTGCTGCTGTAGTGTGAAGGAAAGAAAGGGTGAACTGTCATAACTCTTAAATTAGCAGAAATGGGGTTTTGTGTATAGGATGTGTGAAAGTTTGAAAGTAAGCACGGGGGGAAAACTGTTTGTTTTCCCTGGAAACTGGTAGCTGGATTTGATTAAGAAAAGTGCCCTTCCATGTTAGATTCTCATGAGGTTCCTGCAGATGGCAGAGACAGGCGTGGTGTGCAGGCACACGTACAGAGATACTGAAATGGTGCAGAGAATATACAATTACCACTTATGAAGTCACACACTCCTGCTTTTTATAAGCAGGTTCTTTCAAAACACTGATTTGCTCGGTGAGGTCTCTGAGATGCCACATACCCAGAGCACAGAGGAATTCAAATGTTTCCCTGAAAATCGCTGTTAAAAATGATTCACTTAATAAAGAATTCTGTTTACAAGCAAGGAGTTAGAAGATGTCTTGGAAACATCAGTTTGCTCATTCTTTAAGCAGCACCTTTTTGCAGATACAATATAATTTTCAAGAAAGGGTATGAGGTGCATAAACATCAAGGATCTTTCATGAGAACATCACTGACTTTTCAGTCCTATTCCCATTTAGTCCTGATACAGAAACACAACCAGTGGAAGTTTTGCAAGAGAATAAGCAAACATTTATGATGTTAGCAATTAAATCCTTACTTGTACAAGGGCCTTGGTATTTCCACTGACAGTCATGACAGAAAAGCACCACCATATCCTGAGAATACTAATAAAAAAATCCTTGAATGCAGAACTGCTGTCATGTGACTTGGCAAACTTCAAACCAAGGTCTTCAGGGGGAAAAAAGCCTGGGTTGCAAGTCCATACCATAAAAAAATATTTGACAGTATGTTTCAAAACATTTTTTAAATAGAGACTTCTGTTTCAAGTTATTAATGCCTTTAATATGGATTCTCGTCTCCTCTTTTTATTGCTCTGTGTGTCTTTCTGGTTATTTAAGGGGTTGTGAAAAGAGCTGGTCAGGACTTCAGGGCTCCCACTGCTCATCAGTGACAGATGCTGACCATAAAGTCAAAGCCAATGCTTAAAAGAAAAAAAGAAAGAATTCTACCCAGAATTCTTTTTTCTTCTCTCAGGGGAGGGAAGGCAAACACATCCATCCCTCCTCGTCCTGCTCCTTCCAGCTGCCTACCAGAGAGCAACAAGGGAGCCAGAACTGAGCTGGACGGCTTATTTTAATGAGAATATGGCACCACAAACTCTTTATAACTATTAAGCACTATGTGACCTGGACCAAAACTGCTGTCCCATCAGGGAGCACTCAGAGAATCCCAGGAGAACATCCTGCATCCTCAGAAGAAGAATCTGCAGGTGCTTTGAGCAGTGTGTGCCCCCTCCTCTCGTACCGCACTGTCCTTTCCTCGGGGCAACAGCTGGCTCTGACAGGCTGTGTGTTTGATGGTCTGGATATCACACACATGGGAAAAGGGTCACGGTTTCCAAATCATCTGGTGCAGTAATGGGAGCAGACAGCTCCCCAGCAGCACGAGCCAGAACATCTCTGCGCTCTGACATCGCGTCAGGGCACCGGCACAGGCGGAGGAAAAGCAGAGATCTCCTGTGTCCTGAAACATCTGGTCACCTCCATCAGACCAGGGGCGTTGGCAGATCGTGCCAAAAGCATCTGGCCTTCTTGTTTGCTTCATCCTCTGCACCTGCATGCTGAGCTCATTCAAAGCACAGATCAGCTGGGGAATTTTTAGTGATCATGAAAGCTGGCACCATTAAACAAAGCAGAAGAGGACAGGTACAGTCCAAAGGTAAACTTCAGTCCTCTCTTCTAATACACCAAGCAGTGTATTCCCAGGCTCTTCCAGTAATAGTTTGTTACCCTGACATGCTAAATGGTTAAGTAGCATTTTCCACATTAATGGCACAGCAAGGAAATAAAGAGCCAGACAATTCATGTTCATGAGTAAACGATGTACACAAGGAGAGAAAGAGCCCTAATCCATTTGGAGTCTCAAATCAGATCTCCAGGGATGCTTTAGATTATTGCCCTACAGGGTGCCCAGAGTTTCTATTCAATTTAATGGCTTTCCTGATACCAAGATGCTCCTAATGAATAACAGGGCTGGATGGAGAAACTTTATAAAGTTGTTTGCAACTGGATTAAGTGTATCAAGATGTTTTCTTTGATATTGTCTTGTCAGTTTGTGTCAAGTGACTCTTCCATGCTTTTATGTCAGGTAATTCCCAAGGAATTCAAGGCTACAATCAAAAATAAATGTGTGACTTTCAAATCAGTGAGAGCTGAATGATAGGAATTTTAGATTGCTGGGATAAAACCGCTCGCTACTTCATAACACTCATGCTGCTTCCGGATTTAATACCTGCCTTTTCAAACACTATCAATTCACTTAATATGTCAGTGGGGAATAACATTACTTTATTTTCCTTTATAAGGATCATGAACTATTTTCTCTTACAGAAATGTACCAATTACCCACATGCCAATTGTCTCAGCCACACTCTGATCTTACAGCGTGGACATTCAGCTCAGGTGCACACAGAGCTTTCTGATGCTACAAAAGAACCACTGTGGGCTAAATTCCAGACTGATGTAAGCAGGCAGATTTCTGCTGACATCAATGGAACTGCACTCCCCAACACAGGCTCCCAGCTTTGCCCTCTGCCCTAAGAATCTGACAAATGCCGATGGAAGTGAAAAAGAAATCCTTCATGTGAAAAATACCTAATTTAAGGAATTAGCAGAGCAAAGCCGTAGAAACATAGGGTAGAAATAAGAGACCATATTGTTCCATTTCTGCTGGGATAGGCAAGTTGTGCCTGACTCTGCCAGCTGGGACATCTGAGGATGGGAAATCACCACTGGGGCACGGCAAGCGGTGTCGGTACCACTTCCTGGCCTCACAGCTCCTCGGTAGGAGAAGCACAGCAGCAAAAAGGGCAGCTAATCTTCAGGAAAATCTAAGTCCAAGGATACACTGAGGGATCAGGTGTGTGTGGGGGCCCAGCTTGGCCACTCAGTGTGGCATGTGGGATGCAATGTCTGCAGGACACAGCGAGTCAGCGCCAGCACTGGAGGCTGTGAGTCTGAGCCTGCCCGTGCTAATTGGCCCTGCTGAGGGTTTGGGGGTGTCAGCCAGGGCACAGTGCCATGCTAATAGAGCTGTATGGCTGCTGGAGCAGGGCTGGAGCTCTGCAGGGCATTGCCCTGTGCTGGGCACACTGTCCTGGCTGCCTCACCTGTGCTGACATTCCCTCTGCCTGTGCCACGGGGAGCTCTGCCTCCTGCAAGGGTACAGCAGGCTCTGGCTGGGTCAAGGAGCGTCATTATTCCAAAGCTGCATCCACTGCCCACATCCCAGAGCTCCCAGCTTCCTCCACCTTCTGCAAGCTCCCCTGGAGGGGATGGGGCACAGCTCTTTGATCCGGGCAGAGCTGGCAGTGCTGGGAGCTCTGCAGCAGGGCCCTGCCAATTTATTTGTGGTAATGGATTGTCCCACTGTTTACAGTGATTTATTCAGAGTGTATCTGCATATCTATTATACATGCAGCTCTCACCAGTGCTGGGCAGACCTTATTCCGCATTGATTGGGATGTGCTGGGAGATATGCCAAACATAGTTAGCAGAGAGTATCACATTGTACTTGGAAGCCTTTACCTTGAACTTACCAATGCCTTTCAGCAAGGAAAAGTCACCTTTCCTGCTCTTTTGAGAACTACTAATAAAACTCCAGTTTAGCATATTACCTGCTATTGATGCTAACACAGGTTACAGATAAATACTATTCTCAACAGACTGATGAGTTCACTGTGATATCCCAGGCACTGGGGGATATCAGCCAGAGAAATACAGGGTTTTTTAGACTTGAAATATTTTTGAAATCTAGGTAACACGTTAAGAATTGAATTTTAGAAGCCAGCATTTCAAAACCAAAAGTGCTTTGCTGCTGATGACTGGACATTGCACGACATTCCCTAAGGTTAAGAAAACACGGGATTCTCAGACCAAAGTCCTCACAGAGCTACTGTCAAAGCTTTGAGCTCACGTGGTGCTCCTTATCCCAGCAGGGCATCCTTTATCTGGCAGTCCTTTTTTATGGTATCTCAAGAACAAAAGCTACCCATCTGCAAAAGTTTCTTCAGTCAATTGAAAGGTTAAAAACAATTGGGCAGAATTCTTTCAGAAAGAGACTAAAACTAAATCACACTAACATTATTCCTCTGATTTCCAAATGTTCAGCTGCCTTCCACTGACCAGCCTGGCTGAGTGGACAGTAAACTTGTGAATACCTCTCCAAAACCCCACATTACCAACCACACTGGAACACCCCTCCCTGAGTCGGTCTGACCCCCATTTGTGAGGCTGGAGCAACACTGAGATGAGTTCATGGATCAAAATCATAATGTGAGTCCAGCACCAAACCAGGCTATACATTTGTGTGATACTGTGGCAGGGAAAAATTCGGAAGAAGAGATGGGAATGCAATCAGTTACAGCTGCACGATAAAGGAGCACGATCTCACTGTATCTGCAGGCTGTAGTGTAAAACCTGTACGAGCCAGTAGGAAAGATACTAATGAGCATCTGACAAATCTAACAGGAGGTATCAAAACCAGATGCTGAACAGGATGCAGATAATGAAAGACAGAAAAATGCACAGTAAGAGAATAACAAGACTAAACCCGGTTTTGAATCTCTTGGACCCCAAGTAACAATTTAATTTGCACTGACCTTCAAGAAGCAGCCACAAATCTGATTTTAGCTAAGCAGGCTGCAGTGTTAGTGCTCACTCACAGAGCAGAATCCTGCTCATCCCCTCTCAGTGGCGCTGAAGACAAGGGATCGAGGGGACAACCCCCTCCTGTGCCTTTCAGCCGTTCCTGGCAGAGCCAGGCCCAAGTGATAAACCCCCCGGCACCGCAGGAGCCAGGGATGTGTTACAGGGCTGTGCTACGGCTGGCTTGTTCTCCTACAGCCCACTGCTTTCGTGGCATATTCCTCTTTTTAACAGGTTGCTCTAGTATTGATTCGAATCAGTGAGAGCTGTATTGATCCCCCAAAGGGTTTGACTGTTATATAGGAAGAACATTTCAAAAGATCTGATCCTCCTTATTTTTCACACTTATTCCCAACGAAGCAACAGGAGAGAGCTCGATGCTTCCTCTGTATTCCTCCCTTTTACTGCTATACCTTAAAAACATTTCAAGAAGTGAGCCTTGGTTGGCAGCAGCATATTGGGCAGCTGAATTTCTCCATGTAAAATCAGCTGGTGACTTCTCAGCGTGGCTTCCTTGGCCGAGTGCCCTCCAGGCAGGTTGGCAGCCCCCATGGCCAGCAGCCAACCTCCCAGGGCTCCTGCTTGGACAGGGCCCTTCTGTGTTTTATTGGCCTTCATTTCATTTTCATTTTAATGTGATGGTAAAATTTTTATCTGATAATCTAAACAAGGTAATAATTCTGTGCTATAAAAGTGCCTGTCTTGTGCTGTTACTGTCACCATCATATATTGGAGAGCAATATTTGCGACATTATACAAAATTGTTATTCTATTAAAATGATAAAATGGCAGTGGTTTTATTACATGAGTGATTTTCCAGGCACCGAGATGCCCTTTACTGCAGACAAGAATAATAAACACATTATTCACCAACACATTAGGGAACAATCCTGTGATTTTGGAAAACAGTTGTAACAAACAAGTAAGTTATTACAGCGACATGCTCAGGAAACGTAGCCCCAAATCTTATCTACTGTAACTAAATACTGCTAATAGCCAGGGACTTGCCTGCTCTGCACTTCCACAGTGTGTTCCCAACAAGTTGGCAAATCATAAGACAGACACTGACAATTGTTTATGTACTTTTTGCAATCCCATCTAATCCAGGCCTTGGGATTTTAACCCTTTATTCCTACTGAAGTCTTAAGGATTTACCATCTGGCGCTGCAGAATCCGTGAAGATGAAGAAGGGAAGAGGATTAAATTAATTAACAAATTCTAATCCTGAAACAGTGTTGGCGATGTTAGGGCTCTTTGAATTCTAATGAGGATTTAAAGCAACGCTGACAACTTTCCCATTAAAAAGGAGGAAAATAATGTCACATTACCACATTCCCAGCCCCTGCTCACCCTGAAGAGTGTTTTATCCAACAGGGATTGTTCAGTTATCCAAAGCACCTTCCCAGCCATGTCTGCAACCAGGAGCACAAACCCACGTACACAGGTTGGAGCTGCATCAGGCTCTTGCTTGAACACATTCTTAAGAGTCTATATATATTATCATAGAATTAACCAGGTTGGAAAAGACCTCCAAGACCATCAAGTCCAACCTTTGATTCAACCATCGTGCTTACTAGACCACAGCACTCAGTGCCACATCCAGTCTCACCTTAAAACCTCTGGGAATGATGAATCAAACCCCTCCCTGGGCAGCCCATTCCAATTATTATACATCCTCCAAGTTTTTTACAAGGTAATCCTAAATCAGGTAACACAACCTGGTATACCTGACTGGCCAAGAGACCCCAGATTTTATACTTTTTTCTTCTTTGACTCCAGTGGAATTGCATCCATTGCCACCAAGAACTGCCAACTGTCTGTGTCTGCAGGAGATGAACAGGAAGGTCAAGACGACACAAATACACACGTTTGAGATTCCACCAGTGACTCCATGATACCAGGACACAGCAAACACAACACAGGAAGGCAAAGTTAAGCAGGGAGAGTTTCAGCAGGGAGAACACAGAGTTCCCCTCTTAATACATTTTGGTGTTTTTCATAAAAAAATCAAGCATGAGATGAAAATCAAACGGCACCTGGATGCAATGCAGTGATGTACGATGTCCCCTCTCTGCAGCAGCGCCATATGATGTGCAGCAGAACAACAGTTCATGGCCCCACATGCCATTAAAAGCCCAAGATTTCTCAGGGAAAAATGCAAATCCAAGCCCTTTTGGGAAAGAAATTTCACCAGGGGACCTGGGCCCTTTGCGCTGGGAAACAACTTTATGTTTTCTGACATTGCCGTGAATTCGGAAAGGAAACATATGGAAAGCAGATGACATATTTCACAAACTGCCAAGCAGATTTTGCGTGGTTTTAGAGAACGTGTACTCCAGGGAGTGTCCGCAGCAACTTGATGGTCTTGATGCCTAACATTTGTTTTGCATCTTTATGCAGAAGAAGCGAGACATGACCACTCATCTGTCTCCTGTTTCCATACAGGTGCGCGTTTCTCAGCCATGCTAGAAGGACAGATGTTGCTGGCAAATGCCTTTTAAAGGAAGGAAAATAAGAGGAGGGAGGGGGAGAGCCTGCTGGAGTGGCACAGAGGCTCGGACTGCCCTCCCTCCCGGAGAGCCCCGCTGGGCAATGCAGATGCTCTGGCTGTGGCAGCGCTCCTCGGAGCACGGGGTCTTTATGGGAACTCTACACTACACTGCAAACAAAATCAGCTCTCTTATTAGTCTCCATAGTGGAATAACAAACTACAGAATTCATAATATCTAGAGACCAGTGGCTACATTTTGATTTTCAAGCTTTTGAAACCTCTGTGCGCAAACAAACTCTTCAAAACAAATGCAAATTTGGCAGTTTATGCAGCAGCGAAAGCCACTTGGGGGGATTAAAGGCTGATGTACTATCAGCTGAGGAAATGAGTAGCCCTGAAACACAGAACTAGAGCTCCAACATTTGTATATTGATCCTCTATAAACTAATGCTGCAAGTAGATTCTGAAGGACACCATTTCCTTAGTTTTTAAGCCTTTTTTTAAGTAGGAGGAAGCTGAAGAGATTTGGCTGCTTGCATGTTGTGAATCCCATTTTCACAAATAGACCCTGAGTTTTAGAAGCACAGCCTGTAGCACAAAGCTCCAGATGACACTATTAATATGTACCAATAGCAAATCCAACAAAGTCAATGGGAGTCTTTGAGACCCTGTCAAAAATTAAGTATTTTATTTACATTTTGCTGTTGCTTTAGAGAACTGATTCACTGCCCAGTGCGGTGCATTTGCAGATACTCCTCCATCTCTGCATCCTTAAGGAAGTAATGGGTGATGAAGTTGTCTGAATCCTGACCAAACAGTATTTGTTCTTTACTAAGGATGGCTCACCTGCTCCTCAGGATGAGAACTTGTAGCTGCCAGCAAGCTTAAAAACATTATTCCAGAAATTACAGAAGAACTTAGGCAACAGAAACCTGAACCCCATTCAAATTAGGCTGTCTCCTTTGAGACAGACTGCTAGCCTAGCAAGAATAAAAAACAACTTTCCCTTCTGCACATTGTGCTGCAGAATACTGTTATCTCTAAGACATTTTGTTCACTTCTTGAGAAGGCCTTATCAGGGAGGCACAGTGTGTTAGAAAGCCTAAGTAACCATGCTCCCAAATCGTGTGTGCATGTGTGTGGGTGCATATCCACTGGCAGGACTAAAATAGATTTAAAAATACTTCCACACAGCCAAACAAAGCTGGAAGATGGGCTGGTAATTATATGTACATTCCAAATAGGCTACACACGGTGGGGGGTTTAAAGCATTCATATAAATTATACCAATCAGCACAGAAAGGAGGAAAAGAAACACTGAGGACATCAAATACGACACTTCTCTTTAACTGACACACACGAGTACTAAACCATGGCAAAATAGTGCCTTAGAAAACAAGAACTAAAATGTCCTCCCTAAAATGAGTTCCATCTACAGCTCTGCTGCCTCTGTAAATGCATGTGATCATCTTAATGATGTATTTTGAGGAGACATGATAAATCACAGAGTTAAAAGACCCCATGGAATGTGAACACATGTGAAGATCTTTCTTTTAGAGGAAAAATGGTACTGTGAATCAACTGGGGTATTGCACATTGCACAGATTTTTTTTTTAATTGTGTGGTTAAATGTGAAGGTTCAGCAGATTCTGGGGTGTGATAAGAAAATGGGTCTGTTGAATTCCCCCCTTCCCAAGCAGAGCACAGCCTATGATGGCTCTGGAGTGTTTGACCTACATGCCAGCAGAGCCAGCACGACACTGTTTTGTTCAGAAATCTCCAGTCATGGTGCCTTGGGACAAGGGAATTAGAAAAAGAATTAGGATAATCTTTCCAGGCAGAAGATTTAAAGTCTGCTACAGTTATTCTCGATCGATCCCCAAAAGATTGCCAAGAAGTGTGTATCCTAAAACTGCTGCTAATTAGGAGGTTTTAAGACACTGTTATAAAACACCTTCTGCTTGGCTTGTAAGGGAAACCATTTAAACTAGTGGTATAGAGAACAAAACAGTCATAAAATGTTATTTGTAGCTTCTATTATATTACCATTACACTGTATTATCACCAGCATAGTTACATACCTAACATAAAACCATTTAATGAAATATTTGAACTTTCGGAAGACCTACTGGTAACCTTCTAATATTTAGCAATGGGGCTGACATTTGTTGTTTGCTGCAATACAAACAATAATAATTACACATTGAGATGCTAATGGGGATGAAAACTAATATTTAGTGCTGCTGTCTGTTCATGACCATGCACACAAATATGGAGTCCACGACTAGTACTTTAAGTGGGTTTTTTTAGTTGCTGTTGCTTGGGGATGTAATTTATTTATTTAAGTATTATTTTTGCCCTGCATGGGATTTGTAAGTTTAGATTAGAAGCAGTGACAGACAAGCAAGGAGGCTGCTTAAACGAACGTGCAAGGACAGACTTGATTATGCAGACTGAAGAACTCAATGTTCTTTTAATTCCTGGAAAAATGGAACAACCTTTGAAAAGTTTTCATGATCAATTTGCACTCTGTGCATTATGGCTGTTCTAAACCATGATTTTGGAATGTGCTGCATCTAAATGCAAGCCGTGATGTTGTCTGAATGTTGATTTTATTAGCCTGCAAAGATGGCTAATCTTGCCTGGCCAAACTGCATGACCTTTAAGTATTTCTTAAATGGGAGCTGCAGAAAGCCTCTCCCAGACAATTACTTGAGATGTCAATATTGAAAGGTAAAAGAATAATGAAAATGTTTCCTCATTTTTTCATGCTTTTGCTCCTTCTTTGTGCTATTTGCACTTTCCTCCTTGGTGCTTGCCTGGATTCCATTGGTGAGCCAGAGGCTTCTACTTTTAAACTTTGGTATCCAAACTTGAGTTCTGTGGGATGGTTACAGACCACTTACTACAACCAGATGTGAGCAAACAGTCAGAAATAATACAGGTTGCCCCAAGAATTGATTTGGGTGTGGGTGGGGTGGTGGAGGTGGTGGTGTAGATGATTTATTCTATTTTCTGTTTGTTTGCTTGCAATGGCTCACAGAAATAGCTGTCTTAAGACTTCTGTAAATGGGGAAAAACAGCACAAGTTTAGGTAAACACAATTACACCTGATCACAAGGCAATTACAACACCCCATTTCTAGCAAACGAAGAGGGGGCAGACAACAGGTCTGACTTGACTTTCCATTTGAAAGCTCAGCTGCTCTGATGTCTTTATTTCACTATTTTTTTAACATGTTTTCTCATGATAATTTAGGATTAGCAGCTTTGAGAATCAAAACCGAGAACAAAGTTTCCTGAGCTTAAATTTAATTCTGACTTGATTCTGATCCAATGCCTTTGTACACTCGCCAACTGTGCCATACAACATTACTGAGCAGAGGATCACTGCGTGATCTTTTAGGTCCTGCAGGTTTTTTCCATTGAGAAATGGAAAAATAATATTATGTAGCCTTAGCACATTTCAAAATATTTGACTAAGAGTTTAATATTACAGGATTTATCCCTTAGATCCACTAAAGCGATTGTGTTTTAATACTGAATCCCTGAAATCACCTGGTACATGAGCGGGACCAGGTCAGCTCTTGGTCATGAAAGAGCAGTGAGACTGACACGGCATGCCCGTGACTCACAGATGGGCCAGCTTTGCTTTAGAGACCACTGGAGTACAAAAAGAAAAGAAAAAGGCCATTAGTGCTAAAAAAATCCACATAAAATAAAAACTAAACCACACAGATGTGTGAGATGTTAGTCAACTCCAATGCAACGATCTGCTGATCAGCCATAAATTCTGGGGCAAACCCCTCTTCCACCCTGAGCCAATCCACTGGCATGGCCCACTCCCCCCTCTGCCTCCCCCTTTGTGGCTATTTCCCGCTATCTCTCCCAGGGGTGATGTTTGCATTAGAAATGTCACTGCAGGCGACAGCTTATTCCACTTTCCCAGTGAAATACTCCTCGAGGAGTGTCTGTGTGCAAATAATGAGGGTGCAGTAAATTCTCACCCCATCTACCACACACTCCCGTTTGATCTCTGTTGAGCTTTCAGACACAAAATAGAAAATGAATACTCAGGACAGCTGCTCCCTCTCCTCTGAGAAGTGACCAACCTGCTATGAGATGTGGACAAAGCTGCTCCCTCTGCAACCTGCCCAGATGTTCAGCTGTGCCAACACCTCTGCACATCCCCAAGAGCACCATCCTCTGACTCCAAGCCCCCTGGAGCCCTGTGCTGCTACACGTGAGCTGGGGATGGGTTATGACAAATGTGAGACAACTCAATTTTGGGGCAGCTGGAGTTAGGAGGGAGATTCAAGCAGGAGGTGAGAGTCTTCCTGGATGAACCTATTTCAAGTTGGATCAAGGCTAACCCTAGTCCCAGTGCTCATGCACTGTAACTCATAGCATAGTAGAGAAGAAGGGGAAATAGCAGAGCCTGATGGATCTGCTCGCAGGAGACACTGCTGTGTGTTAAGGGGAGGCCACAGGAGAGAAATGGTGAAATTCAGAGGGAACACAAGCTTCCTGTGAAAAGGATTAATGCAAGAAAGCCACGGGTTTAAAATAGCCTAATTGACCCAGGCATAATGTAGTTCACAGTCACATGGTGAAAGTCAGGCAGTATTTGAATGCTTCCCCATCATTTAATATAACATTTCTGCTAATAGAATATTTAAATCCTATTTTATCAAAATCTCATCACTCAAGTGTAGGAGCCTTTTCCATTGCTGGAGCATACAGTGTTATAAATTCATGAAGGTCGTAATTATGAGCAGCTTCAACACTGAAAATGTGTTTGGCAAAGATATTATGCCCTTTCTAAACAAGATTTGAGCAACTACAGCCCACATTCAGAGTTACAGGGTTTTGCTTTTATGTGCCTTGCAAGAAGCAGACTGTTCCCTTTTCACCAAGATTACCACTTGGACAGAAATGTCCCATGGCCAGGAGGTCACCCCAAAACCAACACTGTCACTTACCCCAATGAGCAGGCACAGAGGAACAATCCTCTTCTCCCATGAAACCAGAAAAGTAGTATACTCAAATCCTTATTTAATACAGCCATTTCACTTCTGAATAATTAGTCAGGCAGGAGATCATTTCCCAGGATACAAGGACTGATTACATGTAAATGTGACCCAAGCGTCCCCAGCCCAGCCCTGTAGGGGACTTGGTGGCTGCAGCACAACCCCAGCAAGCCTTCCTCTCTCTCAGGAGATCACACTTTTTTCCCACTTTTCTTTCTTTGATAGGGAAACTGCTTCTCTGCCCAGATCTAAATGAGGATCTCCCTCCAGAGCCACTGTTGAGCCCTCCTTGTTTCAGGCAGAGCTCAGATCTGAGCCGACCTTGGTGTTTCTGGGTTCCCTCCAGTCACTGACTATTTAGTTCAAGCCTTCTTTTGGTGCCAGGACTGAGCAAGGCTGAGCCCTCCCCAAAACACTGCAAAACACAGCACTTGGTACAGATTCCACAGGGGCCAGGTTTGCTTGTATGCTGGAACTGATGGCAATGCCAAGTGCACACATGGGCCATGGTTTCCTCTCTGGAACACCTGGGCAATCTGAAAAGGGGCCCATTTTGGGCAGCTGAGCCGCTCTGTATTTACATTATAAGGAAGGAGATGTGACAGTTTTACACAGGGCTGGCTCTGAGCAAAGGCTGCTGCCCAGGGAAGTGGTTGGTGAGGCTGAGACAAAACTAACTCTGCTCCCTCTGGCCTCATTCAGCGATTTCTAAGCCCTGGAAAACCAGCCTGGCTGCTGTCACTGCTACCACAACAGAGGATAAAAAAATAAAACTGTAAAATTGCAGTGCCAAAGCCCAGGGCAACCACTTCCATGCACATCCATCTCTCCCTGCGGGGATACAGCTCAACACCTCCCCAGCTCTCCATCCTCATCCCAGCTCCATCCTCTCTCCTGTGGTGGGACCAACCAGCCACTTCAATCCACCTACACTGTTGGGAAACCTTGAGCTGGCTCTGGTTTTCTATTCTCCTTAAAGGAATTAGCAGGAATTTGTTTGGGAAGAAAAAAAGTGCTTAAGAGGTTTATTCTTTAGCCAAATGTAAAATTATTTTCCAGTAGCATGAATTATCCTTCCATGGGGAAAACTGACAAAGAGGTTGAAGTCATCTGCACAAAACCCAAATGGAAATAACTGGCAGAGCTGAGATTACATTCACAGAGATTAAGATTATACAAATTTTACAGCCTTGTGCTTTGTGCACTTGAACCTGCACAGGAATAAAAAGTGGCCATGTGATTTTCCATGCTGTCCATTTGTTCTCTGTGAACCAGGCCAGGTAAGCCAGCCTTCACTAAACATTCCCTCAGGGAATGTCACCTGGGAGCCTCTCAGAGCTGCTATTTGACAAACTCCAGTGCAAACAATAAATTCCTCCATTTCCTCTGCCAGGCAAAGCTCTCGCTCTCTGCGTGGAGTTTTCTCTGTGCAATTTGCACATCTTGGTGCCCAGTGCTCATCAAATCAAAATATACCACTGTGCTGGTGCAGCAACACTTCATTTCATGCTCAGGCAACCAAGTTCATCCACCAGTTACACCCCCCTGCATGTGGGGTACACAAGAACAAAAAATACAAGTCCACATGGCGGCTGAGAAGTTAATGTCTGCTATTCAGCGTTCCACAGCAGGCTAACACATCTTCATAACCTATTTATTTTATCAAATACTCCCTTTATGTTCAATAAGAACAAAGTTTTTATACAACCCTAATGGCAAATTCCAATGATTGTGCAATTCTACAACTGCTCTAAGACTACTGCAATCAGTGGCAATTTTCAAACAATCCTAACTGGATATTGTTTGATAGGAATTGTCTCATGGTTATCAGAAAGAACCGCTATTATTTGAAAAGCCTCATTGCTAAATAAACCAAATATAGTAGGATTTGACTGGTTTCCCTACTAACATACCTAGCAAGCTTGTCATGGTGCGGTGTCAGAGGTGAACACCCTTCCATTCAGATCTCAGCTTTTGCACACAAGTGTCGGGTTTGTAACTTTTCTATTTCTACCATCAGTGGTAAAATCTGTCATGAAACACAATGAGAAATCACATTTAGGATAAAAAGATGTGCAGAAGCGAAAGGCAGCACACATAAAAGCTACTGCAGTAGATTTTTTCTTCATGGTCATGACTTCTAGGCTGCTTTTCCAGCAGGATATATCCTTAAAAGCCTTTTGTTCACATTCTTTTTTCTCTTCTTACTTGCAAACACTTAAGAATCAAAGCCAACCAGCTACACAAAGAAACAGCCAAAATGCTCTGATGCAAATAAAGGCTTGAGATATGTATTTTTTAATAATCAAAGCAAGCTTCTCCAGTCTGAAGTACAAAATTCTAGAAGAAAAAAACCCTAAACTTTTGGTATCTAGCTATGAATGTCGAGCAAGGGGACACAAGCTGACAAGTAAATATTGAATTATACAGAGCCTTTGGTTAATATTAATGTTCACGCTCCAGATAGTCTAATAGAATTGATCAGATCTGCACTGTAAGACAAAACTATGAACATGCTTTCACAATTGGTCTCTGTGCTAAAAGATGAGGCTTAGTGAAATGAAAATATTCCACAGTAACAGCACTTCACTTACAGAAAAGTGTCCATAGTATTGAGCTCTTTAGTCGCTTCTCCACAGAGAGACAAGAAAATTCAATCTAACAAAAAAATCCCTGAACAACTTGACCTTTTGATTGAAAAAAAGGAATACTTCAACCAACTTGGATTCCTCAAACTAAAATTACTTGGTTTATTATCTTCATATTATGAAACAAACACAAATTCAGAAGCTTGGGAAGCTGTCATTGTGGTGGAACCAAGGACACGGAGATGCAACAACAACCTGTTCCTGGGGAAAGGGGCTGTACTGGGAACTAGAGCCGGACACAGGGAACAGGTTGAGCCTTCAGAAGGGGCTGTGCACACTGGCCCTCGTTTCTGAACCACCTGGGCTGAGACTGGGTGTGCTCTTGACACAGGCAGACCCACAAAGATGGATGGAAAATGATGTGCTGGGATGAAATGATTCAGGAGGGACTTGGAAAGGCAGAGAAGGTCTCCATTTAACCCTTTCTTTGTAAGCCACTACCTCCAGCCAGCACTGAGCACAACCACTGCAACTTGACTGTACTATTAAAGTGGCTTTTGTCAGGCTTTTATATTTATAAACGTACCAGGAGAGAATTCCAAAGAAGGAAGTGCAAGTTGTTAAACTAACAAGACAAAAACGAACATAACCCACTGAGCTTTAGAAGCTGAAATCAATCGAAGCCTTTCCATTGACTTCAGTGAGTGCTGGATCAGGATTTAAAGAGATTACAATTCTGAAGTTCATCTCTGTTGCAGTTCAGACTTTTTCTTTTGTTTCACATCACATTAAAGATTCAGCATCTCTCTTCCTAATGCTCTGAAATACAGTGTGATCTATGAGAGAACAGAAAACAGAACTAAAGGGGGAACCCCCCCCACTTCATTAAGATCTAAAGTTTGTCCTTAATGTGTGTATGAACCCGGAATGAGTGTCTAAATAGAGACTTTTTTTCTGCTACAGGGTAAAGTGATTATAAATGTCTCCATGCAAAAGCTTACTGGTATTTTATGCATCTGGCACTGCAGAGTTTGAAACAAATCCAAGAAAGCAGATTGTATCTTTAAGGTTAGAAATCAAACTTTCCCGTGCTGAAGTGCACATTTGCTGGTAAAGGGGTGAGCTCTGACACCAACAGCTACACAAACAGGAGCTCTGTTAAGTGGATTGCTGTCTCTATTCCCTATGGCCTTTCATCTACTCGTTCCCCTCCCAAACCATCATTAAATGGACATTATAAAGTAATTTTTGTAGTTTTCAGCTTTGTGTATTTAATGTGGTTTTTTTTCTAACACCCATTCAGCATTGTGCCAGACATCTTTTCCTTAAGCTTTTTAGCTACATTTTACATTCTTCTAGAGATCTGCAAATACCACTGGTGCCTTTCTCAATGAGTTTCAGTTTACAGGTAGAAATATTGCACACTGCTAAACCTCAGCTACAATAAACCTCATAAGAATAGAGATTTCCTCATCTATACACCACGATTTTTCCCAGGCTCTGGAGGCAATTCAGTGCAAGCATATATTTTGCATATGTTCTTTCAAGATGACAGAATTGACTCTCAAAAGCTTAAGAATTCCTATATAACTGTTAACAACATCCCACCTTGCCCTCACTGCTAAACTCTGTGAGATGGGATGGGTCTGCAGGACTGCTGTGCACAGCTGGAGCAGGCAGGTGGGTTCCTGGGATGGAGCAGCCCCAGGAGCAAGGAGATTACTCTCCACGCCTCAAACATTTGGTGATGTGTAGGTTAAAAACAGCCTCTGGAGGTTCATTCGACTCCCAGGCAGTGGTGGGAGCCACAAAGTGGTCTGCTCTCTGCATGATGAACTACCCAACGAGTGGCAGCTCTGCTCTAATTTAGCTCCCGACCAGTCCTAATGAATAACCTCATGTACAGCACAGGCCGCAGAGAAAGGATTTGTCTCCAATTCCTAGCTAGAGGCAGATGAGGAAAAATCCTATTTTTGGCTACAATTGCCGTTTGATCTTTCACAAGCAGCCCTGCTTCTAATAAAACTCCTCTCAACTGCGCTCAGTGGGGACACCACGGTGAAGAGCGGAGGGCATGGAAGACGCAGGCTTGGAGAATGGCAAATGAGTCTGTGAACCAGCTGGATTTATGACCCCCAGTTTGATCCAAAGTGGTTTGTGGCCAGTAATTCCTGCCGATTCTGTATAGCACCGGCTTTCAGCTCGCTCCGTGCTACTCCTGCAGATGAGGGGACTCCATTCTTTCCTATACCTGTGATTGCTACAGAAAAACTTCGCCTGTGCTGTCATCTCACCTCTAGAACTTGATCAGGTGAATCCAGCACAGGTACAAAAGCACATCTTCTGCTTTGGCACACAGAGCAGGAAGAGTTGATGCTCCTGCAGCATAATGCTATTAGTATTCCTTACATATTTGTAAATGTCTGGGTTCAGGGAGTGTGCCAGGTTAATACACAGCTCTGTGACTAACATCACTGGAGTCATGGGAACAGCTCTGAGATTACAGGCTGACTCAGCACAGGTACCAGGGCAGCTGCACAGCCCCAGCCTGAATCCCAGCCCATGTGAGCTACTGACCTCAGAGCATCATATACTCCAGCATAAAACCAGCTCCATAAATTCAAGTTTCCCTGGAATGCACCAAGAGGAAAAAACAGCAGATTACCTCTGGAGAGTTTGCCCACTTGGCCATGACCCAGGGAAGGTGTGTGCAAATACAGTTATCTCCCTGCTGGCACAGCTCAGTCCCACAACCTCTTATCACAGGTACCTGCTCAAACAGCCCCTCACCTCTGCTCCTGGCAGGTATGTGCCACTAATAACTGATGGACAAGCACATTTACTTGATGTTTACTTTTCTCTTTACCTCCAGTGCACAGGCTAACGTGCAGAACCAGGCTCCTCAATTGGATCTGCTGACTGCAGTAACCCTGTGGCCCTCATTAAAGAAAAACATTTTGAGAAATTGTATCCATCCCATTTTCTATCATCAGTCCTTTGTGCAAGTTGGATTGAAAGCACCTTACCTCTCCCAGAGGTAAAATGCAAAGAGCAGAGAATGATGCTCACCAGCAGAGAGAGGAAGTGATTAAAGGACAGAGCAAGAGAACAGAGGATGAAATGTTGGCTTTAAGAGGAAATGCTGGGGATAAATGTTGAAGTTCTCAATTTTCAAAGAGGTGCCTTTGTTTTGTTTTCTGCTTCAAGGAAATGAAGATCACTAGTTCCAAAAGCCACAGCATGAATTAGCCTGAGATCACCCAGCAATCAGAGACAGTACCTTACTCACTGATGGTGGAAACCGCACTGATTCTCCAACTAATTTTCAAATATCTGGATCTTCCTGTCATATTTTCTATTTGCATAAACTGATATTCTCCTTTAAAAAAAAGAAAAAAAAAGGAAAGAGTTGTGTGGGGTTGCAAAGATTAAAGGCAGTCTGTCAGTCTGCCTCTGCCCGGCTTGCATTCTCACCCCAGTGTATAAGTAATGCCTTTGATTGCTTCCATGATGGGGCTGGTGTCACCATGGCATTTGAATCACGGCACTTTCTCTTTGTATCGCTTCTGTCAGTCAGGAACAATAAAGAACTTCTTTGTTAAAGCCTTTAATTTCACGTAGTAATTACCTATTTGATCAGACAAAAGGTGCTGTGAATGAAAGTCATTTACTTGTTTGATGTGACTGAGACTGAGTGTCACTACAGCTGCAAGACTGTCAGAGAAAACACTAGTGGCTGATTAGATAAGCAGTCCTGCCCAGAAAAAAAGGGTGAAAATGGAATGGGGGAGGAAAAGTCAAGTTCTACCTCATTTAAATACAAGGAAAATGAGAAATCCCTCAGAATATAATGAATGTAATTATCAGAAGATGCAACTTCTCCACAGCTTCACTGAGGTCAGCTTCGCAGCCAGCGGGTTAAATGCCCTCCTTGCTCTCTCCTCTCTGCCTCCACTTCATCAGCCAAGGCCAATTGACAAAGCAACCAACAATCTGCTTGACACTTGCTGAGCACCTGCTGCTGTTCACATGCACATTCACACCGCAACAGAAATCAGCTACAAGGACACGGAGAAGCATCATCTGCTTATGCCAATCTACCACTTCTGTGTTTGAAATCTGAGATGTTGTCTCCTTGCCAAGATGAGCCTTCAGTCACCTTCTGGGGCACAGAAGGAATTCCAGGGCTCAGTGGGGATGACTTCAACTTGTGGAGCCCTGATGGACTCCTGCAATGACTTACATCAAAAACGTGAAGATCTGTGGGGCTTAGCTGGACACAACTCACCCAGACCTTAACCCTGAGAACCTCCCTCCCAGTTCCAGTTCTGGCTCTAGCGCAGACCCAGGCACAGATGGGAGAGGGACTCAGATCCTGTCTTCAGATCCCATGCCCTACCCCAGTCACAGTTGTTTGCCTCACAGTATCCATGATGGGACCATGTCTCATCCCTCTGCACAATAGTCAGGATTTTAGGGAGGAAAGAACATTTTCTGGAGGTGAAACTGATGAAACAGAACCTACAGGATCAATTCCCTCTTCTGATCATCTCAACTTCATGCCAGCAAAACCATTACCCCACAGCAGCAGAATCATCCCTTTCCCTTTTGTACCCAGGAGTGCAGCTCCAAAAGACCTTCTCTTCGCTCCCCTTTCCTCTGCCCATCCTCCCTGAAAGCAGCAAACGAGGGCATTGTGATTTCCAGCGGTTCCTTACTGAGGAGTGTGATGCAGGAGAAGGCTGAAATGCAGGCTCTCATCTGTGCTCACCACTGGCCTCTCTGCACTAGCTGGTTAGAGCTGCACTTGTTTAAAACAGTAACTGGAAATATTTTATTCTGTTGGATAACGTATCAAACAACACTGCAATGAAACTTTCAAGGGCTTAGAAATTGTGCCTGGAGGTACTTGAGAGGTGTCATGGACTCCTTCAGCAGCACGTTGCCAGAGCACTGCAGCCCAAAAAAGCCCAGGATGGTTTTTTCACCTCCCCATCTTTAAAGTGACTCAAGGAGAGTGACTCATGGAGCATGGAGGCTGAATGCCTTGATTTCTCTTTCTACACTCTCAAACAAGGCAAAAGACAAAAGGAAAGCCCTCACTGTCAATCTAATACTGCTTAGCAAGTCCTCAACCTGCGAAGCTACTGGTAGGATGTGTGTTGTGCTGTGGGAAGGCTGGAGCTCCTATGGAAGAGCCCTTGCAGCCTCAGGCAGCAGGAGGGCATGTCCTCAGCTGCCCTCAGGTGAACAGGGGAACCTGTGCCCACCCTGTCCTGCCTCTGGCCAGCACTGCTTGAGGCATCCACCTATCTTGGGTGACCTGAGGTGTCCCCACTGCCTTGTCCCCATGCCTCACTCTTGGCGTGGTGGCTCTGCTGAACGAGGAGGTTCCTGCACTGGTCGGTGTCTCCTCAGACCCCACATTCCCAGTCTTGGCTGGGAATTGCTTTTGAGGAGCTGCTTCTACACCGTCTCCCAAGGAATGGCTCTAGAGGTACAGACACTCTCATAAAGGCAAAGCCAACACTACAGGAGCAACAGCTCTCTAAAAAAAGCAAAGAGTCTATTTCCCTTTACAGGCTGCTCTCAGAATCTAATTTCACAGCATGATCAGTTACTGCATTGGAATGACTTGCTTTCTTATTCCAATAGCATAAAAATGAACATATTAACAAATAATACTCATAAAATTCACTGGACAACACAATGGAAAGAATTACAATGCATGAAGAATTAGGTTACAGAAGTTACATCACCATTTCAGTTAGATATAATATGCATCAACCCGGAGAACCTGTATAGAGAATTAAAGAAATCATTTAATTTTAAAGTAATATTTTATTCAATGCATCCCTCAGTGCATGTAACTGCTAAATGAAATGCACTGCATGCTCTACAAACACATCACCACCTTGTAAATGAAATACTCCTGATATTAAAACTGATATAACATTTATTAAAACCATTATGCAAGGAACAAGGTTGGATAGTTGAACTGCTGGAGGCAAGCGCCGGCTCTGGCCTCGCAGCCGTGCACACGCTCTGAAACACTAACCAGAGATGTCTTTTCTCAAGGTGAGAGTTCATTCAGCTAGAAACAAAGAAATCCATGTCTTCCTCCCCGAAACCAGAAAGGAAACGTGTTGTGCTCTTGGGCAGAGCCGTGCAGGAGGTGAGGGGACATGGGATCTCTGAGCAGTGTCACTGCCCTGGTGCAGGACACCAAGGTGTCTGCTCTGTTCCACATGAGGTCACTGTAAGAGCATGTTAAAGCCTCCACAAAGCCGAGCTATTTGGTTTGATATTGTTCCTTCCTTCTAGACCAGCAGTAAAGTTCAACAGTAACATAATTCGGGATCAGCCCATGATCTGTTTTCTCAGGGTGGCAGAGGTCGGAGCACGGGGCGGATTCGGTCTCTTGCCCTTAGAGATCTGCTGTGATGGCCAAGGGATGTCACAATCGCCAGAGAGAAGCAAAGGCATCACTGATGTGAGCCCCAAAGGGGGTAGGGAGGGGCTGAGCAGGGGCTGTGTGCCAAATGGAACCCGTGCTGAACCCAACAGGGTGATGCCACCTTCTCTGGTGCGGGTTTGGTGGCTCTGGACCATCCTCCCCTCCCTTGCAGGGTGTTCTTGCTGGTTATTCCCCCATGTATATTCAAGACATTTGACAAGTTTTTCAATGCAGCTACCTTTACCATCTTCTCCTTTTCAAAATCAAGCATTGTACTACTAATTAATCTGTAGGGGATAGGTCTGACTGCTTTAAAAGCACAGCTCTATTGTGAATACTTGAAGCATATTTTTAAAGGAAAATCTCGGAAATTTACTTTATACTATTACTTCATTCTAGCCTATGACATTTTTAGCTCTGCACAAAGGATGCCTCTCTGCAGAACCCTGGCAGTTCAGCCGAGTTACACATTATAAAACCCCCCTATTTGTCACTGCCTTCAAGCCTCTTCAAAATGAATTCTGGTTAGGATATGTGAATGTAAAATGCTCTTGTTTCCTAATGAAATGCTTTGAAACGCTCTGTAGGAGAAGCTTGATTTTACCCTTCCACAGGCACAAAGAGGAGTTCTTGCCTTTAAATGTTCTATCCTGAAAGATGAATTCACACAAACCACATAGAGCTCAGGCTGCCAAAAAGGGAAATACAAACTCTCCCCCATCCCTTTCAACAAATCTCAGTATAGAACAGAAAGAAATGAGGCATACATTCAGCAAAAAGAGATTAAAGGAAAGATGAGGGGAAAATCTTTTTAAATACTAATATTCACTGAAATTAATCTCCAATCACATCACAAGAGAGACAGGTTCTTGACAAAAAGAAAGACAAAAATGTACCTAAATATACTACATCTTTCTCGAACCAGTGTTCCAGGAATCTATACATATGTACCTATGCAAACTTATTGTCAGGATGCCAGTGTAAGCTGTGATTTTGCTACACAGGTACCATAAGCTGTGCTCCACGTCTGGGAATGGTAAACCTGGCAATTCCACATTTATTAGAAACTGGTTAGGGACCTGCCAAGGCTAGAACATGGGCTAGTTTCTTTTTCCTCAGCAAGACTGAGCAACAGAATTAAAACATATCATTTGAGAACACAAACTTAAGCACTGCATGCATAAAAGTATTATTATTTTTTTTGACTTTCAAATATTTGAGCACTGGGAAATTACACTGTAGAAAACATGCCTGACTGACTTTCACTACCACCATCATTAACTGCTCCCTTTCATAAGTCACACGCAACGTCCTGAAATGCTGGGGACTTTCTGGTCAGACATTTCTAATCTGATCAAGGGAACACTGTGACATTTCATATGGCAACACACTGATAAAAGCTCTCCCACACTTCATTATGTAAACAGGTATAGCTGCTAATTAATGAATTACAGTAGAGAAAGAAACTGTTGGCAAGGCTGCAAACTTGGCCCAAAGTCTCCCCTGAGTAATGCTCAATCAAGTGAACTAAGCCCTGTTACTGCTTGCTGACAGCTGCAGCTTTAGCACCTGCTGAAAAAAAGTGGATTTTTCACAATATTCCCACTTTTTTTCTCCTTCTTCATGTTTTCCCACTTACTAAGAATGTTTAAAACAATCCTGCTTTGCTGCCACGCAGCTGATACCATGACGTATGTCCGACAGCTTTTCACATTAGACATGAAAACAAGGAGCTGAGGGTCAAACAGGCCCTCCGTGGAGAGGACATGCATCCACCTTCTCCTCACCTCCCGCCATCCACACACGGCAACACGTTCAAAACACAGCGAAGCCGCGAAGGCAGCAAGCTGTTCAGACACGGCTTGGCTGCAGAGGAACCTCAAGGAAATTAAAGACTCTTTGGATTCAAGTAGAGTTTTCACTGTTTCCCTGCAGGAGGGAGTGGGACAAATTTAGGAGACCGCACAGAAATCTTTGGACGGTGGTAGGGAATACAAGATGTGTGTGATGGTAAAGTGTTAAAAAGCAAAGTATGAAAACTGAAAGCGTGCTGGTCTGAATAAGGAAAAATTACTGTCTCTTAATCATACTCCAGGCTGCCTGGTTTTTATGGGATGCTGTTCCCATTCAGCTTAGCAGTACTGTTTTACACATGATGAGGATTTCAGAAGTGCAATTAAAGCTTTATCATCAACATCAAAACCAGCACAGTTCACCCAGTACCAGACTTAAAAAAACACTAAGTACTGTACTCTCACTAAGAGGAAAGTGGTTACATTTTCAGCGCATAGAGCTCAGAAACCTGGGGCTGAATGAACATGAGAATTACAAACCATTATTTCAGAAGCACCACTGAACTGTGTTCTAAACAAAAGCTATTTAGAAAGTGGGATTTTTCTTTATCTGCAGAAAACTAATGAAGAACAAAACCTATATAAACATTAGAATCTTAATTTTACCAGAATACAGTCATGTTTGGAAAATAGGACCTTTGTTGATTACGAAAAGTATAGTACTAATGATAATATTATGGAATGTGAACACTCAAAATAAGTTTGTTTGTCTGAATGCTGTTTGTAAAACTAGATTTTGTAGAAATATCTATCAGCTTGAGTTTCCACCAGTAACTTCCTAACAAGTGCAGAAAAAAATGCAAAAAAGGGTGGAGAGATTACCTGGGGGATTTGGGAGCTTCTGTTCAGTTCTCAAATACGCCCTGGATTTCCTTTCTGACTTGTGCAGAGTCATTTAGGCTCCCTTGGCATCAACAGCCTTCGTGTCTGCAATTCAGTTGTGAGCTGAAGTCTCAGACCACATACGACTAAATATCTGAGAAGGAAATCCAGGTAGCTAAAGCCACAGATTCAGCCACAATGCCATTTTTAAGTGAGAACTGGAGCCAAAGGAAGAGAGGCTGGACCTCTGCCTTTTTGGGTAATCTACTGCTTAATTTCTATCAGTTTCTTGTTTAATTTTTACCAGGTGTCAGCCATAACTCAGCTGCAATTGGTTTTGTTTACTTGTAATGAGAATACACCACACACCATTTACGATTCAAGTGCAGCAGCAGCGACGTGGATTTATACAACATTTTCACATATCTAACAAAAGCAGATAACTCACCAGGATGGTGAGCCAACCTATCCATTACTAAATAAATAAATCAGTTCTAAGGTCAGACTTCAAAAGGGAAACACTAAATGCTCCATGAAAATCTCTGTGGGCTGGGGTTTCCACAGAGCAGGAGCTGAGCGGCTCCATGGCAGCATCCTTGGGCAACACATCATGGGCCTTGCCCAGTGCAGATTAAGGAACAGCAGGAATGGAAATGCTAATAATCAAGAAAAGGTTAAAATGTTCACACTGAGTGAGAATGATGCATAAAAGGATACAACTGCTAAAAACCACTGCAGCGATGAAGGATTTTTTTTCCCTGAAACTAGATTCCAACTGGGAATATGTTAAGAACAAGAAAAAAGAAATTCTCAGAGTAGAAAACTGATGCAAAACAGCTCGTGAAAACCAGTCAGCTCTGTGGCGTGGAGGCACTGCACGCACTGCAAACTAAAGCTCCATCCTGAACCAAAAGCCATTTGAAAAACAAATTCAGGGAAACATCCAGACATGACAAATCCCAAAATTACTATAAAAATCAGACATTTTTCCATATGAACAGTTTGTGTTCAAAGCAGCATTTGTCCCTTAAAGCTCTCCTAATATAGCTGTAATTCAGAGTAAGAAACAGGGCCAAATTTTCCAGGCAGGCGTTCAGTCTGACGAGTTATTGCAGCATGAGAAGCACTCGAGTGATCAGCTCTGCATCAGTTGAACCAGCCATTATCATTGCCATGGCCACGGCTCCCTCCTCATCATGCAAAGTTCACACCCAAGACTTTGTAGGCAAAAAATGACAAGTTTGGTCTCAGCTCCCCTTATTCTGTTCAAACCCCTACCCCTGTTCCAAAAGAGAAAAGGGCATTTATTACTCATCATGTATGTTGAGGAAACTAAAAACATGCCTAGAAGAATTATTTCCAGGAGTCAGGCAAGGGGTTCCTCTTGCATTGAGTGGTTCAAATTCAGCATTTAAGAAGGATGTGCTCTCCAAGGCCTCTGCTGTGGCACCAGCACCAGGGCAGGCTCTGTGCAGACACAGGTACAGAGCTCATGGGTTTGGGCCATCTTTTGCTGCAGATAAACCCAGCTCCAGTTCCCAGTCCTCACCTTGGAGGAGGATCTGACCCACTGATGTCAGTGAATGGTGCTGTCTCACAGCAAGCACCTCAAGAGGAACAGCACTAGTGCCAGGCTTGTCTGCCTTTAGCCAGTGCCTGACACACAACCTCACTGGTCTCTGCTCTCCACAGGCTGGGAAATATTTATTTGTCCATTTTAAAGTACTAGTGAAAACAGAGAGAAGATAAAATTACCAAATACTGGTATCCTCTAAGCTGTTTTGTCAAAGCCCCAGCTTTGATCTCTGCCAACAGGTCAAGACCCTTCTAGGCACCTCACCTACAGCTCATGATGGTCTTGCACAATCACATGCCAACATGGTCAACTCCATTGATCATGGCTGTCTCCAGATGTCTGATTTACATGCACAACTATTTCAAATCAACCCTATATATATATATAATTTTTTTTAAAGGTGGAATTTGTTGTATCTACAGAATTCACTTTAAACTGGCACACTAAGAGAGACCAGTGCCTGCCAATTGTACCAGACTCCCCATCTTCACATTACTTCATCCTCTGAAATTTGGCAGTCACATTCTGCTATCCATGAACTGCTTTTAGCAACATAATTTAAGGAAGGAACTTCCTATAACTAGTAGGAAAGTAACACAACGAAGAGTGATGACCCTTCTTCAGACAGGGACATTGAGATTTTATTATTATCTTCTGCTGACTATTGCTTTCACATACTTGTCTGAGATTACATGCTTAGCCTAAAATTTTATTTTTACATCCAGAGTCAATTTCCATTGCCATAACAATTATTTGCAAACCAGTAGTATTGAACATAGAAAACAAGATATAAAGATTTTTCCTTAAAGACAATACTAGCATTGTACAGAGAATACCTAAAAAAGAAGAGCAGGGCCTGTCAATCATGGATTGTCCCCACCTGTCCAACAGATTCTGTCAGCAACTGGTTTCCTAATCACCACAGATTCATTTTCCATTTGCTTGCAGCAATTATGCCATTGAAACCTGCAGGTCTGGGTTTTTTTTTTTCCTTCCTTTACTCTAAAGAGAATTCGTTTTTAATGTCTATTGCAGAAGGCCAATATGATATAAAAACTCCAAACATTTCACTACTCATGCACTCTTATTCATAATATCACATCAAATTGCTGAAGTAGTACCATATGGTGCTTGAGCACCAAGCCAGAACAAGTTGTTCAGCTTGTCATAATCTCAAAAGCTGCATAAAACTTAAATAATTTCTCTATGAAGTGGAAGATCTTTGGGTTTAATATAACTCATCAGAAATGGATTCTGAATTTTCCTCCTATTATTTCCCATGTTTTCTCTGATTCCATTTTCCAGGGCAAGCTATCAGTATAAGTGGCTATGACTATGGGCCTGAAAGCCTTTAAAAGCATCCTGTCCATCCTTTCTTCTCCATCATTCATCTTCAAATTGAATAGACAAATATCTTTCTCAGTCAGACAGATATATAATTATAAACAAAAAAGCTCAGCCAGAAAGACTGAATGGAAAAGATTAATGAAATCTCCCACACTTGGATTCAGCCCTCAAAGCATTACCCTGGGCTGTGGATTGTCCACACTTCCACCCACAGTGTCCTGTAAGAAAACACAGAAGCCTTTCAGGAAAACCAGAGTGGTGACATTACCATAGATCCATGGAGAAACAACTGTGAGAATGGTCCAGGTTTCATCACAGATTGCTCTGTATTTACATTCTCAATTTCTGGAGACTTTTTTTTTTCTTTAAATATTTCTTACTCTTGTGCCTGAGAAGAAAGGTTTGGAGCAATGTAGCACTGGAACTGAAGGTGCAAGGACTAGAGACAGACAAGACTTCAGTCACCTTCATGGTTTTCAGGGATTGTGACTGACTCCTGATTCCCAAAAGCAGCAGCACAGGTACCACCTGAGATGGAGAAAGAGCAAGGGGAGATTTTCCCAGGAGATCTGTACGGGGAGCACTGGAAATGTGAAGACCTGAGGAAAGGAGACAGGTATTGCTCTGGAGTGGACAGAAGGGCATTATGGAATTCCTCCAAGGGAAAGCTTATTTTAGCAGCTGCTTAATCAATTAAAGAATAAAAAGGACAGCACCAAACCAAGCAAAATTTCCTCACCCTTTCCAGCATATATGTTCAAGCCTTGTTCCCATATGGGATTAGGATAGGCAAGAACTGTAGGGTTGGCACAGGCATTACAGAGACAGATATTACACAGCCTTTTGCTTAAAAATAAAAGAGAATGAGGACATGTCTTCTGGAGCCAGCATGGATTGGGAGTTTCCGGAAAAACATTTCTATAATGGTTACATATGTGATTGTTCTTTTTTTCTTAGCTCTAGGGAGGAAAAAGTGGCTCGTCACCAGCCCAAAGGGAAAAGCACTTGGCTGCATGGAGGCAGACAGGATGTGTTGCATCTGTGGCTTCACAGAAGGAAAGGAACAGCTCTCTAAAAATGGCAAGAAGCACTGAGAATATCTAGGATAAATAAATGAAAGGAATGTGTCCTCCTTCCCTGATGAGAAGATGATGGCAAAGTACCCAAAACCTCCACAATGCACAGGTGGTATCAGCTCAGAAGGGGGAGCAGCAGCCTCGTGTTGTGTACCTTGACTCAGCAGAGAACAAATGGAGAACAGTCCTAAGCTACAAAGTCCACTTTTTAAGGGCATCTGGGCATGAGGCAGAATTTGTTAAGACACCCAGGTATCCAAATCCCACTGGACCATGAGGGGGTCTAAATCAAGGAGGACCACTTCTTCACTGTGTCCAATCATCCCCTGCACACCACTTGAGGTAGAAATGGAACTTCTCCAAGAATTAATAGCATTTTGGGTACAAAAAGGGTAAAACTGAGAAAACAGACTAAAATACTTATTATGGGCTGCTTTGACATGACTTGGTGTACATCTTTTATGGGCAGAGCCCCAAGGCAATATTCCAAGCAGTCTGTAGGAATATGGTAGTGGGCTGACCAGCACCAAGAGCTTGGGAGACAAACATTTTGGGTTACTTTATATGTTTTGCTGAAAGCATCTTATCCCAGAGTAAAAAAAAAGGAAATGAAAAAGCTGTTGTGTGCAATTAGCAGCTCCCTTTTGATGAATCCTTTCCAATGACACCACCCTTTTGCTAATACTTAGTTTCTCAGGGAATGATTTCCATGGAGCCAAGGCAGGCAGAACTTCAGAGCTGGGTTTCAAGAGAGGAGAGAACTTGTGAGTGACAGCACCCATCAGCCTGGGCCAGAAAACTCAGTGCCAATGGGCATTAACTCCTCTACTGCCTGACCCACAGTTAGAGCAAAGACCAATGTGAAGGGAACCTCGAGTTTTCCTTCCTTTAAGATCATACCAATCAGCATTTATTCCCTTCTTTCAACAATATCCCCACTCAGTGCTCAGTACTTATGAATACCCTCTATCCAATTAATACCCCATTAAGCCTCCCGCCCGCAGTGACTTTATCCTCAGACCACTGTATGGCAGCTTTTAACTCCATAATACCCTGGCATTATTACCATATTAGACTACAAGGGATTGATCCAAAGCTCACGGAGGTTAATGAGGGCTCATTAAACTTTGAATTGGGCCCTAACTGCTCAGCAAACATGAAGTGAAGTGAAACAGTACGTGTCAGATGAGATGACAAGGGTGCAGTAAACTTTAAGGCGAAATATTGAATGCTGATGGTGACAAAGGCAGGCAATAGCAGGGAATGTGTGAGGAAAGCAGCCGTGGGAGAGAATTATGATTAGGTTACACTTGATATCAAGCAGGACAGATTTGTGCCTACATAAATAGATATGCCTGGTCTGACTCTGATGTGATTTTTGTCATCATACGGTTAGACATAGCATAATATTGACACTATGGCTTTCCCTCAGGTATTAGTTTTGAATTTCAGCTGGAGAGTATGATACTAAAGACTTGAAATCAGTAGGACTCCTTCCCTAATTACTGATTAATCAAGAGCTAAGGTTGCCTACATAAAGATTCATGGGGAGAAGGAGGAAGTCTCATTAAGAACAAGAGGTTAAAAAAAAAAAGGAAGGAGGGGGACATTTAACAACTGAATGGATACAGGAGGAGTAGAAAAAGAGCTGATTTCCTAAGAGCATGTTATACCTGGATGTTGAAGTTTGTATTCATGTTTAATTAAAAAATTAAACAAAAATGGTTTAATACTTCCACATACCGTAGGTTATGGTCCAAAAGGAATTAGAGAAAGTTGGTTTTTAATGACTTCAGAAATACATACATGTTGTGTCATCCTGTCCCTTAGGTGCTCAAAAGACATAGCAGCTGTTTCATAAATTCCAAATTGCCTTTTCCTTTAGCATACAAAAATCTGTGCCATAAACATAACACTGTCTGAAAAATACTCGGTAAACCCAGACAGTTGCTGGGAATGCTTCCTCCGATATTGAAATTCCTCTCTTAACAGGAGTTTCCCTGCAAAAACAGATGCTAACAAATAGTGTTTTTGCCATTGAGCTGAATGGGAATGCTTTGGTGCAGCATTTTCCTTTTTCCATGGAGACATTACAGGGTGCATTTCCCATGACTGAAAGAAAACTGCCACCTTGCTTCTCAATTCTTTGCTTTCAAATAATAAATAACTGCTATAATCTTCCATAAAGGATTTATGCTCTGATGATGTCTGATTCTTCTACTGTAATTTCTTTTTGTTAGAGGCAGTTGAAAATGCCATTTACTGGTAAGTAAATTGTGTCATCACTTCACTGCAAACCACACCACTGAAAATATAAGCTGGCCAAACATTTATTTTTGTTTTCCAACTCACACAAATCTGTTCCAAGGGCTGTGGATTAACTAGCAACACTTTTTAGTGCAGATCCTTAATCTTAGTTTCCCTTCCTCTCTCTACTAATATGCTCCCTTCCAATGGTGTTACTGCAGAAATAACTCCAAATAGCTAACAGTGTGGTCAGAAACTCTGCCTTTTAGCTGCCACACTTTTTTCAGTGACTTGAAAATACAGAAAATTGACCATTTCCACTGAATTTTTTGTAGTCTTGCAGTAATAGGGGAACTGCAGCTCTACCTTTTCCCCAGAGGAGTTTAACTAGCAGAGGGGGCTGGAGGACAATGGACTGCAACTTCCCTAAAGGCTCAAATCATGAGGTCCACGTCCAATCTTTTCACAACACAATCATGCTTTTCATTTTTAGACAAAAAACAAGCCCACAGAGCCTTTGTTCTTCCTTAAACTGCCCCCCCCCCTTTTGACAACAAGAAAATTAACTTCTTTGCCTAAATAAATGTTACAGCTCACAAAGCCTTGAAGCACAAATCAAACAAACAAGTCAACTGCAAAGCAGCCCAAAGGGGCTCCAAACCCAAGCACAGATGCAAAAACCTCCTCAGGCCATTTTGATTAAAATGATCAGAGATCATGAGTGGAAGAAGGAGGCAGGAAGGCATCCATCCTGGCCATGTCCACCAGTACTATGGCATTTAAGGGTCTGTTAATATTTCCACTGGGAAACTTCTGGGTTTAAGGGTTTATAGCCTGAGTCACTAGAGGCTTAGCCCTGGTTTCCACAACCCAGTTCCTAAAGGGGAATTATCATGGTAAAGCTTTGCAAGGGGAGGGCACGCCCAGGTGGTTTGTTACAACAAGGATGAATAGGTGGCATGACTTGTTTATCAGACATCCCAAAAACTGCATAGACCTGAGGCAGACAAAACCTGTGGCCAACCCTCTGTCCCTCCTAACAGGTGAGCTCACCTGCCTGGAGCTGCAGGGGCTCTCAGGGGATGCCTGAGTTTCTGTTGGTTCCTGGAGAGAAAAGAAACTCAGCTCTCTTTCCCTAGTGCCAAACCCCATGAAAACAAGGTCTACTGGGTGGCTTTTCAGAGCAGCTTCTGTTGTCTATTAGAAAAAAAAGGACATATGTGAAGGCTAATTTGTGTGTACACCCAGAATTATGCTCTCTGTACACTACCAGGACATGCAGAGAAATGTAATTAAAATTGGGAATCTAATCAAAGCGATAAGCATGGCCAAAAGGGTCAGCCCTGCACAATGCTGGATGCTTGGTCTTAATCCAGTAAGGCACTATTTGTGTCCTTCGTTTCCAGTCACCAGATAAACTCTGAAGAGCCATTGGAGTTGCTTAAAGGCTCAAATTTAGGCACATACTTAAAATCTCTGCTGAACAAGGGCCAAAATGTTCAGTACCACCATCTGCAGATATCCAAATTGCCTTGGGCAAAATGTTTCCCTTAACATAATCCAAGGTTTTGTTTGTTTGTTTTTAAGTTGTCTAACTGTTCGGCTATGAGGAAAATGTCCTTTAAATTAAGGAAATTAGCAATAAATATGAATGTTATTAAAATATGGTAATCATTAAAGCTATGGTAAGAACTATGGGAAAGAACAAGCTGCAAAGAAGTGGGGCCTTTTAATGCTGCCCCATCATCTAATCATGGCTTATACCTCTCATCAACCTGCATTAGAGACAGCTGGGAGAGGATTTGGATGGTGACACCTTTATCACTGAAAATCTCAGCAGTTACAAACAAAACAATTAATCACAGCAGTGAGAGCTTAAAATTAGCCCAAGAGTAAATTCTCTAAAATCTTAAAAGCTGACATCTGAAATTGCAGAGTGCTGAATTTAATTCTTCAGCAGTGCAGACTACCAAGAACACATGCAATAGTAAGGAAGTAAAAGACATAGATGTGGGGTTTATTTCTTCCTATCTTACTCCAGCCTGATACAGTGAATTTCAGCAACAGCCTAGCTGTCAAGGTTACATCTGCACCATCATTCTGCAAATCCAAACTCACACCCACACAGCACCACTCTGTCTTTGGGGCTCCATTTCAGCTCCTCAAGGAAGCCAAGTCCCACAGCCACCTAATGTGGGTGATAAGTGTTAAAGAATGAACTCCTGCAGCAAAGAGGCAGATTGCGAGTTCTTTGTTCCTGTCTCAATTCTTTTCATTATTGCTGTTTTACTTTGGGAAAGGCATGAGCAAAACCAGAGCTCTTTCCCAGGGAAATTAACCCTCTGTTTTTGTGTACACTCTGCCTTTACAGATTTTCAATAACTTTACGAGCTGTGTACATTAGCTCTGACTATGCCTTCCTGCCTTTGCCTGTACCTGTAATGACAGCCATAGCAAGTGGCTATTACAGGTATCTCCCTTTCTGGAGATGATGTGAGGTAATGATATGTTGCAATATGTGCAGTGGGGTATTATAGCTAAATACTCTTTGGAGTGACTGATGAACTCTTTTGCAACATGCCTGGTAGACACTTCGAGGTGAGGGGTACTTATCCTGTGCTTCCTAAATCTCCTTGGAGCAGGAGCTAAATGGTGTGGGCTGGATTGGGGTGGTGGAGGATTTGCTGGAGACCCAGCAGAGAGTGGGAGCTGCTGCTCAGTCCCTGGCTGGGGCAGAGAAGCACCTTTGCGTCCCTGTGAAAAACAAGCCTGTACTTTAGCAGACCCCTTACACAGATGGAGCAGCTGAGCTCAGACATGGAATAATGTGACTGAACATAACCATCAACAAGAGGTCTCTAAATACCCTAAGACCTTAGTCCATTATGACATTCTTAAAAACCCCACAGACAGGCCCAGATGCCAATAACTTTAGTGTAGCTCATGGCCATGGCAACAACTCTGTGGTCTTGACAAAGCCACTCAGAGCCTCCCTGCCTCAGTTTTTTATTTGTGAGAGCCAATCCTCAGTTATGGAAACAGGCTGAACAAGTCAGATCCTGTACAGAGAGATACCTAAGCAAAGGCTGTATGGATCATGGTTGGACTTGATGATCTTAGAGGTCTTTTCCAACCTAAAAAATTCTATGATTCTATGTCTCAAACTCACAATTTTTATTTAGCCAGTAGTCATTGGTAGGGGGGTCACAAATACCTGGTAGTATATCCCACCCCACTGCCCCATGGAGATGACTGCGAAACACTTTGAAACATCAACCACAAGGTCAGAGCACAGGCCTGTTATCCCAGTCTCCTCTCAGTTTAACTTGCTGCACCCTAAATTAACAACCCGGGGCTCTGCTTAAACTTAATGAAAATCAGAAATAATTTTATCAATGATTTTTGAGAGTTCTGAAATATCATGCTGATACTTCCCAAGCAGAGTGGGAGCAGTTTCACTGCTGCCAGTGGGTTTCTTGAATCTCAGTTTTTATGTTGTGTGAGAACTTAAAAGTTGTTCCACTTCTTTCCATGTAAGTGGGATGCTATATTTGATGGAGATTTATCACTTCCAAATCACATTGCATTTTATGATTTAGTGGGCTTTTTATGATTTAGTGGGGCATTTTTCCACTCACGTTACTATTCCCAAAGCATCCTAGAAAATGGCAAAAACTCAAGGGCAGTTTTTTAGCTGAACTGGGCAATAGGAGTCCTTGATATCTGTCTGCAAAGTGTCAATCACCTTTAAATCCCAACCTCACTTACGGCGATTCTCCTTGAGTAAGTGACAAGGCCAGGCTGGCAAAATGAAATTCTTCAGTAATGCATTGACAAACTCGGGACCACAGAGCTCCAAATTCTCCCTCAGTCTGGATTTGAATGCATAAATAAATAAGGCTCTTGCATTTATTTCTGCTAGAAGATTGTATTATTCCTTTCTGCAATTACTGAAAAATGCAGAGCACAGGCAAGATTTAGTGTCTGAGTTTTTGCTGCAAGACTTATGTCAGTAGAAAGGCGTTTGTGCTCTTGGGAATCAAAGTGAGATTCACCCATTTGTGGCAGGTGTTTTAAGCACTCAGCCTAACAATCTACCCATGCATGGCACTACAGCAATTCAACGACTAAATTAAATCTCTGAATATTAAATTAATGATGGAAATCTAAAATATTAATATATTCTAATTGAATATTCTCCGATAAATTATCTAGGCATTCTCAGCAATTTGATTTTACTTTCATTTCTTAAGGAACTTTCAGCTGCATAAATACAGCTATTAAAGCAATTCAAAAAGGGAACATTTTCTGCTCAGACAAGAGAACTCTAAACACAAAGAATCTAAAAATTTCTTTCATATGATTGATTAAATCATAGAGCCCAAGACAGCTGAATCATTAAATGACTGCTTTCCTTCAGTCCCTCTGGCTTTAGCAAGGACAATATAAATTCCCTATGGGTCTGAATACAAGGAAATACAATATGTATAATTACAGTATAGGCTTGAATGCTGTTGTAAGAGAATTCTAAATGGAGCATTTATGCTGTAGCTGCACTTTTCCATCCATAATTCTGCCTGTGAGTGTGCATGGAGAGCCCATAAAGTACTGGGCATCTGCTTCCTTCGACCTAGATTCCCAAATGGCTCACACTGGTGTAGCCTCACCAGCTTTGGCAGAGACTCCTGAACTTACACCAGGATCTGTCCTTCTCTTTCTGGGAATGAATGCTGGAGACTAAGAATGGCATCGTGATAGGCCAGGGAGAACACAAACAAAGGGATGTCCTTTGAGGAGTACCTACAGTGTGCTGTATGTTTAGGAACTTGCTTTAAACTGCATGTTTTAAAGACATTTCACATGGATATCTCAAGAAAGTAACGATGTGTCATATTTCCCTCTCCCCATTCATTCCATGAGTCATGTGTGGATTCCTGGTTTGGTAACACACGCACACAGAGGAGAGATCGATACCAGAGCCAAGACCGTGGCAACATGAACATTTAATGAACCATTTTCCTGCTAATCTTTCTCTCTTTGGCATCAGGTTGTTTTGTGGTGTGAAATCACAGTCAAGAGCCAAGAGCTGTCACAATCTACATCCTCGAAATAGCTTTCAAGGAAAGGCTGTGTCTCCACAGAGCAACACGACCTGCACGATGTCCCATTTCCTTCCACCCTCTAGGCTTGCTCCTTCTTATCTTGGTCTGACTGTCACAGCAGAGACCAAATCTCCTCATTTCTGGATTTCAGCTGGTGATATTCACACAAGTACTAAAGACAAGGGACACTGAGAGCCACAACTAGTGATATTTTAAAAGAGTGTGTGTGTCGTTGGTAAGGCAAAAGAAACACCTGTTCCTGTGGAGAACAAGGAAGATCTAGGCCTATTTGTAATCAAGGCTGTCTGCATCTCTCTCAGGAAAAGTAAGGTCTGATGTCCTTTGGGAAGCATTTGCAAGGCCTTTTCTCAACAAACCTTCTCTCACCACAGACAGATGCCATCTGTCTTGCAGCTGGGAGCTAATGGATTCTGCACTGCCAATTTCACAGCAGTGAGCAACGCTGTGATAGAGGAGGCATGAGGGATTTCCTACAATAAAACTATTTAAAACAGTGCAAAAGCACATGCTGAACCATGCAAAGGAGATGGCAGTATTGAGGGCTGATGGTCCAAGCCAGCAGGGATGTCACAGCTTGGTATGCCCTCTGTATCTCCAGTGCCAACATTTCAGACTTTTGGAGAACTGTCTCACTACACCAGTTTCCTGCCCCAGGATGGGCTGTGGAGCTCTAGAGCATGTTATCAACCTTTTTTATGTTAAGTATTCACCCTACAGCTAAACATGTGCTAAAAACACCCTTGACCCACTGTAGGGTCTGCCAGTGTGTGAAGAGGAGCTCTCTGCATGTGTTGCCACAGTCTGGGCTCTGGTATCGATCTCTCCTTTTTGTGTGTGTGTGTGTGTGACCAAACCAGGACTCGGCACATAACTCATGGAGAAGGGGAAATAAGAGACAGTGCTACTTTCTGGACATGTCCATGTGAAATTTTTTTAAAATATACAGTTTAAAGCAAGTTCCCAACACACACCCTGCTGCACTAACCCCACCCACCCACGACACCCCTGCTAAGAAGCGACACGAGTCTTCGGGTATATTATACTCTGCTAACTTTTCAAAATACTTCAGGACTTTCTGATTAAATTTACATAAAATGCATCCTTCCCTCTTATTTCCTGTTACACACTTAGATTATTTCTAGTATTCTTGTGGCTGAGATCACCAGTGCTGGGATCTGAGAGCACCCGCTGTGCCTGCAGCATGCAATCAAGGCGGGTTGTGAGAGCACCAAGACCCTGTCTCAGTCATCCTCACTGGATTTTCAGGCTGGTGTAATGAGAATGAACAAGCTGTTTAACATAAGAGATCCCCCCATCATGGGGAAATACCATATCTTTCAGTTCTAGGTTTAATAAAGGCAGGCTGGAAATTTAGGGTCTATGAAGTTCGAGACAGAAGGCTTTAAGAGCTCTTTGAAGGTGCTGGAGACGAATTGGAAGTCTGGAGTCCCATAAAGGTGAATGTGGTTGCAGTGGTTGATGGAGGAGCCTGTTCTCTAAGCATGTCATGACCAAAGACCTGTCTGGCACAAGATTGCTTCTTTTAAACCAAATTATTTTCGTGCAGCTCATTGAAATGGACTTGTCTTGAAAACTGCCTCAAGATTCCCATTAGAAGCAGCCAGAGACTTGCACATGGATGCAAACCAGATTCTTTTTGAAGTTTAAACAAGGATGAAATACAAGATAAGCTAATAGATAATTAGATAATAGGTAATTAAGAATTAGCTATGCGTGTCGCTAAAAAGGATGAGTCAGTGAGAAAATAGATGGTGCTCAGCAAGGGGGCAACTATTTAATATATTATCTTAGTTGATCAGTGTGCCTGCATGAGTCATTTGCTTGGAGAAGGAGGGGGATTTCATATCGTTTTTGTATTTTTAATAGGCATTTTTATGGACCTCATAGTCATAATAAGGAGAGTACCTGACAATTAGTAATGAAATTATCCTCACTACAGTGAAATATTTCACAGCATGTATAATATTGTTCCTAATACAAAGGTGGAAGGGAAGTACAAGGAAATGAAACAGAAGATGTTAATAAATGCTTGCAAAATAAATAATCATATATCAATAAAATTTGATAACTGTTTTCTCAGCTCAAAGACAAAAGCAAAATTTGCAAAACATTTCTATACTAATAGAAAATATTTTAGCTTATAAATATCAGATGTTTATTTAAACTCTTCGAAGAGAAAGTAAATCTTTTCAGCAGCCAAAACTAATTAGAAATTCCTCCTATTACTTTTTTAGTTATCATTTCTCTGAGATACATTTCCTAGTTAGTGTGGTTGATGTATATGAACAGACATGGATGTTCCTTTGAAAGAAAAAACCCTGTAATTAACAGTGGGGGTTTTTTTGGCAGGGATAATGTTCCCTTTTTCTTTTTTTTTGTAAAAACTTTTTCATTTAATGTATTTTATCAGAATGAAATGGTTTAATGAGCAGAGAATTATAGTTGATCCCAGCTGAACCAGATAGGGCTGCCTTTCGAGGTACGTGGCTCCCATCAAGCTGCATTCACCTTTGCTATGATTTAAACTTCATTCAGGCACAGCCTTGTTAAAAATACTGACAAGTAACTAATCAACTTCCATAAAATGGAATTTTACCTTCACAATAGGAAGCAGGAGTAGGAGGGAACCCAAAAGATTTGCCTATGCATTTCAAATTAGTCTGACCTATAAAAAAGCAAACAGCAAGTGGTACTATGAAAATGTACTTCTGGTAGGTTTTTTTGGTGTTTTAGTGTTCAGATTTTTCCTGCCATCCCTTCCTCTCCTTGGAGGAAGCCAGCACCAAAGACAACACCATAGAAGGACTGTTTTCCATTAGTTATACCTTAAAAATGTAAGCTTAGGCAGGGCTTTCTGGACCTAAAAAAGTTCAGTGTCCAAGAACCTGCTGGTTCCAGGTTTGAATGTTTTATATAAAGCAGCAGATAAAACTGTGACAGACCTGCTTCCCTACAAATGGGATCTGAGCTGCAACTTCCCATGTGCACTTCTGGTTCCAGTTTGTGAGCAGATGGGCATGAAAATATTCAGCGCCCAGTGAGCAAAAGCATAGGAAATCAGATCAAAACTGTTACCTAGATCTAGGAGACAGCACAATGCTCCAGGGCAAGCTGAAGATTATGGGGATGGAAATAATCAGACAGGGCTGGTCTTTGAAGATGTTGATTTGTTCTATTCTGGATAATTAAAGAGCAAAGTCTAATGGGGGGAGCTGGAACTCCTGCTAGAAATCACCCAAGCTTCGTGTTCAGGCGCTGGCAAAGGGGCCAGATGCTGCAGATGAGCAGAAACTCGGCCCAAGCCTAAAACATCAGGGGTCTCATGCTTCATCAAGTTGCACTCTTTGCATGATCTTCCCTGTCATTAGGATGCTTTCTGGATGGCAGGTGAAAAGGAAAGCAGCCCTTTGTAAGCCAGTTCTACTTTTTGTTTGCCCCCACCTTATTTTTATTTAATTTTCAGTGTACCCTCTATCTTCTGTATTAGAAAACTGGAATGGAATATATTGCTGAAAATCTGGGGGGCTTTGTGTTTCCATCAGCCAGGTTATCTTTCCAAGGCTACTTGTAGTTTAAATGATGAATATCAATTCTTCTATACCTATATAAAATCTATTATTTGCCATTTTAATTAAAACTGGAATTTTGCATACTCGAGTCCTTCTGTTTCACCTCCAGACTGTAGGGGGGAAAGTGCCACAGAGATTTCAGTCCTTATAAATCACCAAATTTGCCATGGTAAGCTGGTGCCAAGTTGTCCCCTCTCTGTCTAGTCAAAGCTCAAAAGAAATCAGCAGGGAATGGGACAGGGCCCAAGTTCATTTTGCAAGTAGTACTCCCCTTATTTTTCACAGCAATTCAGGATTTCATCTAAATTATTAATATGATTTTGGAAGATATTTTTGACATTTCAGGTGATTTTCCTCTTCAGATATTTCTTCAGCTTAGTAGAACACTTTAATGGGTCACTGCACACAAAGACTCCTTGGTTTCCCTCCCCTTTTTTCCAGGACAGACATAAAAACATTTATCACCTGCTACTTTTTCATTCCTTTTTTGCACAAAGAAATGACACCAACAATCCAAGTTTGCCTAATACCTGGTGAATCAGAAACATGCACCTACAGTCATTGCATGAGTCATTCCAAAGTTCAGCTGGACTTGCACAGGACTCAGCAAGCCCCTTCTCCCTCCCAGCCATGGGCTGTGCAGCAGAGTATCAGCTCATCAGTGTGAAACAGGTAATGATGCCACTCACGTCAACCCAGGAAGATGCCTAGATGAACTTCCTGAGAAGGGATGCCAAGGACACACCACTGCTGCTCAAAAGAACTGAAATTTTTTTATAATTCTCACCATTTTCTTCCAAGGGAAGAACTGAAAGAGTCTGCCAAGGAATTCTTTTTTTTTTTTTTTTTAAACAGCTAATCATTCTAATGCTCCAGAAACTGAAACCAGCACCCACAAGAGAAACAGCAACATGTATTTGTATTTTGCTAACATTTACCCACAACAGCAATAGATCAACAAAACGTCTCTGTAAAACATGCCTTTTCCCTTCTTTTTCTTTTCCTGTCATCCCGTAATCATCACAGACAACCACATGGGCAAACTCGATCTCTATGATTATGCTCATGAAGAAAGAAACCAGAGGCAGAGGGAGGATGCAGGATCCATCTGCAGCGGCGGCAGGCAGCCAAGCTCCTCCAGGCCACCACACATCTGCACTGGGGACTGCCGGAGCACGGGAAGGACGCGGCACCCTCGTCGCTGGGTGCCACCGACCCAGCCTTACACCTGCAGCTGCTTTCTGGCTGAGAGCGTGGGCAAAGGGCCATGCTGGCAGCAGTGCCAGTGTCTCCTGAGGGACTGGCTGGAAGGAGGTGATTAGGCTGCCGTCAGCTGGGCAGCGAAACTGGGGCAAGGCGCTCTGGATAAGACACGGTTCAGCAGCACGTGAAAGGCAACTACTCTTGCATGAGGGAGAAAGAGCAGAGAGCCTGAGCTTCCAGCCAGGCTTCCCATGCCAGAAACTTGGACCATACCCACTGCTTCACCAGACACACCACGAGATGACAATTATTATTACTGTTACTGACGTCCCAAGCCAGAAACTTGGACCACACCTAGTGTTTCACCAGGCCCACTGCGACATGACCATTATTATTACCATTATCATTGCCATTTTGATTACTGTTTCTGGTTTTTTGTTTTAACTCACCCGGACCAGCTGTTGTGGGAAGGGTCCTCTGGAGTTTTCTGGCACGTTGATGGGTGGGATGACCCAGTCCCTCTTCTGCCTCCGCAGGCCATTGGCGCTCTGATGCTGCCGCCACGGGAGCAGAGTGTCACTTTGCTGCTGTACCAGGTCTCCAGGCAGTGTCTTCCTTCCTTTTGGCTGTGTTGGAAACAAGAAAGCAAAACCAGTTTAGTTCCTTCCTCACTTCTCAGGACTTGTCCCAACAGCGGCGCTTCCCTGCATGCGAACGGCCGCGTGGAACAAAGGCACAATATGCTGTGCTGGCAGCTCTGCTGCCACTTCATTTTCACAAATATATGGAGCTGTCACTCTCAAATCAAGATGCCTCCCAGAATGTATCATCTTCATTACACCAGCTGCAGGGAGATTTAGCAGAACACTGGAGTAAAGAAGTTTCTACAAATTTCTAATAAATGCAACCTGCCAGAAGACAAAAAAGGGAGAGGATTCTTTTACAGTCCATGGCATGGGTCCAGCTTCACAGTCTGGCATTGAACATGAACAAGGCTACAGTCCTGCAGTCTGTGGTTCTGCAGAGGTATTCTGCCAATCCAACCAAACCCCAACCAGAGGAAAAGTCAGATCTGTGGCTACAAAGATGCATCAGTTCAAATTTTTAGTGCTTCATAACAAATGACCTTTTTTAAGAGCTGTTTTGAACATAAATTCCAAATACACATCTCCCTACTCTGTCTGGGAATGGGAATGCATCTCAAGCAGTAAATTTTCATTACTTGGGATGCATTTGAGTTCTCCTCTGTGATTTTTTTTAAACTGTGGATTCTGCCCATGGCATACTTTGATGTTGGAAATGTTACAATGCTGTGGCATAAAAATTGAAATGGTGGGACCATGGTTTGGACATAGAGGGACTGGCTCGTTGTTAGAAAATTTCTGCCTCACAGAATGATGAATCAATAAAATGTAGATTTGGAAAGGCTCTTCAGAGGTTATGCAGTCCCAATACTTAAATACTCTATGGCCTTCTAGGATTTCAGCAATTACTTCTGAAAAATCTGCAGAAAAGATAACTAGCAAAGCTCTTGTTACCATATGGTGACCTGCACTCCCACCAGAAAATGTTTAAACTTTCATAAATCACAAAGACTGCAAGTCACATTCTCTTCATTTGAGGTAAGATCCAATGGGAATACTGTTCTCTGAACTTTATGATTTTCAGCTATTTTTCTCAAAAAAACCCCCACTAACCCAAAACCCCATGCCCCAAAACAAAAGAACACTGTGGGAAAACCTATCAAAGTACTTTCTGAGGCTCCTGCAATTTTAAGTCCCACTTACTTCTTGTCTTACTCCAAACACAAAAACTCAAACATCCTACAAGCAGTTATCTGTAGGCACTGATTTCAGAGGGAATCATTGCTTCGGGGCTTATAGTTTGATGTAAATCCACCTATTAATACATTTCAATTCCTGATCTGGAAGTGCAAAGAAGAAGGCAGGAACCTCAAGACTATACAGTAAATGAAAACTAAACAGTGTAGGAAAGGCAAAGAGGATCTGAACTGAGAGGTGTCTCCAAAGCTGTGGGGCCCTTCTGGATGCTGAGAGCTGGGCACAGCAGCAAGGAGCCCTTTGTCACAGCTGGATGGTGGCTCTGATCTCTGTTACCTGTGGAGGGCACACATCCCCTGGCTGCAAGGGCTGGGAGCATTGTGAAAAAATGCAGCTATTTTTACTGCAAACCTTCAAAATGAGCCTGTTCCAGAGCTGAATTTTCACAGAACAGACCAATATGGTCTTTTCAGTCACACACAGAGGCATGTTTCTCAGGTCCTCTCTCACACTCATGCCACCAAGGTGACTGCGGGGTTGTCTTCACCCAAGTGCTGTTTATACACCTTCAACAAGCAGCGTCACTAAGATCACAGAACCGTGGTTCAATATTTAGATGTTGTTCCAAAAATACTCCCTTAAGCGTGTAATGAACAAAGAAACAGAGTCACGATGCAGCAGTGGGAGACTTTTGTGGGAAAGTCAGCATATGTGTAGGCACTGTTGACCTCCTCCTTCTTACGGGATGCAATATGTTATATCTGAGACAGTTTTCATCTACAGAGGGTTTTATCACCACGCAGGTATCTCTCCTGAACACTGATGGAAACAATGCTATCCAAAGGAGACACACAGAAATGCATGTCAACATGAAAGAGAACTATGAGACATGAGTCACGGAAAAGTGGATATCCCCTATTTTTTTAATTGGCTTGTGATTCCCAAAAGGGGATCCTTTGAGAGCAGGTATTTGGATCAGTTTATATAATTGGCAAGTGAGCATGGGGACAGATTATGAAAGGATGGTCAAATAATTTGTGCTCTGCTGAGTTTACACAGTGGAATGAGTCTGAACTAAAGACAGACTTGAGAATTAACATGAATCCCAAAGCTCCATGTATACTGAAATAATTAGTGTCAGCTCAGTAAGGCAATACCAGCCTTTTTAGTCTGTATGAAATACTTGCTGGCAGGTGACTAGACAGTGACTAGCTTGCTTGTCACTCTTGATGATGCTTTCCTACATTAGAATAAATCATCAACACGACTCTGAATTTCATGTGTAGAATTTCAAAAGCATCTTGCAACAACAATTTTTTTTTTTTTTTGACAGCTCTTTTTTATCTTCATTTGTTGACAATGCATTCTCATGACCTTAATTTCTCTGGTGTTGTTTAAATACATTGTACATGTTTTCTGCTGTTTAAAAGCTGTGAGACAAATGCAGTAACAAAGTCTGGTGAGTATAAATGCCAGAACCATTCAGATCTCTGACTGAAACATCCAAGAACATCTCTGGAATAACAGCATCGACTAACCGTGAGCCCCAGAAAACTCTCCGGTGTTTTCAAGTTTACAAGAATCTAAAGTTCAACTCAAAAGCAGAATGTGACATCAAATTCAATTAATTTTAAACTCCAGCTTCTGATCCTGGTTTTGCTGAATAACAAGCTTTCACTGAGATAACAACTGCTCCTTCTCTCATGGCCTCACTGGCCATATGCTTTCAGGAATTTAAGACATTTTGAAAATATAAAATATTATCACTAGGACATAATCTGCCCGTAGCCCTTCCCACAATCAAGCCCAGCACCTCTAGCACTGCTATTGAGGGTGCTTTCCCTCCTCTTGTTTCTGAGAGGTGCCTTCCCCTTCTTACACAAGGGTTACAGGCACGTGCAGCCCAAGAGAGGGTAATCCATGAAACACGTTCCCAGTGGAAAGTGGACACAGAGCTAAACCCCTAAGGGGCTGTCAGACTGAATGGATTTAGGAACCCTTACTCCAAACTTGTGAGGTTGCAGGGTGCTTCAACTAACTCCATTTACACCATGACTTTTGAGAGCTCAGGAGCATTCCCTGTCTGCTCTTGGCAACAGCAATAAAGGATAAGTCACAATAGCCATCTATAAGCTCCTGTCAGTGTTGGTCTGTGGCTCAGGCTTTCATTTCTTGGGAGGCTCAGACTAAATGCAACCTCTACTCATAAAAGGTCAAAAAATAATTCATGGACAGAAGAGGACACGTGGGATGCCTACAGCCCCTCAAGCCCCATCCTGCCCGTGACAAGAAGGCTGTGAGCCACTGACTTTTCACTAGTCCACAAATAAACCCAGTGAGTGTGAAGAAGCACCAGCTTTCACCTTCCGCTACACTTAGCAGTAGCCAGTCTCGCCAGCTGGCTCGCCTCCCTCCCAGCCAACCTGCCTCTGATATCCGTCAGCCTCTGGCTACAGAGACATCTGGAAGTTATTATCCAGCAGAGCGTATCACAAACCCATTTACATAATATAATATCATATTTTGTGTTCCTGCTTAGCTGAACATTTTGGATCACTCTAATGTTTGGGTAAATAAGCCACCGTTCCCTGCATATAAATAACAGTGAGTCTTAGGGTACGTTTGGTGGAGATTATTCATTTTATAGGGCTCAACCTGCAAAATGAAATGCTCTAGATTCAGCACTGAAATATATTATTCTTGCAATTGCAATAAAAAGTACCTGCAACTGGAGAAGAGGAAATAAGGCCTTTATTTCCCAAGGATCAAAATTATTTATGATTTAACCTGTTTTATTTATACGCCAGTCTTATTATTTTTAAAGGATCTTTAACACTTCACACTCGATATTTTTCAGAAAAGAAATAATACTTGGCTGGCTTTATTTCTGGTGCCACTCCTAGGGTTTAACTGTGGCAATATGTTTTTAATATATTTTTATCAATACAAGAGAATACAAAGCCACTTTTAGTCCATTGCTCAAACATATTTCCTTTCAGCTCCTATATCAATGTACATTTTGAAAACTGGTGCCATTGTCTACCAGAGAAAAAATGTCTATTTAAAAATATTTAATCTGAAGCATTTTTGCTTGTTTCCATGGTAGCTGTGGAAAGGACAGGAGAAAATGATATTTACCAAACACAAAATAAGACAATGAAAATAGGGCTTAGTTCTTTAACAAAGGGAACATGAGAGCACTGCAAAATAAACATTTGCATGATTTCTGTTCTAAGGATATAACATTTTGCTGACATCAGGGATGGCAGTGGAGGACGAATGAGCCCTTTTTTCCCAAAATGCACCATTTCCCCAGTTTTTGATCTTTTAGTAGAGAAAGATATTTCATTTTGTGTTCTCATACAGTAGAATGAAAGGGTTGCAGAACAAACTGCAAATTTATTTATTTTAGGATAATTGATTCCTTTCTTATTTAGGTCATTGCTGAATTTGCCAAAGTTGAAAATGGGAAAAAGTAGTTTTAAAAAGATCAAACTTTTTATTTTAGGCTTTCATTTACTGTACTCACGCTATATGAAGTCTTATTTAGGAATTGCTCAGTTATAGGGAATCCATAATCTGTTTTCTCTTCATCCACCTCCTAGAACTCTGTGATGACTATCTATATTAGCTCTATTTACTAATAGTTGTAAGCTGTGGTAAATTTAATCAAAGATAGCTTCATGTCACGCCCCATTACCATCACAGCATAAATCTCTATTCATGAATGATTTGTGTCAAAGTGCTCCGAAAACCAGTGTTTTATCAGCAAAATGTTCCAACACTCACAGTTCTTCAGCAGGGGCATTAAATTAACGTGTTTGCAGAGAAGCCACTAATTGACAATGAGATGTGATTTTGGCAGTAGATTTCCACTTTAAAGATAATGAACAGTGTTCAGAAATGGAGAAGAATCCCCTCTGCTCCTAAAACTATAGTAATAATTCCTGGTGTAAACAGGAATAGAGGAAACCAATCCTGACAGGGCATTCCAAGTACCCAAGCAAGCTGTTTGATCATCACAACTTCCAAAAGCAAACAGTGGAATTGCAGTGTTCGTGACCTTTATCAAATCTGGCAACGTACAGTCAGGAATGTTATGTTTGGTTAGGAACTCATTAAACAAAATTACCTCTCCATTTATAGAAACCATACAAGTACAGTATAAAACATTTTAATTAAATCAGCTAGTTACACGAAAATTCATTATTTTTGTTTTTATCAGCTAGCAGTGGGGCTGCGTGGAGCAGTTCACATTAGAGTCAATTAGTAAGAAAAATTGTCAGATTTGGCAAGTGCATGAGCCTCCAGAACACATCAGCTGACAGGGAAGAAAAAGTTTGCCTAAAAGCTAACCAAGTTACTGCCCTCAGAGGAGGGGAAGGAGCCATGTACCACACACACATGTATCAGCTATGCCAAACCCCTTGGTCCCAAGGAGTCAGTGTCAAAGCTCTACATGCCTTGCTCATTGAGAGCTGAAATATGAGGCATGCAGGCAAATTTAAGGTTGTTAGGTATCTGGCTGGCTTTGCAGGCTTTGGAACATTTTATCCCATAGAACTAATAAAACATGATCAGTGTGACTGAGCAATCAAAACGTTCCTTAGCATTGCAGGGCTGCAAAGCAAGAAAAAAGCTGAAGAAGAGTAACAGGTAAAACCAGGGAAATTTTGAATAGGGAGAACACAAAACACTGGCTCATGAGTCAGGCCGGGGAAGATCCTGTCTCTGCAAAAGGGGCAGCAGGGCCCTTAGGGGGCAACTGTAATGAAGCTTTTCAGGGGGCTGCTGACCAGGCAACCGGCTGGAACAGGAGGTGTTGACTTTCCAGTACAATTTAATTGAAATCCAGACATCACCTGAACTCCCCCCACACCTTCTGTTCGCCCAAACATTTGGGAAGTTGTCACCAATTTAAGTTGGAATCTGGAAAGTCACCAGAGCATGTTGATAAGCTTTGTTTTGGTACCACAGAGAACGGACACCTGCAGGCACAGTGCTCACATTCATTTCTGAGCATGAAATCACATGAAAAAGTGAATGGTATCCCTGTGGTGAGGGAAGTTTCGACTGGGGTGGAGAGACAGAAATGTCTTCAAACTTATTCTACAGCCCCACATGGATGATTAGAGGCCCCCTGGTTGGCATATGGCTTTCAGGTTTTCAAATGCTCTTCCTCTTCCATTCTCTGGAAGAATCACATACCAAATCAGGCACATAAGAACTCCATCTGCCTTTGGTGGAATCTTTTATGGTTCCCTCAGGTTTCCAGCACTCTTCTTGTCATTGTCTGGCTTTGAGTGTTGCAAGAGCGTTCAATGAGCAGAAGAAGATGACAAGGAAGATGACATCATTCGCAAAGCACAGCTCTTGATGCACTTTTTTCTCTCATTTTAAGGCTTGAACATCTTATCCCAACATGAAAAGTTACAATGAGGCTGTTTCCTTGCACAGCTCCCCACATCAACTTGACCTTTTCACATTCTCTTTTGTAACATCTAATCTCACAGTGCTTCTCAGATGGGGTTGTTTAAGAAACATCTAAATTACTGTTGTACTCTACCTTCTAGTGTTTACAAAATGGCACTTCTATCTTCAAGTTAATGTCATTCTCATAATTGGGAGAAGCCATACACAATGGCTTCAGAACTACAAGTACTTCTCAAGAGCATGGCTATTAAATCACAGAATACTCATGTACCTGTTACTTGTTCAGATACCTATAGGTCAGGAAAAAAGGTGGTAGATGTCATCATATATTACACAGTAAAAACCTCTGCTGCAGCTTGACCTCACCCCTCTCATTCTGCACATATCTTGAGAAAAATGTATGAAATATCTGGGCTAGCAAGCTGAGTTCTTCCTCCCAGATAAAACTTCCAACAAATTGTTTAAAACATAGCTCCAAAACACATTTCTTTTGCTTCCAGAACTCAGATTACTATAAGTGCTCTTCATCACAGAAAGAAGAGGGAGCAAGTCTACTCCTCAATGTGCCTGTGAAAAATTTTAATCTCATTTTATTTTTCTAAAGCCAGGAGGTTCAAAAGATACATGAATTAAAATAATCATAATGAATTAAATATAACAATAGTCCTGCTCTTCACAATGTTTGCAAGTAAAAAGATCACAAGAGATTTAAGAGATCACAAGCACCACTGTTACTTGAGCACAGAGCAAAGTAATTCACTCTGGTTCTTCTCCTCAGCACTAGCGTGAGAATTTGCCCTTTCAAGTTATCCTTTGGTTATTTCAAGAGGCTCTTGAGAAAAGAATGTTCTTCTTTTATTCTCCAATTCCAGAGTGCACCTAAGCAAATGCTTAAATTTGACCATGAGAACACATTCAATTTATCTCCATCTGCAAGATGAATTTAAGTGTGAGTTTAAATGTTTTGCTGGATGGGGACTGTGTTTGAGATCCCCCTGGCACTGCCAGTCTCTCAGCCCACCCTGTCCCACTGGACACCAGTCCCTGGATGCTCCTCCTCACTCTTCCAGCCAGCCTCACCAGAGGGTCACCACCACATCCAACAGGAGGATGGGAGGAACCCAAATCCTTTTTCACACTGAGCTTGTGCCTACCAAGCTGTCTGAAAAAGATATGTAGACACTCACAGCCCCTAAAAAAAGGTTTATTTTAATGGACTTGCCTCTATGGAGCAATTTTTGTCTTTTCCTAAACTCATGTTTATACCCAACTGTCCACAGATTATCACAGCAATGAAGGGTTTTTTTAGGATATTCAGTCCAAACTGGTTTTTTGAAGTGGCAGTCAGACTTCAGCAGTTAACAACAAAGAACATGAAATCGGAGGTCAAAAGCTTTGATCTCACAAGGGCAAGGCACACATCACAGGCAGGAGCACACAGCAGTCCAAGGGGTTTGTTTTATCAGAAAAAAACTTATTTCCGTGTAGGCAGTTCAATCCTTAGGACTTCTTTTTGTTTGAAGGAAGACAGATCTGGAGCGAATTTCACTTACAGATGATCTTTCTAGGACAGCTTTGAGCCTGACCCTTGGTAAGATGCTGACTGCTTAAGAACTAAATGTAGCAAGTGCAGTGCTTGGAAACTTCCTGTAGTGGGCTGATTTTCCGAGGCAATGAGCACCTGGATGTCACATCTTATCTTGGCTCCAGCACGAGGCAATGGGATTCAACACACCTGAAAATCTGCCCAAGGAAGTTCACGTGTTTTCACAAACACCACTTTGGTCTCTGGCAATGATTACATGTGAGATGTTCGAGTTTACTTAAGCAGGAGGTCAGACAAGTTCACCAGATGCATCTTCATTAGACTTGCACAGTTATTCTGAGCAGTCTCACTGGTAACAATTACATGATATTTATTAGTCATCTGCCTTCTCATCTTTTCCACTGGTCTGATTTGTTAAAACCCCAAACACTGCCTCAGAAGTTACTTAAAGGAAACAGAAATCTCTCTATGTGCCCTCCCTGACTGATAAATCAGGATCTTGCTTCACTGATGAGATACAGAAATAAAAGTTGTTCCAGCTGCCACTTTGCTGGAATTAGTTGGATCCCCTTCAGAGGAAGTCAAAGAGGACAGCCCAGTATAGGCACTCAGTATTTAAAATTTACACTAACATGGTCAGAAAAAGACAGGATGACAAATACAGCCTCAATTCTTCAGCCCCTCTCTAGGGATAACACAGTTTGATGGGACACCCATCACCCTGACGCCAGTGATAACATCTCATCCCCAGGTGTGGGGTGGGGAATGCAACTCCACAGCTGCAGGCCTACCTCGTCCAGCGGGCAGGCCGGAGGATCCCAACACTGAGCTGTGGGTGGCTGTCACCACAGGGAGCTGAAACCACCCCATCGCTTGAGCCTGAAAACCGCTGGGGAAACCTCCACACGGTAGGAGCCTTCGCCCAGGGTCCCTGTCTGGGTGCCGGATTTAAGGGTGGCTGACCGAAAATGCCGACTCTCTGCACACCCCACACCGTGAGGGGCGAAGTGGGGAAAAACCTCTCCTGAGGGGCGCGCGGGTTTATATAGGGGCCCTGAGGGAAGGTTCTAGAACTGCGCTGTGATTGGACGAGAGGGGTGGGGTATGCAAATCAGGATGAGGGCTGACCAATGGGTGACCACCACGGGAACTGAGGGCCAATAGGAAAGCAGGGCTAGGGCGAGAGGCGGGAAAACCGTGAGGGGAAGGAGACAAGATGGAGGAGAGCGGGGAATGGAACGACCGGAGGAACAGCCATGAGGGGAGAAACTGGGAAAGGGGGACGATAAACCTTCTGAATCAAAACCGTAACAATAAACGCGCAAACCCAGAACTTCAAACTGGGACTGCCCGAGTCTGGGTTATGAAAGAAACCCAAAATAAGATGAGAAATAGTAAAACACAAACTGGGTTTAAGCAAGGATGGATTTCTGACAGCAGTCCTCAGAGTTTTAAACACTACCTGCAGACCCATAGATTTCCAAGTTTAATTGCACAATTCCCAGTGACTTGGCATTACAAAGATTTACATATTTCCATGCTTGGAGTCTGAAAAGCTCAAACAATGAGAAACTTTAGTTGACATAGACACGACTCTAAGAACACAGGATTTTTTTTTCAAAAATAAGTCACTGGCAGCAGATGACTGACATCCTACATGTGCTGAATATATCCCCTCCAAGCTCTTTTGCTGTGAATTCCTTTCTATGCTGTATTTCCATGATCCTGATTTTAACTTAGGAGATGAGAAGTACAGAAAAATAGATACATGAATAAATACAGAAGAAAATTTGCCAGATGTGCCTTAACACATTTAGACACATTTAGGGACTGAAAAATGAAGAAAAATCACTATGAATAAGGGGGGCAAAACTTCAGATGGGATAAGCCAACACAGGGGGTGGAGGAGGTTGGTTGGTAAGGAACGATGAGGAGCTCCTGCTGACAGACACAGAGGGTGGGGGGGAGTGAAGCCCACGTGGCACAACACTCATCTACTTGGGAAGATTGGAGTTTCTGCAACTGAAAAAAAGGACACTGAAAGCTGAAGTCCTCAGCAATGTCACTGTTCACAAACATGATCTTAATTTTCAGACTTTCTGTTGAATCAATATCCAATTTTTCAAAATAATAGCATGCACTCTTAGAAAAGAAGCCCGCTAATTCCAGATAAGTAAAGCTTGGCTTTACTTTGTTTTTTTCTGGAGCATTATCCCACTCAAGTTCATCTCTCATAAATGCTGACACAACCCAGAAAGACTTTATATTATTTCATAAATTAGCTCCTTTTCTCTTTTCTCTTCTTTTCTCTTGTTTTCTCTTTTTTTTCCATTTCTTTTTTCTCTTTTTCCCTTTCCTTTTCTGCTTTCCAAATTACAACCACAGCTTCAATTGATACTTTCGATTGCAAGAACAGGCAGCCAGAAAAGAACAGTAGAAAAAACTCATATCTTAAGTATTTATTGTTATGCTAGAATATCACTCAGTTTCCTCTGGGGTAATTCAGCACTCCTGTGGGAAATATGTGACCTCATTTGCATTTTCTAATTGAATTGCTATCAGGTTTCCTGCAAGACTGAACAAAAAAGTTCCTAGAGTTACTAACATCACTTGTATTAACCAGAAAAAAAAGTTTACATTCAAGTGTTTGCTGGGGAGGAGGGGAAGTGTACACTTCATGTATCATAAACCACATTTTTAAAGTATTTAACTTCTCTGCTATCATTTTTTCCTACTAGCATGACACTTTACTGTAGTAGAATTCTTTCATTACAGTGGTTACCACCAAAATTGGCAGCTTTGCCCAGGTTATTCAGTCATCTAAAGCCACTGGCACATTTTTAAGGCCAAGCCTAAGAAGGAAGGGAAACTGTCACTGTTTGGGGCCACTCCCCATTAAAATGTCAACTTATACCAAGAGCAGGGCACAGCTGAGGGGTCTGGGGAGCCACCAGACCCTCTGACTGTGCAGTGAAAGCACAGGAGGGAAGGACTATCCTGACAAAAGCCATCCTGAACTCATCTCCCACCCTGGAACCACACTGGCTACCACCAAAGCTCTCCCAAGCCCATTATGCAGATTTCCAGCCTTACATATTGTGACAATAAAGGATCACGAATCCTAAGGATCATTTATTGAGGGGTTAATCCTCTGTGCTCTCCTGGAAAGTAGCCCACTGTCCCCACTGTGCAGGCAGGCTCATCCTGGTCTCCCAAAACCTCAGCCAGTATCCCAAAAATGCTGACTCCTCCTATAACATTTAATCTGGATCATAACCTCCACAATAACCCAAATGTCTAATAATGCCCACTCCAGGAGGGCTGCTTTTCATGAAGCTCTAATCCATGGATAATTGTGAAATAAATCCTGATTTTTCCTTCATCATTTTCACAAAATCAGTCACAAATTTACAAAGTAAAATGGAAATGGATGGATGTGAGACAACAGAGATCTGGTCTCTCTGGTCCCTCTCCCTCTTGTCACCTCCTCCTTTCTCTCCCATATTTGCCATCTCCATATCCTGAATATAACACAACAGTGTGAAATGTCTCTAAAAAAATTATGTTGTTCTGCTTGAGTCATATTATACTATACAAAACCAAACGTGAAATCTGCTTCTAGTAAGAGGCACAAAACATAAAATGGTCATGGCCTGAAACATATTGAACTGGATATTGTTAGGTTTGGGGTTTTGTTTGGTTTTTTTTCATCAAAAACACTATTATTTTTGAAAATAATCTCATAATCATATTTATTTCTTCAGTAAACAAAGGATTACTTTGCTTCCAAAAACCACTAGCATTTAAATAAAACACAAGTCTGATGCCTGCTATAGGGACCCACCATGAAACTGCTTATGACCTTGTCATTAGTCTTGTTTTCTGTATTTTTCCAGCCTCAAACTATACACTAATAAGGCTTTTAGAAAGCAGGGATATGAATTTTAAGAAGCTTAGCTGTCTCTGTTTTCAACCAGAGTTCAGCTTACATTAACATTAGATGAATTTCCAAGCAAATATTCTGCTAAAACAGAAATGTGTGCTTATTTAATTTTCTTTCTGCTACACTGAGAAGAAATTTAAAGCAGTATATAAGACATCTTACTTTGTTCCTTCAATATTTAATTACTTTCAGAAGAAAGCAGTATTTCTTTGGTTAGAAAATGGCAAATAGAGTTGACATAACATACAGGGCTTAATTACATCTTGCACTAGCCCAAGCCTTACTGAAGAGCAGCAGAAGTGTATTTATGTGACTCTAAGCCATGTAAAAACTCAGGGGTCAGCCCACGGGGAAGCTGTGAGATTTAAATCTGTCCAAGTCTCTTCCTTTTTGTCTCACGTATGGCAAAAAATTCTCCCAAATGGCACAAACTCACAGGGTGGAATTCGAAGAATATGACATGGAAAGTCATTTCCCCATCCTGCCCTGCCCTCTCTGTCCAAGCACTGCAGAACGGAGGAAAGGAGAGGCCAGTCTTGCTATTTTGACCATTAGTCTGGTGCATTAATCCAAACTACAGCCACAGCCAAGAGACCTTCCCTGTCCCAGATGGACACCATCCTTGCTCTGCAGATCTTCAAGATCCAGCAATAAATCAGACTCTTTAACCAATTCCCTGCCAAATCCTGCCTAAATGTAACACCCAAGCAGCCCAGCCTTGAGCTGGCACCAGACAAGATAATTGCATTTACTCAGTGTAGTAGAGGATCTTCAGCCCAGACTAACACTGAAAATGAAAAGGTGAATTGCTGCTGCCAGAAACGATATGGAAGAAGTGGGAATGATATTGCTGCTGAAGGGGCAGACCAGAAGAAATGTGTTTTCATGGAGCAGCCCCCAATTCCAATGGCTCTGTGCAGCCCACCACTGCACAGACTGCTCTCAGACTGCTGGGCAGGGACAGACCCCTCCTGCCTTTCAGCTGAGTGTGTGGAACTAAAGCAGAGGGAAACCATCTGTAACCTTCTGTCTGACATACTGAGCAGCACTGGCTTTTCACTCGTCAGGGCTGGGGAGGGGAAGGTGCTGGCACGGAGCAGAGGGGACATTTGGCACTGTGGTGCCATGTTGTGCTTCACTGCCCGCACCACGTGTGAGCATGTGTTCCTTATCAGGCAGCAGCAATGCTCCCTGTCCTTGCATTGGAAGGAACAAGCCCAAATCTCCCCTCTGGAAGCTGCAGGGCAGTGCAGATGGCTCACCAGAGAAAGGAATAACTGTGAAAACCACGGAGATGTCTTGGCAGTGTGGCAGAGCAGTCAGTGTGGGACTCCAGGTCTGCGCTGACACAAAAGAAATTTAAACTTACAACCATTAAGAAGATGGTTGACTTTGACTCTGCAACCTTCAATTGCTGGCTTTAGTTGGAGGCGAGAGTGATTGTGAGCAGTGAGGTGCAAACATGATGTACACAGACTGTATAACAGAGCCAAGCAGTCACTTAAAAATGCAAAAGTATGAAGTTAAACAACACTTCTCTCCCTGGTGACCTTAAATGATTTCTGTCAGAGAGGTTCAAGGATCATTTGCAGTAAATTTGATGCTACTCATTAAATCTCCCACCTGGACACTTCCTTAGGAAGCACAGACCAGGCAACACAAATGCTCTGATGCTGCGTGAAACTTTGGGGCAAAGGAAGAAGGAAATGAGAAAATGAGCTTTGAAAAACTCTTACCTTGTGTCCATTGTGCTGGGACTTCTCTGCCACCAGAAACCTGACCATGGCCTCCCACCTGCCTAGGGTCTGGGGATCCCACGCCGTCACCACCAGGACCAGCTGCTTCGAGGGCATCTGCACGTGGTGGGCAGCAAACAGGGTCCCGTCCGCCCTCACCTTGAAGTCCAGGCTGTTGGTTTCGTACCGAACTCCCTTGTTACCAGCACAGTTATTAAATTTTACTAGAACAGAGAGTAAGAGATGGAAGAAATGTGTGAGATTGGCGTGATAAGGAAAGCAATCAAATACAAGTTTCAGACATTTAATTTTCACTGATGTCTTCTATATCTCTAATAACCATCAAGGAAATGATTTAACTGTTTCTTCGACCTTTCAGGAGTGCTCTTGTGCTGTATCTCTGTTCCCCGGGGAAGGAGTTGCAAGCCATTTTAAAGTATTTGATACAGTTTCATTAGATCTCAAACACAGCTGTTCCCCATTTCTACAAGTGGATTTCTCCCTTGCTGCCATTATCTTTTAAATTCAACTGGAGTCTATTACCCACACTGTGGGTATTTTTTTGCAGGAAATGTTCTCCATTTCCCTAACCCTTCAATAACCTACTTACCAGATAGCCTATTTGCACATTCTTAACTGAAATTCAAAAGCCCATAACCATTCCATTATCAGAAATATAAAAACAAAAAAAAAATTAAACACAGAAGAGAAATTGAAACCATTTTGGAGCATCCATCTGCTAGTGGAGCCAGACCCCCACCCCGAGCTGCATTCCCACCCTGGCTGACCCTTCAGATGCTACAGCTACTGCAAAGAGGAACTGAAAACTGTGCTTCATAAAGCATAACGTGTCATGTAAAAGCCTAGTCTGTCAGATCAAAGCTCCCCAGTCCCTGATATTTTTATTTTCTCCTTTTTCTGGTCCAAGGCATTCATAGAGTAGTTTGAAAACTATTTTTATTGGCATTACAAAACATGTCACATACATTAGGCCAGAAAAAAACAACACCCCTATTACACAACAAAATTGACAAATCTGATAGAAATTGAACCTGCAGTTAATAACACAGGAAACAAAACACTTTCTGCCATTCGAGTAATCCACGGGGTGGAACACACATGTGGTGAAGGGAAACATATTGCACCCGTAAAAACATCTCGAGTGAGTGAGAATGGATGTACGGCGTTCCAGCCCGGATCGTTACGCGGTTCTCACGCTGTGGCTGCTGAGTGCTCAGTGGAGATGCTCCAGCCTGCCCTGAGAGTGGGAAAACCTGCTGGGATGGGGCTGATGGTGCTTCAGCAGGCACTTAATTCCTGCAGAAGGAGAGCTGGGTCGGATGGATCCTGCCCAGACTGGCTGTGGTGGGAGAAGGGATGCAGTGGCAGCCCACGAGAGAAGAGCTCCCGGGCCAGTCATCCCCCAACCATCCCTTTCCTCCTGAACCATAACTGACTGCTCTGCACTGCTGCTCTCAGCTGCACCAAGGACTAAGCTGGATTTAAATAAAAGAAATCCATGGGATGGCACAGTTGAAAGAAAAAGGCAGCCAGGGAATGGCTCAACCCCTGCTGCTGCCAAAGCCCCCAGCACCATGGAACTACAGAGATATGAGGAGCAGACTGTGATGGAGGAAGGGAAAATCCTTCTCTCCTTCACCACACTGCACCCCTCACTAACCAGGGGGCTGTGATCATGTCATGACTGTATATCTTACAAAGGCTTTCTCTGCTAGGTGTTTATTTAGATCCCATCTGCACATTTCTATGTGTGTGGTGGGAAGTGTTACCCAATGCTGCAGCAACTGCCGGGCACAAACAGCAAATGTCACACATTGATTTATAAAGAATAAGGTGGATAAAGTTATCTGGTACATACAAAACTTGAAAGCACTGGATGAGGTTCAGCACACACATCATTTGGTGGCATCTACAAGAATTGGGATGGCCTCAGAGACCTGTGAGAGCAGATCCTCCTTCCCCTGGGGTCACCCTGCTGTGAGATCACCTTCATCTCTCAAGAATTTCTGCAGATCTCCCCTGCACTCACAGCTACAACAAATACGTGCAAACACAACAAGTGCTTCACTTCTGAAATGTTGTTTATTTTCAGCTCGATGCCACCAGCACTGTTAGAAACGTGGCACCTCAGCTGGGGCACCACTGCACCCCTCTGCTGTGGAAGGGCCATGCAAAACACAAGTTCCATCCCTACCTCACCCCGTGGCCACGTATCATATAGGGAAAGACATTTGAAGAAGAGAGAAAGGGGTGATAACGATGCACATTAAAAACATTGCAGAGCTTACTTTGATTTTATTGAGATTAAAGGAAAGCCCTGCAGTGTACTAGTAGTCTGAGAGAAAAAAAACAACAATCTTCCTATCCATGTACGCAGTGATTTCAGCACTCAAAGTACTTAAACATCTGCTTAAGACACAGCGCGTGGCTCCAATATGCTGCTCTGGTGTCATATGTCACCGAGTCGACTTTTATGCTCCATTATCTAAAAATGGCTACCTCGTAGACAAAGTCCCTCTGTGACTTGCTAATTACTTCCATTAGTTTAAAACAAACTTGACTAGAGACGGAGAAAATCCTGAGAGAAATTGCCTGCTCTTTTTTTCGAACACGCAGCGTCTCTGCCCCACCTTGCTCCTCGCAGGTAGCACAGGTGGGTGAATGCTCAGCAGTGAATTAGCACAGCCAGCTCCTCTCCCAAGAGCCTTTAGCACAGAAAGGCTTCAAGGGCATAAAGATTCCAGAGTGTTCAGAGACTCTGCAGCAACAGGCTCACCTGGGCAGCTCTGCAGATTTCAGACACACAGGGGTGACCATGCTCGGTGCTGTCAGGCAGAGCTGCTGCTCTGGCTCCAGGCACTGCTGATACACAGCAGAGGAAACACATCCCAAACACTTCCATCACAGGCTTAGGGGAGGGTTGGCAGTGCTGGGTTAAAGCTGGACTTAATGATCTTGAAGGTGTTTTCTAAGCTAAATGATCCTGTGATTAGAAATGCTAAATTATCCACCTTGCTGCCCTGTGAACGTGATTCCTTGGGATCTCACATGACTGCTGAGATGCACTGTTTTACACAAACATATATGTATATGTGTATATATATATATGTATATATGCACACACACAGATCCACAAAAGTATCTTATAAATAAATATCTATACACATTTATATATATTTATATATAGAACACAGAGTTCGGGGGGAAAAAATCAAGCTATTGTTCTATAATAAATAACATAGCTCAAGGAAAGAAGATCTCATCCTTATTTTCAAGGTCCACCTCTTACCTCTACTCTTTGCTCTCAAGGAGAAAGAAATTAAAATTTCATACAGGGGCAGCCAACTTCTGCTTTTCCTTTTTTTTTTTCTTTTTCTCCTTTAGACATCTCTAAGTCTATGTAATTTGCAGTTGCTGCAACTCCTGACTTTCAAATAATGTAATAAATAAACAAACAAACATTGGCTGTGTTTACTAGACTTAGAACTCTCTGTGGACACAAATCAATCTTTCTTTGACCAGTTTGAAGCCTAAAGAACACTGCATGAATTTAACATTCAAAAGCTGCAGCATCAGTAATTAGGATTTTGGATAAACAGCAGAGTCACACATCTATCATTTTTACAGGATGGTAAAAAGCCCCAACTTTTTTAAAAATACGCTGGAAAAATGTTCAGTGATGCTTATCGAAAGCTTATGCTGAAAACGGCATCTAATGCCTGATGAAAGGAAAACCAAGAAGGCACCCTCATTAGTAGGCTTTTAGGTTTAACCCTTTACCCTCATCATTTTTAATTGCTTCTCTATGAAAGGAGGAAGGTACAACAATTTGATACGTCGAAACAGGTACTGAGTGATGGGCAGAAAAGCTGCAGGAGTCTGCAGCAAACTGCTGGGCATCTGAGACAAAAAAATGGTATTTTGCTTCAAAAAAAGACCAAGGGTGAAAAAAAAATTCAACAAGTTTTGCATTGTTCCCTTTTATTATTTAGCTTGTTAAACCGGCTGGACAGAGTCAAATGATCAAGTGAAGATCTTGAAAGATGTACGAATACACTGAACTTCCTTGCCCCCCAAATGTCTGAGAAATATACTGAATTTAATAGGACTATAAATGGTATAAACCAAAGAATTTGCTTTTAGCTTTATCCTTCTGGATTCTCCTTTAACTTCTCCTAGTCCATTAAAAAGTGCCCCCTCTGGCAAGCTGCACAGGGCTGGGAGAGCAGGAGGGATAATACTCATTTATTCGGATGTAGCCCCGGCAGGACATCATCCCCCACCTGAGGATATGGGGCCCTTCAGGACTCTGTTTTTCACCATAGTTTTGAGGATTATCTCTGCAAAGATGTTTCTTCCCAGATGAACTTTAAAGCAGCAAATACACACCACTGTTTCCAGTGGGATCCATCTGCTTTTCATCAAGTTGTGTCTCTTGACCAGCTCCCCTACCCCAGTGCACTGTGATAACCCCAAGCTGCCAGATCCTCCCCTCCTGTGAACACCATTAAGGTGAGGATGGTTTAACTGCAACCTTTGGACATTTCAGATGTCTGGGTAACCTGCAGAGTCCTCAGCATGCTCGGAAATGTCCCTTTTGTGTGATCATGAGCAAATCACTTGCATTCCTGCCCTGGCACTTCTGGCCCAATGCTCCCAAATGTCTGCACTCATCCATCTCCTCTGGCTTCTGCCGGGGGCTCAGTCCTGGCCAGCATTGCCCTGCGTGTCACCACACCAGGAATCAGAAAGACCCAAACCTGTCCTTGGTGGATAGGAACCTGTTGTCTAAGAACAGGCACAAAACCATTCAGTTAACCACAAAAATGCACCCTGTGAGCACATCGCAGCCTCACAAAGTGATTCCTCCATTAAGTGCTAATGGGAAGCTGAGCACACTGTGCCTTGTTGGAAAGCTCCATTTATTTGACAAAGTAAGTACGTGGCATAAAATTTTACACAGCCACATTTTCGAGGCATCTTTCTTTATGTTCACGCAATCCCTCTGTGATTCTGTGAGAAAACTGCTTTATAGCAGTGGGAACCAACTGCAGCTGAGTGAATTCCCTGTGGCCACACTGGAAACCTCAAGCAAAGCTGGGATCGCAGGCCTGAAATTCAAGCTGCCAGCTGACACTGCCTCCACTGCCACATGGAGAGATAAAAACTTATAAATGGGGAAGATGCTCTTTCACAGGCACTTCAAAAAGCAAACAGAGTAGGATTCTTATCCCTAAAAACTGCTGTATATTTCCAAATTAGTGCCAGATGAAAAAAAAATAAGGAATGTCACACAACTTCTTATTGCAATTGTTGTGTGAAATGGAGTCCTATGAACAAATGTAAATCAGTGGTGGAATCCTGTGACAAAAATATCTTGTCTGCAAAAGGGAAATGGTGAAAGGCAGGCAAGAAGATTTTCACAGAATCATGGAATCATTAAGGTTGGCAAAGACCTCTAAGATCATCGAGTCCAACCATTAACCCACCTGGTCCACCACTAAACTGTGTCCCCAAGTACCACATCTCCATGTTATTTGAACAGTTCCAGGGATGGTGATTCCATCACTGCACTGGGCAGTCTGTTCCAGTGCTTGGCAATGTTTTCAGTGAAGAAATTGTTCCCAATATCCAACCTGAGCCTTCTCTGATGCAACCTGAGGCTGTTCCCTCTTGTCCTATCTTGTCGTATTTTGTTTCTCTCGTATTAAAAGGATGGATGTTTCCAGGTACCACAGGCATTTTGACCACTCTGAAAGAATTCAGAGATCTGGCTGTTTCAGTGTTTTGTGGAAATTAAAACTGACTTGAGCCATCACACTTATAAACAATGCTACATAAGTGCAGAGTCCTGTTTCTATCCCACTCTTGCTTACGGAAAATCCCCTACTATCACACAATCCACAACCAGATTTGCTTCCTGCAGTTCATAAAATGCTCAGAACTCTTCTCCTTCCGTACAAGAAAAACACATAAATAGGAAAAAATGATGGCTCTAAAACCTGATGGAGACAATGTGTAATTTTCATCCTCCCATTACTAACTTTATAGGTTGCATTTTCAACCATGTCCCCATAAAAGCTATCACACTAATAAACTCTTAGTGTCTTTATTTAATATCTACAGCACCGTGGGAGAACCAAACTCGACTGGTAAAAGGTAAAAACAGCAATTTAAACAGATGCTTCAGAGACTAATAGACACATCCCCAGGGATGGAGTTTAGGAGTATAAAGTTTAAAAAAACCCACTTTGATACAAAAAACTGTTGGAAATAAATGGATGCATGTTGGTTGGTATATGAATGTATATAAAAATGTGCATGCTCACACCCTTGGCTTCACAAAGCATTGATTATTCATTAAGTGTTCTTGGAGTAAAAACCAAAAATAATGAATGAGTTTGGAGAATTAATGAACTGTCCCATGGTCTATCATCTGCTGAAAACATTCAGCATGATTTAGCATGTTCTTAATATTATTTTCTTGCAATTAATGGCACAGGAATCTGTTGCAGTGTTACCCATTTCCCATATCTCAGGTCAATGTGAAACGTTACATCCCATTTTCCAGTGCATTATTTATGATCTCTAAGCTATGACTGCTAATATTTGCCTTGCTGGAATAATAGTAAATTACCATAACAATTTACCATATGTAATTATGTTAAACAAAATCTTTCTTTATTTATCTTCTTGTAATCTTCAGTTACAGTGAATCCTCCTCTTTGGAACATGCAGTAATACAACACTCACGACATTCCCAACCCATTACATGCTCGTTAGAAATGACTCCATGTGCAAGTCAACTCGTGACACCTCAGAACTGGCAAACGAGCAGCAATCAACCTCCAGCAGAAACTAAGATTGCTCTCAAAAGGCACACAGAAATATCTGACGCTTAAAAGTACGTTCCGAATTTCCCCTCTTTAAATTCCGGAGTCCGACCCCCTCCACGATCAAATTATCCGTGTAGGTTTTAGGCTCACACTGGTGAACTCCTGACTGCCTCGTGTTCATCTGCAGCTGTTTTGCTTCCACAAAGCCAGGGCTGCAGGTTTCATGGGCAAAATGGCAAACCTTGTTCATGCACAAGTCATTTATTTAAAATATATATATATATATATTTCTGTGTCTTGATGGAACTACGTGGAAAAGTCATCTTTTCATTTCCAGAGCCACCTAAATGCTCTTGACACCTCTGCCAGCTTTATATTCACTTTTATCAGCTCTTGCTTACACAGAGTTTCTGTTTCCATGGCCAGATGAAAAGAAAAGGCACAATACATTTCAACAGACTGAAAGGGGGATCCTTTCGAAAGTCACTCTGTCACCTGTACAGTCAGCCACTCGCAAGGAGGAATCTAGAGTACATCAAGAAAAGATCAAAATTCCATTCAAACCAAACCAAATCAGCCCTACAGTAAACAAAACCCAATCCCCAGAAACTGCCTGCCTCCTTCATATTCCCACCCGTGCTATTTTTCATTTACGGGAAGCCAATTCAACTAAAATACATGTTTTTAAGGAGGAAAAAATGAAAAAGTATATTTTACTCTTGGTTTGGAATTGGAGGGGAGTACAGACCCCTGGAGAGAAGGACTGTAGAACATGATAGAAAAGATGAATCACTCTGGCAACAGCCAGCCAGCCATTAATTTTCAGCAAGCCAGGAGTTGGTCCAATTAAACCAGGCTCCTTTCTCTACATTAACATGCTTTACTCAGTTTTTTTCTGAAGCTAAAACATCAGCTCGAGACCCCAAAGGCTTTTCTATTTAGGATCAATCAATCTACCTTGCTGCACTGTAAAACACACACTGTCAGCTCTGAGGCGAGCTCAAAAAAAAGAGCAACAGTAGAAAAATTTGATAAATCGACATGTTCTGGCAGTTAGTAGAGGGATTCTTCCTACACTGTCACTTATTTTTATCTGATTAGAAACAAGTATTAGTAAAGGGAATATTCCCTCTCTATTCTTATCCTGGTATTTAGCATTGGGTTAAGAGGAGTCTTTTTATCCCTGATTTTCTACATCCAAGCCAGAAGCTTCCTGCCACAAAGGCAGAGAGATCCTACCTGGATTTCAAAGGGCAGCGAGTCTCAATTGGATTTGCAGGATGTGGATTCACATTCAGGCATTTTCTTCAGCACAGGAACACGAACCTACAGCTCCTGGTTAAAGATATTTTTCACTGCTTTCCACGTTTCCATGCTCAAGGCTTTACCATGGGTATGCAACCTCACCTCTGGGTTTCCAGCACTGCTTTGGCAAGGATTGCTTTCTTTGGGATTTCATTGCCCATTTGAGATCCACTTACTCTCCCTCAACCCTTCTGAGACCTTTCAGAAATGGTTAATTAACACAAGACTGATGACAGAGGCTGTAGGAAGGACACTGAGATGGTTTGAAGTCCCCAGCAAAGCAGCACTCTGGGGATTACTCTTTTCTTTGGTAAATGCCATAGTAACTCCATGTTTTTCTTATCTTTGGCCAGAAACCTTTCCTAGCAGTTCCACTATGCCAGTCCCCCTCTGTTTTGAACAGCAATGCAGACTGAAAGCCACTGGGATGTGCAACTTCAGGTTACAAGGCTAAGAAAGACAAGCTTGGCTTGGGGGATCCTGCAAAAACCAACTGCACCACATGTTTTGGCAGATACTGAGTTTTTATGGGCAACCATTTTTGTTCTTCGCTCTTCTTTAAATTCCATGAGTCTGCAGGATAGTACTGAGATTCACTATGGCACTAATGAGATCATTTTGCAATTAAAGGCTAAGTAGAAACAAACCTCTCACCACTCTACAGGAGAGTTTGGGTTCTCTGATTAAACAGCAGTAAATAAACCCATTTCACTCCCGGTCCTGGTACACAGAATTTCTATGATTAACTCTCCAGACAAGATGGACTGATTGACCCCATGGATTAATCAATGAGTTTCTCAGCTTCAGAGCACAGTGCAAGTTGTGGGAGTTACCTGCAGCAGGATATGTTCTAATTATTATTACCAGCACAGAGTACATAAATCCCAGGGCGCTTTATTTGGAGGTTTTACTCTTAGAGCTAATGATTTCCACAACACTCTCATGTTTGTCAAACTACCTACATGGGAAAAAGATTTTAAACACCACTATGCATTTCTTGAGGAAAAACTGCAGGGTTTATGGTAGCTCGGTGTGCTAACCATAAAGGGAGGAGCCTGGGTAATGGTAGGGCAGTCTCTAGGCTGTAAGAGCTGCTCTCCCATCATACCTTCATCTGTGGAAGGAGCTATTGGGAGAGAAACCCCTTGTGATGCATGGAGCAATCCTGGGCAGGGCAGAGAGCCCAGCTCTGCTGGTACCAGGACCATCCTGGCACTGGGAGCAGTGGTGGGAAGTGGGTGAGGACACAAAGCTCCTGNCTTTTCAACTTCCCAGAACTGTATTTGAAAGACATGGGGAGCTGCAGGAAGATTTTTAGTGAGGGAAAAAAAAGAAAAATTGAACAGAGGCCATTTGTAGCCTAGGAAAAGAATTTGAAAGAGATGCTCCAGCCGCAGCCGTGTCAGACAGCCTCGGGCTTCTCTCTCCTCACACTCTTCAAACAAACAAACTCTCAACACCTAGAAACAGAGGCTGCACATGTCAGGGGAACAAAAATAAATCAGACACACCAGTAAAGACACTGAACTCCTTGTGGACTTGACTTGTGTGCAAACACTGGCAACTTTGGGTTTGGGTGCTCTCATCTTCCTCACTCAGCTCAGGTGGGAATGGGTGCTGGTCCAGGCAGTCAGATCACAATGCAGTAAATGAATAGATGTTTCAGGCAAGAATATTAGAAATGGAAGACTTTGTTAGCTGGAAGAATCAAGGCAGGGTAGCTATATTTAACTTGCAGCTGCTGTGCACCTTTGCTCTTCTGCCTGCCCAAAAAGCAGCTGCAGTCCTTTACCTTCAGCTGTAATCGACACAAGTCTGCAGGTTTCAAGAGGAATAAATAATATGTAGAATAAAACGTTGCTTGGTACCTGGTGAGCTCAAGTGCTTGGACATTTGGACAAATTCAGAGAGTTTTATTTACAGATGGAGGCTCTGGGTTCTGTTTCTGGCACTTGGCCAGAGGGAAGAGGATGACAAAAAGTGTCCTCAGTGCCCAAAGTGCACTTGAGTGGGTAACAAACACTGGGCAAGTCAGGAGATATAGAGAGCCAGAGCATCCTGCCCTGGGGCTGGGCTCCAGTGTCCACGGACTCCACAGGAAATTCACCCACAGAGCAGGAAATTAACTGGAAAAGCAAAGCCACAAAAACACACAGATCCAACGCAATCTGGTGGAGGTCATCCCTGAACCAAAATGAACCTCCTGGCTCTGCAGCCAGGCTGGAACAGACCATGTACTGACCACAGCATTCCTGCAGCCATTCTTTTTAGCTGCTGCTGCTGAGGAGGGAGGAGGATTACTGGGACTTTCTCTTTCCTCTTTGATGTTCATCCCCTCTGCCCCTTCTTACTACACTGGTGTCCAAGAGAAAGCTGTCCCTCCCCTTGCCCAAAGAAGGACCTCAGAATTCAACCACCAACCTTAAATTTCATGGGCTGCCTTTGCTTTGAAGGGCTCAGTCCCTTCAATTAAAACCAAGCGAGACTAAAGCCAGTAAATTAGAGAACGTGACAAATGCAGCACAAAGCAGTGAAGATCCCAGAAGGTATCAAATTTAGTGTTAAAGTAAAGAAACAATAGGGAAGTCCAAGACATTTCAGAGTGTAGTGAATCAAATTAAATTGCCTGAAATTCCACATGGAATACATTTGACAAATTTCTTTCCCCCTCTTCAGCTTTCTGTTTGAGATGAACTGTCGTCTGGCAGCTTCAAACGTCTGGCACAGCTTCAGCTTCAGTTTGCTGGGGCTGAATCCAAACACGAACCTGAACTTTACCAGTTCTGCTCTTTTTGTAAACATACTTGCTGTGGCTGCCAAATGCTTTCCAAAAGCACACAAAACCCAGAATCCAAACGGAAAATATTGTCTTGCTGCAATGGAATTTGCATTTTTACCACCTATGGGCAGAGTCGGCGGTCTGGCAGAGCCCACCTTGCCCTCTGCTCCCCCACACGTTCCGAAAGGGGATGGAGAGGGGGGATTTGCTGGGGGAGGGATGTGTCTCTCATTCACCCACCACCAGCCCAGCCCATGCAGCACCACTTCTCTCCCCAGGGCTGCGCGGGCAGCTAATAATACAACAATTAGCAGTAGGATTCCTCAGACGTGCTGGATAAGACAAGCAGTAAAATGTCATTATACACGTGTCACTGATAGCGAAGACCAGTTTAGATTCCCCCAGTGAGTAGTCTCAGAACAAATTCATTTGAAGGCAGGGAACTTCGGCAGCGGAAGAGATGGATATAAAGAGGGTTATGATCAAATTGCTCCTGAGCACAGATAGCATCAGCCTGGGTATAGCAGATTTTTTTTGTCCCCACTTTGCTTTTCAAACATAATTGGTTTTGCAAAAGGCTTACAAGAACGCACACCTCTTTGACACACAATGCCATTCTTCACCAGCAGCATCCCACTACCTGCGTGGATTCTTTCTTACAAATTCTTTCTTCCTCCATTTTAAAGCTTTTTAAAACTCCCAAGCTCCATAAACTATCCAGCTGCAGACGGCTGAACCACAATGGCTCAACTGAGCCCACCTTCAGGCTGAAGAGCAGCAAATGGCAGAGGTGTGTGACTTCTGGCCCCAGGCAGGTGCTGCTAGAAAAGCAGATTTTATTGTCCACGAAGTCTCAGCCTCACCTCTGAGAGCCACATGGAGTTAGTTCCACCACTGCCTAAAATAGACAACATCTGGTTCATATAAACTCTGATTTATTGCATGTCTTCGCTCCCCTTGGGTTTTAATTATGAGTAGATCTTGTAGCTGTTATATCTGTATTTGTTTTATCCATCCAGATATTTCCTCTACACTATTAACTACAAACTGAAAGCTCATTCTAAAAATAGGACAAAAATATACTTAAAAACACGCATATGGTCTTTATTAAGGAAATCCCTATACTGAATTTTTAGATGAAGTAAAAGCACCACTGAAACCACTGATTAGCAAGAAAGCCTTTACCTGATTTAATATGAGAGCAAAGAAGTTGCTTTTTATTACAATAAACCCCTAAAGAAAATAGAGTACAAAACTGCCTGCTGCCCCTCATGCCAACCAGTGTGGTGACAGAGGAACAATCCCTCACTGCTGCACCTCTCTGACTGCTCCCAGGGGCTTTTTTGGGGATGTTGAGCCAGTTCCAATGGTCAGGTGTCCTCATTTTAAAGCACCTCTCTGGGGTGGCACTTCCTCAGCGGATGAGATGGATCCAGACTGTCCATAAAGAATAAAACATTCTTCCTCCCATGGGTAAGAGTAATACAATCAGGAATGCAATCATTGCAAGCCTTCCTCCTGAGATGTCTTTTTGTCTAAGCTTTCTTTTTTCTTTTCTTTTTTCTTTTTTTTTTTCCTAATGAAACTCTTGATCTTTCTGGGAATGAGTTGATTTAGAAGTGACTTTTTAATTTGTATGGTTGACTAACTACCACCACAACAGAACATGCAGTGCAATAAATAAATACCACTTGCAAACTTCAGAACTCTCTGCCCCTGCACCATTCACCGAAACCAATTCTATAAAAACAGAGGCTGTGACAAACCCAACCAACCTTTCTCCCCATCTCAAAAAAGAGTGAAGACTATTTCTGGAAATGTCCTGATGTTTCTATTAAGCGATGAATCTTCCGGAAACGTTTAGTGGTGTTTCACAAACACCCCCCCCAAGCCCAGCACACTGACTGGGCAGCTCTGGTCCAAGCACAGAATCCCGTCCTCCTCACAGCACAGAAGTTTTGGGAACATGATGGAAATCAGAAGTGGCCCCAGATGTCTGAACTGCTGAAATTGGAAAGCAAAAAGGGCTGATAGCTGAGTTTTCCCTCCCCTGGTGTCAGCACACAGCATGACTCGTGTGCTGAACCATCTGCAGACCAACAAACCCTCCAGGTAGAGCAAGAGCAATGGAAGAAATACCTTGGCTCTGTATCTGTTTTTTAATTAAAAAGTTTTGCATGTAAACAGATACCTTCTCTTCTTCCAAATCCACACTGACATCCACTACTTATCATTCTGAAGTGATTTCTAGGGGAGATGTGATTAAAAAATCCCATATTCCATGAAGTGTTCTTAGAACTGCCCATCATTGTGCCGTCTGGTCCCCTTTCCCACCAGCTCAGCTGTGAGAGTTTTAAGCTGAAACCAAAAAGTCAGGCCATTTAAAGACATAAAAGTCAGTTATGAGGCTGTAATTCTATTTTTTATTTATTGATTGATGGGTTGAAAGGGAAACATCGACTGGCTGATATCTTTTAAAGGTTAAACAAGCATGATGAATGGTATCAAAGCAAGCCCTACCAAACCTTGATTCCCACTTCTTTTACGGACTGCAGGGATATCAAATGAGGTGTGGTTTTGGCCAGCTGGTCTAAGGGAAGCTGTCCCTGCCCATGGCAGGGGGTGGAACAGGGTGATTTGGAGGTCCCTTTCAACCCACACCAGTCTGTGATTCTCTACAAACACCGTCCTAATGACACAACAACCCCAACAGAGCCACGGGGACCACAGAGGGATGAAGCCACATCTGTCCATACACGTGGAGGGTTCAGGTGGCACCGACCCCAGGAGGGCACTGCCCTGGCTCCTCTGTCCTGTTTCCAACACTTCAACACCTCCCAGGGACACGTTTGCAGTTTTTCAAGAGCCAGCCTCAGTGAGGACTGGCAGCTACCGCTGTCAGGGATGTCTAGCTCAGTGCAAACACTTCGTTAGGAACGGGATGAAATGACACCTTCAGCTTTATTCTGACTGCTAAAATCAATCTTTGCACAGAACCAGTAGGCATTCATTTATACTGCAGTGCTATGACCACAAGTTTTAATTTTTACTCTTTAATTATTCAGCCTGGATCAGGTCTCAATTTGAGCTAATATGCAAAGATGAGGAAGAATGGGCACTTGTTTATCTCAGTTTTTCCCAATTTAATTCAAGTTGTTCAGTGATCACATTACTTTTCTACCATGTGATAAGAAAGGAAAAAACAACCAGCAACCATCCAAAGAACAAAAAACACTCCCTTTATACAAAAGCAGGATATTCTACAAAATTTACTTGCATGGATAGACTCCAATAAACCAATTAAAATATTCATTTAGAAGGATGGCTCATATTATTGACTCAGCCTACAAGGGAATTTTTTCTTCTTTTTGGCCTTTAAAATCTATAATATTATGAGTGAATTGACCTAATAAGAGATAATATGATGGAGATTGGCACAGGTTTCCTGAAATTGTCCTGGAACTATGAAATTGTCCTAAATTTCCCTATTGTTCCATATGAGCAGTGATAATATATGGTACATCAGCCAGCAAATGCATGTCTACTACCTGGCGCTATCCCTGAATTAATCAAACCCAAAACTTCCAACCCACCAAAACTTCTAAAATCAACCGCCTTCTAACCCTTTTTCAATAAAAACTTGGGAAAAGTTGAAGGAAGAAACAAACCCAAAATATCATTCAGTCCATAATTCATACAGTTTTAATGACATTTCTGACCTTTAAAACAAAAAGCACAAATGGCTCACCCAGACTACCAGGCAAATAGAAAAAGTAACAAGAAAAGCCAGCAGAGAAAAGAGGAGCTACCCAGGAGGAATCCTCTGCAGCTCCAATATGCAACATTTCTACTCTGTAAAACTAAAATGTCACCAGAATTTCACCAGCCACTGCCTTCCCTCTGTCTGATGAGCCTTTCTGTCGCTCACCCAGTTGTTCCTTTGATTACTCTGATGTCCACAAGCTTCTGATAAATAGTCAGGCACTAAGGGCATATCACTGTTTGAAATGTAGTTGTCAGAACAGAATATTACTTTATTTCTCTTGCATGTAAATACCAGCAAGAGCCCACAATCTGTCATCTGAATTACCTACTGAAAATCATCCAAACCTCGAGGAACCCTTCTGATCCAGGCTCCCTGATACATTAACACCTTTATCGTGTCTGTGTGAAACATCAGGGTCCTCGGCTTTTGAAGATGTCACTGCAGAAATAGATGGCCTGGATTATTTCTGGGTACAAGCACAGGCATCACCTGGTGATCAGTCCTTGAGCCAGTTAATGATGCTGCAAACGGTTCAATTAGCCATTTGCCATCGCCCTTGTCTGACTGGAGTGTAGGGCTGGGGTGGTGATCCCACCTCACAGCCAGGTCATTCCACAGAGGAGAGGGCAGACATTGAGCTTCACTGAACCCCAGCCAGCCCCACCACCAATTCTTCATGGTTTCTGAATGTTCATTAAAAAAAAAAAATCAAACAAAAAACGAGCAAATCTTTTTGTTGACCCTGACTGCCACAGGCAAATCCTTCTCCTTTGCAGGACTGTCCACCATGGACCTTGATGTCATGGGGTGAAGATCAGGTCCTGGAGCTGCCCCAGGAGGACACAGGGGTGGAGGCTGGGCTGTGCAATGGGGCAATGCTGACGTGCTCCCCTCTGTGTGCCAGGACACCTGCCCAGCACCCACCTGCAGCACGCTGGGCTCGATACCCCCTCACCTCCTTCAGCATCGAAGGGACTGAAGCTCTCAAATGAAAAGGTAGTGGGGAGGAATCCACCCACCTGAGAAAGAGCCACCCAACCAGCAGTTTCAGAATGAAAAGTACAGGTTGTCTCGTTTCAAACCACTGTCCTGTGCTTAGGCAGCCCTCCTTCTTGGGTACCTGTGCTACACAACGCCCCTCTGGAGGGTGATATTATATGTTCACTCTCTACCCTGTTATTTCTGGCTGCTTAAGCAGCAAAGGACCAATATCCCATTCGGTTATGCTCAGTTGGTGCAGGAGAAATCAGGGAGCGATGGCTCTCAGCCACACCTCGTGCTCGGGTGGCTCTGCTGCTTCTGACAGTGACTGATGACTTGTACCAAGCCCTGTTACCAGGAGCCGAATGGGTATTTCTTCATGAGCTCCCCCTTATCACAAAAACTCTATGAGCTTTAAGGGTAGGAAGCTTATCCTCTGGAACATGCTTTCCCATCTAAAACACCTCCTGCTTTCTCCTGTGATTTAGTGCTCATTTATCTTCACTGGAAAATTGGCCTTTCTGAGTTACAAACTAGAGACATCTGAGGCTCTCCTTTCTGGAAAAGCCGGTCATGGAAACCTGAGAAATGAAAAGCCAGCACTCCCATCAGCATATTAACAGGTTTTAGACCACAGTTAATGACTTGTCAGTCATACATAATTCTACATGAAATTTCGTTTACATTTAAGTCACAGTGGACTGAGCAGAGGTGTAAACATCCATGCTCAGATTCCAGTGACCATCTATAATTAAGAGCCTCTGCTCACCCTGCAGGGGTGTTTTCCCAATCCAGATTGACATTTATCAGGCAGGCTGGCTCTCCAGACCAGATTTCCACAAAAACCGACTCACACCTGAAACACAGAGCAGACACACAGCCATTGCTTCAGTGACACTTTAGCTCCTTCCCAAAAGTCACTTCCCCGTTCCTGGGAACAGGAAAAACACTTGGGTTTTGATTTGAAAGGGAGCTTCAAACTGAGCAGTGCCAAATACCTCGGACAAGGCAAGAAATCCACTAGGGGATTACTGGATTTTATTCACCCACTCCTCAGCACCCCACGGAAGAGCCACAGAAAGTGCTGGTGCCCCCTCCAACCTCTCACCCCCATGTGTGGTGGTGACCATCTGAAAAATCCTGGTTCCATTTGGCATTTCCTGCTCTTGTCTGGTTTTTAAGTTGATCTTTAATGGGAATGCTGAAGGATAGAGGCCCTGGGCTGGGCCAAATCATACTTGTTAAGGAGTCACATCACTTGGCAAACAAATACCATCACTTCATCATTTGAGACTCTCGCTGGTCTACCATGGAAGAGAGAAGGGCTGACCCAGCCCTGGCAGGTTTAGGGCCATCTAAACCATGAGCATCCAGAGGACTGGTGGGCAACTACACTGCAGCTTCCTGAGCACGGTTTATCTGCTTTAGTTTGGAAATTAGGCAGTTTTCTGGTGATGCTCATCCAGCAAATGAGGGCCAAGATATGATCAAGTCTACAAAGAATACGCTAAGATAAGGAGAAAGCAGTAACTCTCACTCCACTGTTACATCCTGCCAGCTCCAAGCCTCACAACTCAAGCTAAAGAGTATTTAGTGATTTACTCTGCTTAGTTCTAGCTAGCTAGATTAGTAAAATACTCTCTTCTGTCTTAGCAGCAAGGCAGGGTATGGGTAGACAAGGTCAAATCATGTCTGTTTATACCACCTTTTAATTTAGCTGATTTGGGTTGAAAGGATTAGAGATGAATTACTCCTTAAGAGGATTCTTTAAAGCAAGGAATTTAAAGAAAGTCTGAAAATCTTAAGGTCTCCTAATACTTGTGACTATTTTGCTGTGTTTCTGCCCAGAAAAAAAAAATAATTATTGCAGCAACAAAACCCTGTTTCTTCTAGTAATGAACAGTAAAAGCTTGTCTGGGGGAAAAAAGCAGTGATTAGACTGTATGTGTTACTTCCAAATGTAAAGCCATTTTACTTGAGACAATATTAAGATGCTAAGATGCGATGTTTGATCATTAATTTTGGCTAACACTACACATTAGTGTTGCTGCAGTCTCAGATTTTTTTCTTCTCCCCTGGTTTTAGACAGCCTTAATCACGCTTACAGCCGATCCTAATTGCTGAATCCTCTCACTCTCCACCTTCTCCAAAACGCTCGGGGCAAACGAAATAGTGAAGATTAATGACAGACGTGTAATTAGAAGAAAATGTAAAGATCTCGTGTTAATCACTCAGAAATAATTTGATAAATAGGAAATTCTGAAGAGCTCTCTGAATCTGAGATGAGGAAACACAAAGCTGAGCACATTTGTAGGTGCCACCCTCCTCGCCAGTAGAGCAGGAGCTCCCGCCCCAGTGTGTGGGCAGAAAGGGAGGCTTTATTAACAGAATGGCACTCAGCACCCAGGACCATCTGTTTTAATTGAGGCAGCTCCTTCGCACAATGCCTTGCTCCACTAATCTTGTTTAGATTAATGTTAATGTTCTATTAAAAGGTAGTTTATCATCCTGCAATACTGAGTTAAAGCGATCCCACCCCGAGTAACCCCCTGAGCTCTGGGGGAGGCAGAGAGCTCCCTCATTACCACGCTATTGATCAACCCCCAGCACAACTATTGAGGCTGGGAGCCTTGGTTAAAAGTAACCAGGGGTCTTTTGGCCAGAGAGCATAAAGGCATAGATAAATAGCTTTTATTTCATTAATTTTACATGCAAAAGAATACAGCCTGCAAAATAATTCCCAATTATGCCTTTGGATAACTATAGGAACGATACCTCAGCTAATACCACCTTTCAGGTTGTAACAGAGAGAGCAAGTGTCAAACTGGGATGGGTTTCTCTCAGTTTCTTTTCTTCCTGTGACACGTCTTCTCTCCATAACCCTTGGTCTGTCTTTAGTGCTTGCTTTTAATGAGAAAGCAGGAAGCTGAGAGCTAGTTGGAAGCACACCTATCATTAAAAATGCAGACACAGGGCAAGACAAAATGTGCAGCAAAGCACCTTTTGTACATGGATCTAAAAATCCCAAATTGTAGGAGGCATTATTATATCCTGAAGGTTTAACTTTTTTCCCCACTAATATGGCAGAATCTAAAAATTAACTTTTGTATCCCTTGTGGCTGGAGAATAATGCATTTAAATGTTCTGGCTATTATTTTTAGAGGCTCTATTTTTTAAACACAAAATCACATGCCAGCCAAGAAATGAATCATTCCACTATTGTTTGGGGGTTGGAGTAGCAAAATGGATTACAACCTGCTATATTTACAACAAAAATAGGACTATCACTAGAAAAATAAATTCTACACCCATCACTCTGGAAGAGCTCCTGGTGGGCCAGCAGCAAGGGGACCTTCACATCTCCCTCCTGGAACATCAGCCAGAGCTGGTGTGCTGGGCGACTGCTGCTCGTGCAGGAAACAGAACCACAGAATCACTTGGGTTGGAAGAGATTATTGTCGTCTGTCTTTCTGAAGACTCTCCCATCACCCATCTCAGGTCATCAAGCATGCCCTGTCTCACTCCCAGATACCAAACCCAGGCTGACAAGGATCAAGATGTTGGTGTTTGTTTGGTTTTGTACAGCTCCTGTTTTTATGGTGTCTACAAGTGCAGCTGCTCAACACCACTGAGGCACAAAGAGAGTAACAAAAGAAGCAACAAGTGCATTCCTCCCCCTCCTTCCCAAATTTCAAGTATGGCTTGAAAGAGTCCACTTGGAATTTTTATTTCCTAAGGGAACATTTTATAATTACTTTTTGGACATACGAACAAGGAAGATGAAGAATACCAAGAGAAGATGAAATATATGTGCAGAAATTCTTCACATGCCATTCTAAAAACAATAATCTCACACAGCAATAATTCAAGGGAGATTTCCTCCCCAAATACCCAAACATGCCACTCATTAATTATAATCAGAAAAGCTTCTCTGTGATACAAAAGCATCACCACTCCTTCTCTGCAAAACTGGGAACCTGAGCAGAAGAAGAAGAAGAGCTGAACAGTTCATCCAAGAAAACCCAGCTGACAGTTGCCAAACTGCAAAACACTGCAAGCAACATCAGATGCTTGTTCTCACCCCGGCTATGTTGATGTTGGCAGCTCCTCACTTTAGCCTGGGGTAGGTTTTAAGTTTCTCAGTCAAACTAAACTTGAAATCAGCCGATGCACTGAACTTTTGAAACTCCTACCTGAGCAGACTCCAAAATACATGAATTACGTCAGACACAAAGGCAATGCCTCATTAAAGAGCCTCACTCCGAGGTGAAACCCTCTCTGATTGGTGCACTCCAGTGAAAACAAGACCAGCTGAGGATGCAGGTGTACGAGCCACAATTTTTCATGGGAATGTTGGAAGAGACCTAAATGGACCCCTGAATTTGCAGAGTGGAATTGTTAATGTTTCCCTTGGAAAGACAAGACACATTTCTCCCTCTAACGAGCGATATCTATCCATAGCTAACGAGCCACACAACCTCCGAGTGAACGCTGACAACTTCACCAGGGACACGCACGAGCCAGACATTACACGGGAAAAGTGAGAGTCATCAGGGTCAGAAATCACTGATCTCCTGAGGATTTGTCAAGCAATGCTCCAGGCTGTGTCCAACACACAGACATCACAAGTGACAAAATAAAATACCCAGACATCTCTGCCCCCATCTGTTATCACCAGCTCTTGTGCTTTCCAAACAACCTCCTGTGCTGAGCCCCATCTCCCCAGTGTGGCTGTGCCCACCCCAAACACCCTTTTTGCAACTCTGGACCTTCAACAACTCTGGACTGGGGATGCAGGGGGTTACCTCACTGGTGGTTTGGGTTTTAGGGCATTTGCCACGTTTTTGGGGCATAGAATGGAGAGCAGCTGGGATCTGTACTGCATGAAGTTATAGGGCTGCCACTTCACCTCTTTGCACTGAACCCAAAAGAAGAGAACAGGCAGAGGCAGGCAGGGAGTGTGAAAATGCTGGGGCAGGGTGAAATTGCACGGGAAGTGTGAAAGGAAAGGGACAACACTCAAAGAATCCCAGTTAGCAGACAATTAACTTCCACACGTTATTGTGTTCCATCATCAGCTGTACTGAACGTTAATGGTGTTCAATCAGTTTCATCTTTAGGCTGAAGCTACACTGTGCACTGTGTTTTCAGCAGGGTGGGCATGGACCTGCCTGTCCTTTTGCAGGGCTCTGTGGGAGATGAGAAATCAGAGTCTGATGTCAGCCTACCTTTGCACCTTCCCTTAGACTTCCTGGCTAAGGGAACTTAGACTTCCCTTAGACTTCCTCCCCACGTCTCCATGTACAGAGGGCGGGGGAAGATGCTCCACCAGTGCCAGCATCCTTTGGGGTCACTGCTCTCCAGTGAAAAGCTGAAGGAGGTGCCTGTGGGTGGAGCAGGAGAGTCCTGTACCGACATAAAAGGCACAAACCCGAGCACCTCCTTTGGTCACCAGTGCAATGCAGAGTGTGAGTGGCATTTTTGCCTCTCCAGACTGCTAAGAAATGCACTGAGGAACCTGTGCCCGAGCTGCACGGGCTGTCAGCCAACACGCTGGAGCTGCACATGACAAATTATGCATTCAGCCATTGTTTGAAAGTTTGAATTCACTGTTGGTGGTAAACTTTTTACTAGAACACACAGATGGTCCTGCCTGATCTTGTTAATGAAAAACTCTCACACAGCTACAAAAACAGACGTGATCATCTGTTTTTCAACATTCTGAAAAAAATCTACAGAGGTGTAAGGTGCTATACAAATGAGAATAATTAGCTTGTGCCATCTGTGGACATTAAAAAAACCAGAGTGTCTGTATTCCTGTGTTTCATAATGATAAGCATTATGTCTCCAGCAAAGTACATACTTAATAACTTTTCAATTTATTGTGACCTTCTGCTCCAATTTACTTAAGGAACTATAATACGAGCTGTGCCTTGCACCTTTTTCACCTTATAATTAGCAAGTAATAAAAAATGCTATTAAAAAGTAATAAGTCTGAAGCTCTCTGACAATTCACTGATTAATTCTTAAGATTGTGAAGTATGTTGGAACATGCTTAGCTAAAACATCAATTTTATCCAGTTTTCAGCATGGCTAACGAGCGCTGGTGCCTGATCAAGCCTCAGAGCTCACTCACAATTAATGGCTGCAGGAATTGCACCCCTTGGTGTCACACAGCTTGATGACAGGGTAACAATTCCCAGGTTTTTGATGACAGGGTAACAATTCCCAGGTCTTTCCAAGCCAGGTTTAGTGGTGAGCTGTGCTTTGTTCTTGCACATGCAGTGCTTCTTGCCTGGGCTCTCTGAAGCAGTTGGGAATACCAGTGAGGAATTCCTTATACAGGTTAAAGCCTTAGAGGGAAAACAGGAAAAAAGATCAGCATCCAGGGCTGGATTTCACCTGATTCTCTAGAACATCCCCTCGAGGCATTTAAATGTGCTGAGGGTGCAGAACTTATATTCTTCAACCTCCAAAAAATGGGAAGTGACTAGGAAAGGCTGGTCTTGCAGGATGTACAGGCTTTTTTTCACAGCACTCCCACCGTGAGGGGAGAAATTACCATTATTGCTGCAAAAGGAGTCAGGTCATTTGCATGCCAGAATGAAGGGCATGTTAAACAGCACTGCACAAGCTAAAGCTGCCCCCAAACTGGAGACCTGGGGAAGAGCGAGCAAACCCAGTGAGGAGGGCTGAGAATGCAGCCCCCATCACACAGACCTTTGCTGGACACCAGAACACCTGGAGAAGCTGCTTCCCAAGTCAGTGCACTGCCACCTCTGTCACTGGTGTGAAGATCTCCTCCCTCCATGTGCCATTCAGCTCCTCTCTCTGAGGTGTGCCCTCAAACCCTGCCACGTCAATGGCTCTCATTTCATACCAAGTGAAAGCAAACAACGTGCAGTGGGCAAATCCTAATGCCATGGAGAGCTGAGAGCTGGGGAGCTGCTGCCTCAGAGCCAAGCAGGGCACGCTCTGCTGCCACTGCCATTGCTCCTGCTCCTCCACTCAGGAACTGCTCTTGTATTATTCACAGGGAGAGAAAGGCAGACAGCTTTCAGCCCCCAAAACACTCTGGAAACCCTTTCTCAACAACATTTCCTACACAGAAACAGACCTGAGCTCCCCAACAGACCCGAGCAGAGGGTCAGTGAACACTATGGTTTATTTATTATTTCATGATTTACTGTTATTTTGTTAGATGCTGGGAGCAGACCCCAGGGGGACAATGCGAGAGCCAGACCATAATGGCTGTGCCCTGAACAGCCTGACACCTCGAGAAGATTAAAATACAAAATACATCCTGTGCTCACCTCATAATCCTACCATGGACACCTGTAGCTGCAAATATGATGATGCACAGGCCTTACTTTCTTATCTGTTACATGTTTTAATACCAGCAAAGGTCTATCTCTACTTGGGTTTGACTCTAAACCACAAGAGCTGAGTGAGGGAAGAGACAGCAGCCCCTGAAAGCAGTTTTTAATTGACTAACCCCCACTCCTGACACAATATTGGAGTGGAACTCATTTAAAAACCATCCTGTACCTTCTGGGGTTTTTGATTTGTACTTTCTGGTTTCAGCTCCTGCTAGACTGACTCATCTACTGGCTTTAAAATGTCCATAGATTTACCTGTTACAGATGGTCAAAATTAAAAGTGTGAACAGGCCAGCCTAACTTATAACACCAACTCTCACTCATTTTCTGAGTTTCTTAGGGGCTCAAGTGAGTTAGCCAATCTTTGCTGTCCGTCCAAGGACTTGATGTTGTTTCACCTTCTAAACCTTGTTTCCTTCAACGGACCCAATTTCATTTCTATTCCTGAAATACCTCCAACTTTCCCTCCTCAGATTCCACTTACTATGGCAAATGTCTGCCAAAGGTTTGAGAGTACCTGCCTTTCCTTTTACTGCTGTGTTCATTTAAGCTGCAGCATCTCCTAATTAATTTAAAATGATTTTTTTCCAGACTTCCACTGGATAGAAAGCAGCACAGCTCTACTCTGAGATGACTTGGAAGAGCCTGCATGCACTGCTATCTCTTAAGTGCACTCTGAAGTCAAATCAATTCACGACGTCATGTTCACAAAATGGGAAATGATAAGAAAAGAAAGAATTGTGTTCTACAAATTACCAGCAATTCAGCGTGGTGCTTTAATGCCATTCCTGTTCTTCAAGGATGTCACTGAATGCACCAGGCAAGTCAAATGCCCATATGAAATTAAGACACTGAAAGTAAATGTTTGCTCCTATGCTGTAAAGAACCTCATAAATGTCAGAGGTTTTTATTTCATGCACACCACAGCTTGTAGAGACACAGGAAACATTTGGTTCTAATGGGAAACTGATGTTCCCTTCAGCACCCTGGTGCCCATTAGTACCTGTCTGAGTGATGTTCTCCTGCAACAGAACATCCCCACACACCACCTGACCAGGACAGCACAGACATTTCATTCTGTGTTGGTTTAAGTGCCAGGGGAAGAGCAGGTCACATACTTCTCAAGAAGTACGTGTGGGAAGTCTCGTGTCCATTAATGCTGTTGCTCCACCAGTCTGACAGAACTGTATCACCTCACAGAGCCCTGAGTCCCCCAACTTCTTTCCCTCTCCTCCCCATCCTTCATTTCATTCCTGTCTACTCAAGAGAAGTGTAACCTGGAACACAAACACAGCCAGGAGGTGAGGAGAGCTGAGGAAACATGTGGACGACTGCAAGAATAGGAAAGGGTGCCAAGGCTGGTGATTCATCACTGCTTTGCTCATTCCTAAAATTTTGGGGTATATGAGTATTTTGGGGTGTCCCAACTGCACTAAAACAAGCTTGGCAGAATTCTATCACCCTGCACTTGGAATTCAGCTGGATACTGCCAGAACAACAAGGTATATCATGTTTTCTCAGTATCTCCTGGTACCAAGCAAGGCTGTAAAAGCCCAGTGCAAACACATCAGGTCAGACTGCCAAGAGAGACCAGAATCTCAGCAGTTCCTGCTGAAACATGGCTAAAAAAATAACTAAGGGCATGGTATCAGAGATGCTCCATTCCCATTACAGCACACACAGACAGATGGTCAGCCCCCAGTGACTCAAACCTTGCCGCAAACCTGGTAACTTCATTAGGTGATTCAAAGGCAGCTCCATCCCTAAAAACCTGGCTTCAGCTGTGAGAAGGCAACAACTGAGCAGCTGACCCCAGGCACCTTTGGGAAGGGAGGATGATCCCTTCTCACAATCCAGGTAATTATTATCCTGGGGAGAAGAGGAGGGGGGAAGCGTTCTGGCAGGAGCTCAGCCTGCCCAAAGGCAGACTCCCCTTTGGAAGAGGGAAGCACAAGCTCAAGTGGTCTGGTTTTCACTCCTGGAAATGCTAACAAGATTTTTGTGTTTGATTTTTGACTTTACATGAGTCAAATCAAAATTAAGGGATTTCCATGTGTGATACTGAACACACACTTCTTCACAAGGGATTTGTGTTTTGTAAATTATACCCCTTAGCCATATCACTAGTCATTAACCTAATTTCAATTTCAATAAGGAGATTCTCCGTTTTTGTCATTAAAATTAACTAGCTCCTCACTGAGAAGACACAATCAGGAGGGTGAGGTGAAAGGAGAGCAGCAATCTGATTAAACCCACTTTTCATTGCAGCTCCCTGCACTTCCCTGCAGTGATACAAAAGCATCCCCCAAGCGACTTCCCCTCAGTCACGGGTCAGGTGTCAGAGCATCCCTTTTGCAGGGTCTCCAAGGCCACTCAGTGCCTGCTGTTCCTGCTAAGTGCTGTCTGTCAGGTGCTGGGGAGGTTTAGACACACACTGGGATCATCTCACAAGCTCCTTCCCGCACTATGTTCAAATGTAGAAGGTCATTCCAGGAACTGCCCGTTCCAGGAGCAAAGGGAATCCCTGGCAGCAGATCTGGAGCTCACTGGGCCAGCCTGTTGGGTACCCATGCTGTGGAGTTATGGCATCCTCAAGAGTTCGTCATCAGAGCAATGACCCCTGGCTGCATTCCTGGGTGCAGGGAAAACTTTACCTGCTGGGAGCCAAAGGGATGGGCTTTTGTCAAAAAATCAGTGAAGACATTCTGCCAGATCCAGAAACAGCCAGGACAAGAAAAGGCACGTGTGTGGGAGCAGAGCTGGGATGGGAGAGATGTCCTCGGGATTTGGGGGTGCCCAGCCAGAGCACAGAGCCCCCAGTGACACTGGGACATGGGATGTGCTGAGCTGGGGAAGAACTGAGCATGACAATCCAGGACAGAGAGAGGTCCAGCTCCTCTGCCAACCTCTGTCCTGCATTTCCACCCCAGCAGGGCAGAAGCCAGAGGAATTCCCAGGCTTATTTGCTTCAGAACATCCTATTGTGCAATTCTTTCTTCCAGGAGCAGCTCTGGAGCCAGGAGTCACCAACAACAGCCAGCAAGGACTAACAGAGCGCTGACAGCAAATACAAATAAAAGACTTTTCGAGGGCTTCACCTAGAAAAACTTGCTCTCCACAAAAGGACATCCTAGAACTCACTGAAGTGACTCAGATTTTATGGGTCCTGAATGATGTAGTAGAAAATTAGCAGGATTGTGTATTTCATAGAAAATAGGTAAGAGAGGAGGCTGAAAAGAAATGTTATTTTAATTGGATTTTTTTGTTCTCTTGTTATCTTCAGCACCTCGACAACGCCTGCAGTACTTAAAACCTTCTGGGACTTAAGCTCCATTTCTTTGATTCCATTCTCATTTGAAACTTTTATGAGCAATATTATTGGTATGTAAGAAAAAACATATATACAAGAGTATGCAAAGGACATCCCAACTGGTGTAGGGTGAACCACACTACGCAACCAACAACAGATGTAACCCAGGAATTCTAAATTCCAATCAAATGAATCCGAAGATTAATTGCAAAATCCATCAAAGTACTGTGGGGAAAAATGGTAAAGTGTACATAAACATTCAGGGACTTTTGCAAATTCCTGTAGCCTATAATTAGATGTACTGAATGCCATCAAATCTGAGGCTCCAGTGCAAACACAGACAGTTTCTGTTGTTTTAAGATGAGTACACAGATACATGAAATGTGTCTAATTACCCACAGTTGTTTTGTTTCCCTGTGTAATTTCAGCATCACAAATCCAGAGTTTCACATACCCTGCAATAATTAACTGCAAAATCTGAATGTCCACAAAGTTAAAAAGTTAAAAAACCCCAAAAATGGAAGACAGTTGTAAGCACTTGATGAAGCTATTTTGCCAGCAAACTCAGGGTAGGGATTGTGGTGTCTACACCTCTCACATCATCTATATCCAGATTCATTAAATTCTCATCTTTACTTTTCTTATTACACAGAAATATAAACAAAAGCCCTTAATCCTGCAATTTCTTCCAGGTGAGGAGTTTGCACAGAGCCCTTCAGGTAGCCCCGCTCTGCCTGCAGCAGCTCTCTGGCATCTGCAGAACCAGCACAGGTCATTTCCAAGGGCTCTTTGGGAAGTATCACCCATTTCCCTCAAATCCTCTTCGAGGAGAAGTTCTAAAGAAGGTCTTGGAAAGCAAATTCACCTTCCCATATGCACCCACATCACACAAACAGGTTGTCTAAGTGACAAGGAGACAGCAGGGATGCTGCAGTGCAGATCACACCCTGTGCTCAGCTCGGAGCTTTCCTATCAGAGGGGAATTCAACTCATCAGCATCTGCAACAGATGCTGAATTTACATCCAGAGCGCCAACAATGCAAGACTTGCTGCCTCTCATGTGCAGTCCATGTCTGCATCCTTGTGTTGGAATCAATCATTAGTACCTCCAATAAATGCACAACTACATACCAGCTGAAGACTGAAGTCACAGGATGTTTAAATACACACACCCACCCCAGAGACTTTAGAAACAAAATTATAGGTGACATTCTTCACCCTTAACTGCTCTATGCAAAATATTTCCCAAACTTGAAGAGAGAAGACACTAATCTGTCTGGTAGCTGAAATAATTTTAGAATTAACCAGAACACTTTTTATTATTGTTGCTGCTTGCATGTTTAATTTTAGAAGAGTAAATCATGTAATTGAAGCTTTGACATAAGAAGTGATTACGTTCAACTGCAGCTCTTCATGCCATGAGAAAATATGGAGGGATGATTTCAGATCTCTGAATAAAAACCATATGCGTTTTAGAAGCACACTGCAGAATATTGCATGGAATGTCATTTCTCTGCAAGTGCAGGATTTTCCTGGTGCAGCCACTGGAGGAGGCAATTCCCAAACATGTACAGAGGCCACACTCTGTGGGCAGGGACAGGCACAGGCACTGGCCAGGGCTGGCTTTGGATGCTGGAAAATGTCACAGTAGCACGACAAAGAGGTCCTGGGGCCATGTAATGTTGGCTGTGTCACTCTCCTGTCCCAGAGCAACCCAGAACAGAAAAACTACAAGCTCCTTTGAGCCATTCCAGCCATGAGAGACCTCTTCCATCAAGATCTCTTTCTTGCAGAGGAGGATGGCTGAACCTCCTCTCTAGTGCCAAACAGGTCTCACTGCCAGACAATTTCTGTTGCTTTCTCTTCCTCCTCTTTACCCCTTATTGAAAAGAACCAGCACTGCTGACTTGGAGTAAACTGATAGCTACACGAGATAATTTTTTATAAAACATTTATAATTTCATACTGCATTAATAGGCTTAACATAATCTCTTGGACTTTGTTGGAAATTGGGCCCTGAGGGAATTAGAAGCCTAACTCACCTTGACTTTCCATTGTATTTTGAGTCTAATTGGCTTAGCATCTTTTGAAAATTCCAGTTTTAATTATTTGTTACATTAGTTCTTAAAGTTACAACCGAGCAAGAAAAGTGAATAAAAAGCTGTTTATCCCACTTTCTAGGCAGGGTAACAACCTTGCAAGCACATCAGCTGGACCTGTTTTAGAGAAGCACTTCAGATTCTCCAGTTTTCAGAGGTTTGGAGCCACGACCAGGAGAATGAAGATATTTAGGTGCTATTCCACAGAAGTCTGAAGAAGTTTACCAGATTCACATCTCCCCTGCTGCCTCAAATCTTCATTGTACATGTGACTTCAGATTTGCCCACCACCATGCACTTTCTGCTAAGCACAAAAGACTGGCATTTATTTATGTGTCACTGTTAGCAGGACATCAGGTTCAGGCTGCAATTCAGTGTAATCAATATTGCTTTTCTATTTCTGACTGCAATTTCAAAGGCAGCCAAAATGAAACTGGATCCCAGAGTGGTAGGTAAGGTGTAGGCACATCATAAAAAGTTTTTAAGAAACATCATAGAGTTGCCTCTGATTTTTTTTTCCCGAACAAAAAGCTCTCTATAAAACCATTTCCAGACAGATGAGCTGCAGGGTCAAAGAGGGGAAGGTTTGTATCACAGGTGAGAACTGGGTACAGGATGTTAACGTGACTTACACCTGCTTTGTTAAACTAACCATTAGGACAGGGCTCAGGGGGCAAAAACTGGTACTGGGAAAAAACATTTCCCTGCTTTCTGTACCTCGTGAGAGGCTCAGCAGGGCCTGGGTGAGTCCCCTCTGGTGGTGGTGGGTGCCCATGTGAAGGACAGCTGGCTCCCACCAGGCTCAGCTGCAACGAGCTGCCAGCTTCTCAGGCACTTTCATTGGCTCATAACATGCTAAGCAGAGAAATAATAGGAATCAACTATACGTAAATGAGGTGGTTTTTAAGCAAAAAGGAGAAATAAAAAGAGGAATATACTCAAATGTGCCTGCCCCTTTGGGTTATTACAGCAAATAGCCAGGGCATGTATCCATAACTGCAGCTGGAGCCTAATTTCAGTCTTGTCTTAAATAATAGCACATTCACAGATTTCACTGGCATTATTCCCAACTTACATGCCAGTAAATTGCACCATTTCCATTCCCTGCCTCCCTCCAGGGGCAGAGTTACCACAGGTTCAGGCTCCAGAAATCCCTACAAAGGCTACACTTCATGATCAGTCCTGCCCCTACACCTGGGAAAAGGGATGCTCAGCTAAAGCACAGGCCATGATCCATATGATCCATATGATCCATACGTATCACAGCCCCAGGGCAGAGCTCCTTTCACAGAGGGGAGGAGAGGAAAGAACATATTTGCCCCTAAAGCTGGCAGGTTAAAGCAGTCTCTCTGTTGTTAGAGGAGCTACCTTTCTGTACAAGCAGTGCTGCCAGACCAAGGGGAAATGCCTTTGGGAAGGCTTTAGGATTGCTCATGCTGGAAAGAATCCCTCTCTGTACATTATTGCTACTAGCATTATCAGCCTCTAAAGTATGTTTCATCCTGCAGAGATGCTACCTTAAGAAATCTGAAGATTATTTTAAAATGTAAACACCTTGTTGGAATATTCACCACTCAAATGAGAGGTGCAAATCCATGAGAAAGAACAGGATAACTCTTCAAGCTGTACTGAAAGCAAGTTAACTTCATACCTCTTCCCAGCCCTATCACTATCCATGGCATAACTATTAAGGTGAGGGGCCAGATTTTTTCCCATTATAACATTTATTAATTAATTACTGCATGAGGACATCAGGCTTTGAACGCTCTATATGTTTTCTGAATCACAGCATCAGAGTGCCCTGAGCTGAGCTTCTCAGCATCCTCTTGTTCCTCTGATTCTGTTTGTCTCTGTCTGCAGCCTGAGTAACCTTTGTGGAAGTGTGGAACAGTCAGTCAGTTAACATGGAAAACACTGAGCAGGTCAAAGTGTGTCCTAGATGACCACATTTCACATTAAAATTCAAATACATCACTCATGTATTGTAATGAGAACACGCAAAACATGGCTACGAATATAATCATTTTCCAGTATTCAGTGAAATGTAAAATCTTTTGGCCATGCTTTCAGAATATGACATTTTAAATAGCAATCCTACTTCCAGAGGCAGCTGATTTCCACACTCACCAAAATGAGGCCTTTTACATTTGCATTTTCCATTGGGAATTTTCCCACTGGGTGCCTCTGTCACCAACTTGCAGGTGAGAAGGAAACGTTACATATTTAACTTGTTCTGGGTAACATTTTAAGGAGTTAAAATAAAGAATATCTATGTCAGAGAATTTTCCTTAAACTACATGCCAGAAACAAACAATATCCTTTGCCCCCTCCTCACAGCCCCCAGCTCTGGGTTAGGGGAGCTCTTACCTGGGGGATGGCACAAAGGCAGAACAAAAGGTCAGTCCTGTCCTGCTGAGCACAACATTAAGAGAACGGGCTGCAGATGGGCAGGGAGACATGGGTAAGGGAAGAGGCTTGACAAAGAGGATATATTTTATCATCATGTCTTTTTTTCTGCCCTGTAATTCTTATAAAATGACAAAATAAAAATGCTTATCCTCATGTTCCCTAGATTATCATTGCATATTTATGTATTGGATTCCATGTCTGCCTGGTTACTTTGCCTCGAAACGTACAATAGCTCAGATCCCCTGAGAGAATAAACTGCATTGATCCTAAAATATACAGTTCTGAATATAGTTTTTAGCAATATTGGCATCAGAGAACATCTGTTTACTTTGAGTTAATCAAGATTAATATTTTATCTTCTGTCTGGCTAAAACACCCACCTATGTGAAGCAATTTGCTTCAGCTCTAAGGATGAAATCTTCAAGCAACATAACACTGAGTACGTACCAATTTTTTGACAGGGTTGTATCAGAGTAAAGTATGATTAAGACTGACTGTTTTGCTTCACAGTCAATCCCATCCCAACATCCTGAAATAACTCAGGGTGTGTGACAGGCACACACACAGCCACACAGCTCCATGCTTGTACACAGACAGCGTGGCCTCATGGACACCTTCCAGGGATGGAAAGAAAAGTTGAGTCATATTTGGAATTCTCTTCCAACTCTCTGTTTGAACAATAAATATGGCACAAGGCAACTGAAGGCAGACAGGGAGCTCTCGTGGCCTCCCTGGCCTCTTTTCTCTCAAGCACTGCCAGGCTTATGGAGAATTCCATTAATTCCTCCAGGCAGGTACCCATCATTAATATGGGCAATCTGGAGGTACGATTTCAAAGCCTTAAATTCCTGCTCTCGCAAAACACGTCTGTTTTGATCTTTCTATGCAGCCAACCAGCGAAAATGTTGCACATATTTTCTGCACCTATCCAAAGAAATTTATCTTTCACACCCTACTTGATGCCATATGTTGGGAGCTGAAAGAATGAAGGATTTAGCTGTCAGTCTCTGAAGGCACTACAGGCCCTCTTCCAACTGCACACGGCGTCAGATCTCAAAGTATGACATTTCACTTTAGCTTCTGTCAGCACTATCTGCAGTGTATCACTGGTGCACTGTTGAAAATATTCTTGATAGGCAGCTCATATGCACTGGATAAAGTGCTCATTAATCTTGCCTTTTAAAGTATTGAGAAGTTGGGTGGTAAATTCTTAAGTGAATGCTCTCGGCTCCTGCACGGAGGGATGTTCCCGCTGTATTTCCCAGCCAAGCAAAGGGAGCCTTCAAACAAAGTGATTTCAGCTCTGTCTCTTTGCTTCAGGCACGTTGTTTTTCCTCATGGGAAATCTCCTCCCTCGCAGTGGGTTTTGTATTAGCAGTGGGGCACAGGAGCGATGCTGCAGAGCACAGCCCCCCACCAGGTACCAGCCATGGCTTTTCCCATCCCCACATCCCACCTGTGGCAGGTCACCAGCCCTGGGACACAACCCCTGCTCACAGCAAACAGGATTCATCCTCTCACCCACACAGAGGAGGGGAATTTTGAAAGGGTGCTTTTGAACCGCCTCGAGAAACACACGCATGGGGTGATCTTACAAGTGCTCTGCCCTCCACGCTGGAATAGTTTGGTGCTTAGCGGGAATAGCTCAGCCTGCAAGAACCTGGTTCTCGGACAAATATTTTAAAAATGTTTCCACAAAACAAGGACACTTCATGAAAGATTTAATGAAAATATGGATTTTTGCTTGTTTTTAATCCCTTCCCTATTAATAAAAGATTGGGGTTTTTAAAGATTCACTATTTATTTTTCTCCCTCTGCAACCTAATACAGCAGAAACAGGCGGTAGGTGAGGCATTTGCCAACAGCAACAAGAAAACAATAAAATGAAACAGAATAACAGCCTGCCCCATCCCAACCACCCTGGGCAGAAAATGTATGATATGAAATTCATTTTGACAAGGGACTATCAATCATTTCCTCCAATATGTTATTACTACTAAACTACTTTATGCTTATATTGGCATCCATATCAGAGAATTTGGTTTCACAGAACACACTAAATACTTCACGAAGAGCTGAAAAGCTCCATTTTGGGTGTTTTGGATGTTTCCCATATTTCAGCTTAATTCTGTGAGGAATAAAAAGCCAAAAAAGAAACCAAAATCTCAAAGACACCAACCATTCTCTCTCCAGAAAGATTGATACTGTGATACTGATAATAAAATAATTGAATGCCATTTCTTTTAGCTCCATTAATCTTTGTACTCTCAAATATCTCTACAGTAGGCAGCTATCCTGGTTAGATCCTGGCGTGTCCACTAACCAACCACCACACTAGAAAATGGCATAAACCTGAAATGACCTGCTCAAGCCTCAAAACATCTTAATTTCAAATCAAGCTGGTAGGAAAGTGGCTGCACCAACCCCAGGTCTCCCTGAGGTCCTGCAGGAAGGATGCAGAGAGATGTTCTGTGCTCCATTCACAGAGAAGCATGAATGAATCAAAGGACTCAGCCAGGAATGTTCCTCAGAACCCATTCATCCTTGTCAAACAGCAGCACAGGCTCAGCATCCCACTCTCACTAATTCCCAAGCCTTTTTTTTCCCATGGTAAGGCAAGTTTTGGTCTACAATCTGACTGATCACGCTTATTAACATGCAAAAGCATCCACACCATGATTTCGGATGAATATCAAATCCTAAATTTTATATTTGTAAGCTGTACTAGGGGACCTCTCTAAGCAATATCATTCAGCCACAAACTCTGACAGTTTAGTGTTAACTCCCCTCTGCCAATACCTTAACACATATATCCTTCACAACCCATCTGCTTTGGGAGGATCTGGCAGAGGAGAAGATCTGGCTGTGCCCATGAGCTGTGCCCTACAGCACACACAGGACACTGGGAATAAACCATGGACAGCAGGTTCTCCAACAAAAGCCTCCTGTCCCCCCGTGCCAGCTGACTGACAGCTCAAGCCCTGTGGCTGTGCTGTGGCTCTACCAGGAGAAAAATGATCTCCAAGTCTCTGCTGAAAATCACCCTTTCTTCATTTCTGTCTTCCCATAACAATTTTCAGCTCCCAAAACCATACGGAAAGAAGAATCACTGAGCTCCCAGTGGTGTCTAAAGGGAAGGGGGAAGTGTGGACCTCAAAACCACACCTGCTCTGAGAACCCCACTGCAGGACATTTGGTAATGAGAGAGAGAGCCTTGAACCCTTTGCTCAGCACTGGCTTGAGAAAGAGCTTAATTAAATGTCCTCGGTGCTTTGCCCAAGCAAACAGACTGCTAAATAGAGAGGACAAAACACCAGGAGATGACTGAGGAGTTCTTAAAAAGGCCCCTGTGTGGGACATGCCCACCAGGTGGGTCTAACTTGCCTGAGACAGTTTCATTGTGCCCCACAAAATCCACAGCTCTGCCATGTCAAAGCCTGGAGCTCCCCTTATCAGCACCTAAAGCCATTTTCGGTGAAGCAGAACTGAAGCGTTTATGTGAAAGCTGCTTATGTGGCCAGCCCCTCGAGAGTGCTCCCTTGAAAGTACCATGAAATGGGCACACTATTATGGGAATTAGGGACATTTCTCCACAGAGCCCAGCTGGCAATCACAGGGACACCCGGCTGCACCTTCAGTGGGATTCTGCACGTCTTGCCCTGACCCACCACACACCTGGATGAACCCAAAGCATGATGAACCTTTAGCTCCAGAGGCAAAGTCTCCTCTGGGAAGCCCATAGGAGATTCCTTGTGCAGCGCCCTCAAAAGGAAGAGCCCCAGGGGATGTCAGAGCAATCTCTGGATGCTGGAGAATGTTTCATAAAGCTGTCTCATGTTTTTGATTCACTACTCTTTTACTCAGTAGACACATCTGGAAGTGTTAGAGTTTCCTCTGTGAAATTTAACTCACAGGGAAGCTTCTCTTCTGACACATTACAAATTCCAATCAAAAAGTTGTAACTTGCTGCAAGTGCCACGTAGAGTTTCCCATTAACCTTCCAGTGGCTGCCACCACAAAGTGTTATATAGGGGGATCAGCTACAGTTATTTCCCCAAGGAAGTATTCATAGCACCACAACAGGTAAAGCTGGCTTGAAAAATTCTGAAAGAACCTGAAGTATAAATGTTGTCTGATCAAGTTGTTGTGAAGCATTTTGACTTCATTGAAACCAAACTTTACAAGGGAAGGCATATTTAAATATTCCTAGTTGAAATTTTTCAGACACACAATCGCATGAGAAGTTTCTATTCCTTTTTAGGGGGTGAGATTCCAAAATCCCACTGAGTGTGGGGCTGTTTAAAAACACCTTAGTAACATCTCCACTAGGTCTGTGCCAGCAGCTGGAAGGGTTTAACCAGAAGCAGTGGGGACTTTCAGCATGGAAGGCTTGGATATTTATCCCTCCTTAACTCTGATGTGCTCCAGCAAGAGCAGCTTCTGCCTTATTTTCCAATAGGACTCACAGACCCGCTATTCAGAATGCTTGGAGTTGTCATTTCTGTTGTGTTTCACATGAATTTCTGTCCAGAATGTGGTGGGTATATTAATGATGGTTTAACAGCAATACAGTATCCCAATAACGCTTTTGTTTCCAAGTATTTTCATCTCAAGACCACAATTTCAGGCAATTAAACATTTCACCATCCCTGGGAAACAAGTAATTATTGTCACTTCCATCTAAACAGACTGAGGATCTGGCAAACACCAGTTGCTGACTAAACCAAACTGGGGAATGGGATGTTGGGAGTTCAGGATCAAACGTGGCAAGCATCTCTCCCACCATACTGCTCCCTACCTGGGGTGGAGGAAAAGGGGAGAAAACAGTGGGAAAAGCAGGCAATTTATCCTGACCCAGGAACTGCAGATCAGCTCAGTCCCAGGCAGTTCCAAGCTGTCTTTTATTTATTTATCAAGTGTGGCGTTTCGAAGCTGTGAATGCTTCTCAGCCATTTCAATGCCATATTTCCCGTTGAAGATGCTCACTAAATTCTTCGTGTCAGTGACATCTTGTGGCAATGAACTCTTGGTGACAGCAGATGGGAAATGCCAGCACGAGAGGCAGAAGCCCCGGGACAGGCAGGATCCTGCACGGAGGGCCCCTCGTGCTCCTGTTTGTCCCAGGCAAAGCTCAACCCCGAGCAGTCCATGTTTCTAACCCTCTAACTCATTATGCAAAGGGCTACCCAAGTGCAAATTACATAAAGAGTTATAACAAACCCTAGAATTATACATGACTTTTCACATTTTTCATCCTTTCCACTGCTTGAATGCTTGGGCTTCTGAAGTCCATGCGAATCATTCCAAAAGCTTCCCGGCTCCGAATGCAAATTGGGCATCAAATACATTTAAACAAATTGTTTGAGTTCATAAGGACTCCAATAATTTTGTTTTCTCTTTTTTCCCCCCGTTCTTTCTTTTGTAGAATAAAAAGGGATTAGTGCATGTCCAGCTATCTAAACTGAGCTTTTTCAGGAAAAAAATGTCGACAAAGGAGAATGTGTATTTTTATGGCTCTGAAATCCATGCAGAAAATAAGTACTTCTAAGATAAATACCGCAACTTCATAACTTCAAAAAGTATTTGATGAAACAAAATCAATTTTCTTTAGCTGCATTTCATTTCCTTCTCTTCTAATACTTTCTTTTTCAGACTTTCTTCTCTCACTTCGTGTTGTTGGTCCAGTGAGCCTAAAAAAACCCCACTGAAATGCCTATGGCTGCTTAAGCAAGGGGGAATCTTCTTTACTCTCAGCAAATCTGAGGTCAAGCCCTTTGACAGCCTTAACCACACGGGTATTTTTGCAGTTGGGTTGTTTTTCCAACACAACCTGCAGCTTATTTACACATCTTTGCACGTGTCAGCACTTGCTGTTGGGGGGAATTCTGTATCTCAGCACTGCCACTGAGCTCACTTCCATCCACGTTTCTTGCCTGGGATTTTAAAAGTTGGGGGAAAGAAGGATCTTGGCAAGAGGGATGTGAGGGAAGCCCAGCAAACTAGAACAAGGTAATTAGGTATGTTCAGATTGCTAAAGGTCACAATAAATGACATGTTTCTTAAATACAGAGGTAATTTCATCCTACTGAATGCACAGACTTGTTTGGTAAAGCACAAAGGACAGACAATAACCAGCCTTTTACAGCCTGAGGAGAAAAAGGAGGGAATTTGAACAGGAAAATGACATGGCATTAGATAGGTCAAAGCACCTCTTTTGTTTGGAAAATAATCTGAATGGTCTGCTCAGCATCTAACACAGATTCTGGGCACTGGAAATCCCACTCCTCCATGCTACAGAGAGACAGAGATGTTAAATTCTGACTGCAATCATGTTTCGAGGCACACAGAATGTTCTGGAAAAAACACTGGACAAAATCAAAACTTTTTGATAATTACTATTTAAACATTTGTTCAGCCTCCTGCCTACTCTCCCGATAATTGTTTTCCATTTAGATAAGTAATTAAAAAGTAATTGTGCAATTTTGCACGTGTTATCATCAATTTACTTTTCCACTCCATATCTCCAAAACTGCAAAATGAAAGCACTTGAGCCTGGATTTAGGCAGCCAGAATTCCACCTGAGTTCCTACAGCTCCTGTTTCCAGTTTGGGAGGTGTCTCTGCAGACACAGCAATCGGGAGCCAAAGAGCCCAAAGCTGCCTGACTGGGGCTCTGGGCAAGCCCCTCGTTCCAAACCAACAGAATTTATTATAAAGAGATTGAGCTGGAAGGGACCTTTTAAACACACCCTTCTCTCTGAGGGCCTGGCTCGGCCAAAGGGCACCCCATACACAGCATCAGTCAAGGTTAGTTCACTGATTGGATTTAAGGGCAGGTTATTGGTGCTTTGTGTCATAAACAGGGGTAGCAACTTCACAAAATGTATTTCTATCCATTCCCTGACCCAGAACTTCCCTGTGACATCCGTAACAATCTGACTCAAAGAAGGTTTTACACTAAACAGTTGTAAAATATGGCTTTAGGTAGGCCTTGTGTTGGGAACAAAACCCCAAACCCTTAAGAATGGAACCTTGAGGTGCAGATATCTGAACCAGATAAGGAAGGCTTTCTGAGTACTGAGGGCAGTGTCTGACCTGCTCTTATCAGAAAACACGAAGGGCTGTAATCCCCTGGAGCCACCTGCAAAGCCTTCCAGGAACAACTGAGATTGCACAGCCAAGGCCAGCGTGTTCCACTGGCTCAGCCATCCTCAAGGAGGCAAATCACTGTAATTCCTTTTCAAGGCACAACAATTCCAAACTCCCTTTCTGTCAGGCACCTGAGCACAAGTGGCCTTATTTCCAACAGCAGCAAGCACCAAGGCTCTCAGAAAGATGAATGGAAGCTGTGATTGCTCACCACTGCTGACAATCAGGTGGCTTGTGGTTAAGTGTCTACATCTGCAAAAGAAAACAGCTGGCTCACAGCTTCAGTCCCACTGCAAGTGCAGGCTGGGGGGGCTGAGTGCAGGCAACAGCCTGAATGCCTTCCTTGCAAAGTCTTGCAGCCTCCAGCAAAAAATACTGAAAGCATTGCACGGGTAATGCTCCTATTTGCAATCTGCAGTTGTACCTTCCTAAATATTTTAAAGGTTTGACATCATTTGCAGGCTGAGGTACCCAAGGAACGTGTGCCTTGTGCACTGGGGGCTCCCCCGGGACGCTGGCACCAGGCAGCTCTGTCCTTCCACTGCAGGGAATTCTGCTGACTGAAGGCCTTTTGCTGTGAGGGATGGACAAGAAACTAAAAATGGCTTTAAATAAATTCTTTTCAGTGGGATCCATTAGGCTGGAGCTCACTTAGGCTGTATATCCTTGCTGTGTTTGGGGTGGGGCTGTCAGAGACGCTTTCTGAGTCTTTCCCCCATTTAGTCCATTTATTTTAAGAATCAGATGCTCAGTAAAATACAGAGAAGGATCAGTTCTCACCAGGAAAATAGAATCAGCATTCCTTGCTCTGAGATCCTGTCCTTCACGCACAGAGAGGAGTGCCCATAAATCTACAATGGTGGATCTGAGCAGCTGAAAGAGGATTTATTTGGATGCCTTCCACACACTGCAGCTACATTTCATAACCACTTGCAGCACTCACTGAATTTTGACATAGCCGCTCTTGAAAACACACTTTTCATGGGGAGGATAATTAACTGTGCACCTTCTACCCACTCAGGAGCCATCAGGTTGACTACATTTACAAGCAAGATCTCAAGTCTGTTGCTACTGCACCGTAACTCTTCTGGAAGGAGTTGAAAGTTCTAGGCAAGATGGCAATTCAGAAATATTTCAAACACAACCTGAACCCCTTCTTTGCATTCTCACCACGATCTCAGTTACCACGTTATCTCCCTGTTCACTGTCAATGTTTCTGCTTCCAAACCATTCAAATGAGGAAGCATTATTCTGTGAGGAGGGAATGGCCTGACATCTAAATCAAGTTAAAGAAATGGGAAACAAAAATTCCTCTTTTAAAATCTCCTTTTTTGGGGGGGGGGAGGGAAAAAATAATCATTTCATCACCTACAGAACCACGCACTGATTCAAAGCCTGACCTCAAGGAGAGCATGAAAGAAGAAAGTGAATATAGGGAAAGGGTGTCAGATGCTACACAAGGGAGAGAAGGGATTCGAGTAATGAAGAAAAAGTAGGGCTGAACACTAAGATGGAGGAGGAATTTGTCATAGAGGGGCTTCTCAATGCAGCACATCATTTCAATGCATGCTTTTTGCCTTACGGATAGATTTACAGCCTCTGAAAGTGTGTACGAGGTGCTTGACTTCCTATGGCTTTTGAGAAGAATGAGATGCTCTAACTGTCCTCTACGCCTGTGGAAGTTCTCTGCTCAGCCCCTTACTAATCCTTATTCACTTCACTTGGTCCATTTCCAGGCTGAAAATTAAGCACTCAAGTGCTTTGCATAAGATTATGGGATGATGTTGCAGAGGCAAGGCTGGAGTTCCACCATGTGGAACATTTCAAAGGACCAGCATCCTGATAGAGGCACCGGAGTGCCCAACCCGTCCTGCTCTGCAGGGCAGTCTGGGCAGAGCCACCCAACCCCTGCTCTCCATCGCTGTGTCTGCCAACCCCAAACCCCGTTATGCAACGACAAGCTGCAGATTCAAAACAGAGCTGCAGCTTCTGTGAAAATTGAAGCTTTTCCTAAAGGGAGGATTTTTATGCTCCAAGTACAATAGATACTCATGTAACTATGAACCCCCATTTTAATTTTTCTTTTTGCCTCATCAAGTACTTACCGAGCAGAAGGTACTACCTGTGATAAATGCTACCTGTCAAGACTTTACTTTGATCACGCTTCAAGAAGGAAGGATTTCCAAATCATTTGCTTGGAAATTTTTAATTCTTAAGTGGGTTGTTTGTTTGCCTCAAAGGAAGCACTAACCTATTTTACATTGTCAAAAATCTATTTTTAAACAAAACTTTCCTTTGTACTTTAAACATTCCCTAAAAATACTTCTTAGGCTCAATTAAAATGAAGTAGATGTTTCGACTGCGGTCTGATTCAGCAGCTCTGTCACTGTGCTTACCCAGTGCCTATGGAAGGATCAAATCTGGCCAATGGCTCTGTTCACCTGAATTAGGGTGTTGAGTTAATACTGTCATTTGTCATGGCACTCAAGTCCCTCTAACTGTGTCAAATCACAAACAGGAGAGAGTCCAAGGTTCTCTTGAAATTCTTTTAAAAGTCACAAGCAGAGCACAAGTATTACAGCCCTCTCACTGGCCCTTCCTATGGTTTATATTCACTGTCAAAAATAAAAGGAGGAGGCTTGGTGTGGGAGGTGGTTTAAAAGGTCACCTCTATAGCTTATGGAAAGGATTTGCTGTGCTTCACTAAGCCCCAGACACTGTACTTCAATTTTCCCAGTTAAATTTGACTTTGCAGGACTGGGCAGGAGGGGTGCCATTTATCCAGTGTGGTCAGCACAATCCACAGAGATGCATCAGGAGCATCCCTGGGTTGGCTCTGCAAGGGAGAACCTTGCAGGGGGAAAAGCAAAGCAGCTTTTTTTTCCATACAAAATGGTTTGGAAATACATTGATACCCTGATCTGTCATGCTGTCGGTGGCTGGTTAGTCTTTATATGGAACAAGACAAAAAAATAGCTAGGATGGTGTTATAACCCAAGTGTCACCTGTTAACTGAGGGATTCTAGCACAATATTGCCTATTGTAATCAACAGAAAAAGCAGTGGAGACTTTGCTTTCTGCATTTGGAGGATGCTCTTTTCCACTCCTCCATCTCCTATCTGAGGGAATTACTCACAGGAAACATAAGAACTAGAGCCCTTTGTTTTGCACTTGCTGCTCTTAGACTCAAGGATTTCATTAAAATCCTTTCACGTTAAAAAATGGAAAATCTTTGAGGAAAGGAAAAATAAAGCTTTTCCCCCCATTTTATTTACAGACCCTGCTAAGCCTCCTTAAGCTACTTTTACTCACTGTCTCCTACCCTGACAAAGCAGATGTGAAGGAGGCAGATATATAACAGTACAGCACACACAGCAGGGCTGCCAACTGTCAATAGATTTATGAACAGTTTGGAGATCTACAGGAGTTTTGTGAAAATTCTTATTCTTTCAGTAAAAACTGGCACGCTCCCCTCGAGCTTGGCAAAAAGAGCCCCATAAAATTACAATTTGGGAACATACTGGTCTGTTTCCACCTGAAAAAAAAAACCCCACAAAACACAATCCTGATGTTGTTGGATCAGATCAATTCTGCATGGAGGTCTCTGTCAAATTCCTCTGATGCTGGAATGGATAACAGAACTGCTGATGTTTAAATGCAATTGGCAAACGAATTCTGCAGGATCCTGAAAACTGTGCAACGGAACGTGAATGCAGTTTTGTTAACCACTAAAATAGAAATACTTTGTTTCAGAAATAACTTCCTGACACTGGAGTTTTAAAAATAACCACCGAGAATTACTTTTATGACTATTCCCACGGGATAGTTCCCTTTCTGCCCCCAAAACCGGGTAGGGTCGGTATTCAAATGCTAATGGGCGCAAACAGCGACGAGCTTCATTCTCCCTCATCCACTTGAATGTGCAAAATCTGTGCTTCCGAATGGAAAGGCTCCACTGAAACTGCTTTGCATAACTGGCTTAATATGCATGAAATTATAGGGGCATCCTACAAATTAGTCATGGCGTGCTTTGTACTCGCACCTGTTTGGGAATCTGTAACCTGCCACCGGCTGGTGCGGGGCCAGGGGGTGAACCCACACCCAGCAGGTACAAACCTCAGTGTCCAGCCTGGCAGCCCAAGTCCTTCACCCCGAGCTCCCTCGCTCCACAGCTAAAACCTAAATTCGGATTTATCCTCTCTCCAACTCTCTGGATTGCCAAGGTTTTATTTAGAGAAGTGCAGCAGGAACGTTATCGGAGAGGCGCCTTGCCTACACATTTCTATTGTAACGGGGCTGAGTTTATTCCAGCTGGCTTTCTGCAAATGCAAATAGGACAGCCAAAGATTTTACATTCAAGATTAAGCAGAATTTGAAAGGCAGGAAGTGTGTCTGCCTACAACAGCATCTCATGAGGCTCCACATCTATTACCATGGTTGAAAAAATTATGGAGAAGCTACAAAAAGTCCATTCTTCCCAGTAGGTTTCCTGGTCCTACAGCCAGAAGTGAAAGATTTTTTGGGCTCATTCTATTCTGTCAGGCTTCACAATCATTTTGAACACTTCAGCCACTAACCATGTGTTATCCATGCTATGTTTTATCAGCAATAAGTGTTCAAGGCCAGGCTGGATGGAGTTTAGAGCACCCTGGTCCAGTGGAAGGTGTCTCTGCCCATGGCAGGGGGTCGGACTGGATGACCTTTAAGGTCCCTTCCCACCCAAACCATTCTATAATTCTATTAGGGATTTAATAAACTCAAATTAAGGAACTGAGACATTGTCTTCATCTTCTCCCTTTTTTTGGTTTGCCAAAAGATAAACATGAGCCTTTCATAACTGTCTATTTGTATTACTTTTGAAAAGTGTTTAAAATACATAAATTTGAATGGAAGAAGTGAAATTAATGGTAATGTTTCCCAGAATCTTGCACGTTCCCACCCGAGTTGGGGAGGGAAGCAGAGAGAGCAAGAGCACACATACAAACACAGACAATCATTCTGGTGGGAGAACAAAATTGCCTCGTATCAAACTGAGATTAAGTGAATTTCTGTGACTGCTGAATGACTTGGGAGCTCTTTTCACTTTAATGTACTATGAGCTGTCATTCCCATCCCTACACAAAGACACTCAGTTTCTCAAAAGCAGCCTACAAAAGTATCCAATATTTTTTCTACCTTCCATATGTATTTTTTTTCCTTTAAAATGATCCTGCTGTGTGTTAGCAGGAATAACACAGACCTCTTGGATCCCCCTCCTTTCTGTTTGTATATATTACTTATGGGGAGCACTGGCTCCAACCCTCTCATTTAGGCTAACACTTGCTATATAAAATATTATTGTGACCTTTTCTGAGTTCATAACACTGTATTTTTTACAGCTACCCTTGGAAGTTCAGAAAACACCCTGAAGGCTTTTCCTTGGTCCATGAAATTTGTTTCAGATTTGAGGGGTAATGAGTCGAAAATCTCCATTTTGTTCTCTCCCTTTGTCAGCCCCGTTTTGGCAGCCTCAGAAAACATCTGGGCACTTTGGACTGATGTGCAAGGGCTGGGCTGGGCACTCCTGTGCTGGACAGGTTTGGGAGCTGGTGCACCATTCCAGGGCCACACCTTGTCCTGGGACTGCTGCCCTTGAACCCTTGGAATGGTTCCCAATGCCGTGTTGGTGTGTCTGGTGTGACTTCACACAACACACATTTGCGAGACCAGCTTTGCCTTTGGCTCATGGGCGCACCAGAAGGAAGGGGCAGAGCACTCACAGCACTTCAGCTCTGTGTGCTGGGGAGCCCCCAGATCCATGTCCTACCCCCAGGACTGCACTTGGTGGGTCCAAGGTGGAGCTGCAGCTCAGGCACCCCAGCCACGTCCAGGGGCAGCCCAAGGGGAGCAGCCCTTTTGCAGCCGGTTGTACCTACAACAAGAACACTTTCAGCTCCAATAACTCCCTTACACTGCAGTAGGGACAAGATGACAAATCTGATTATATTACAGTCCCTTCTTTCACCCAGCTTTCCAGAATTTACAAGTTCACCATATGCTTTAATGGAAGAACAACTTGCCTTTCTTTTAAGTAACTATTGTTTCAGTTTTAATGGATTCAATCCTTTCATGCATGCACTGCCATGTACACTGAGCAGTCAACTCCTGTATATTCATGGGCAACAGTCCTTTTGGCAAAGCCCTGCACAGTGTCCCTGATGTCAGTCAGACAGCAGTTAAATGATGTTTGCAAATGGGGCTTCTCAATTCAGGCCATTTGGAACCAAATTTTAAAGGACACTCAGATGGCTTTTTTGCTAATTACATCAAATTAACATCAGAAGCATATATATATATATACACACACAGGGAAGGAGGGAGAAAGATAGATTAGATAGATAGATAGACAGACAGGCAGATACTCTAATATGTTCTGGCACCTCACAGTTTACTTATATTCCACTACATCAGTTTTAATTTTTTTTTCTTTTTAAATTTCAGAGAAGACTTATTGTTCAGTGTGTCAGAGAGAGAAAACTCACACTAGATACTGCAAAGAGCTCCTTACAGGCACCACCTATGACTGTAGGTAGGTAGTTCACATGAAATTCTATCTCCCTGCAAGAATGACAATGTAACATCTGCATAGAGAATCTGTGAGTCTTGTACAATCAGGCACATTCTGCCCACAAACCCCTTGTGGAAATGTGGATGTCCTAAATAAAGGGCCACAACTCCACACCACAATGGGACTTTGCCACCAAACTGGACAAAAGATAAACTCCTCTCCCATTTATATTGAATATAGAACCATGAAATACACTTGGAAGGAAGAATGGTGGAGTTTGAAGGAAGGGTGGTAGAGTTACTTTCCTTTTTTCATTTTTTAGGAGGGTAAAATATAGATCTAGTCTATTTTTTTTCTGCTGGTATGTGGGTGTCAGGATGTCACAGGTTCTTCTGCACCTCATGAAATATGATTTTGCTCGTGTTTCCCTCACACTGTAACAAAAAGCCAAGTGGGTGGTATGTACTGGCTTCCAGAAGTGTAAAGCCCCATTTATGTTTTGTATTAAATTCAAATGTGGTCTGGAGGAAATGAAAGACTTTATTCTGCAGAAGGGATGGATTTGTACTCCTCTGCATCAGTGTGCACACACCTGCACCTGTGTTCCCACACCCAACACCACCAACCTGCGGAGAAACCCCCAAAAGAAGCACAAAAAGCTGCAGAAACTGTGTGCCAAAAATCCAGGAAAAGATTCTGGGGCATGTAGGTGTGAGGCTATTTAAAGGACTGCCAAAAATGTCAAAATGTTAGCAGATTGTTTTTCCTCCTCACACCTGCAAAGGGAGGGTTTGCAGACACATGTGGAGGCAGCATCGAGGTGCAGGGGAACGCTCCGAGCTTGGGTAAACACTGCTTTTTATCCCCCTTCTTACAGAAAGACAAAGCAGAAGGATTTTATAGAGACCAAAAGCATGGAAGACAGCAGTAAAACTCCAGAGCAGTCTCTTGCATCAGAGGAACAGCCCTTCCCAGCATGAACAGCCAAGCCTCAAGTCATTCCAACCCGGTTTTTCCTCCCAGGAATATTTGGTCTAGAAAAGCAAATGAGAGACATCCGCCCCATCACATCCACCCCGGGGACTCTGCTGCAGAGCAGTTCCTGGTTCTTTCTCAATCCCTGGTGAGAAGGAGGAAGAAAGAAGGATCCCACTGGGAACGAGAGCAGCAATATTGCCGTCAGCCCCCTCGCACGCACACGTGGGTCTGCGCTCCTGCAGGATCCCAACAATGGCCATGAGTGCCCCCAGCCACATCAAGGGTTCCCAAAAAGCCCTCTGAGCACCATCAGAGGAACAATCATAGCCCAGGTGGAGGATTTTTTTAAAGAAGATGATTCTTTCCCTCACAGGACTTTCATCAGATATATAAAGATCAAATAAAAGCCCTCATTACAGCACATGTATACATGCTGGCTCACACTTAACTAATCCCTACACTAATGGGGATTTTAACACATTAATGGGAAGAATTCAAGTCTTTGGAGAGCTTTTCAAAACCACCACCGGTTGGGGTGCCTGATGTTCTTCCTCCTGAGATTTTGCCACTTAGAAGATATATATAAAAATGCTCCTTCCCAAAGCAAGGCCCCAAAAGAAATTTTTGCCCCAAAAACCATTCCTCATAATTTGCATGTAGTTAAATGCTTTCCATTTTCTGTCAATTTAAACATTATTTACAGTACAATGACGCCCAATTTTAATTGAACATTTAAATAAATGCTTTCTAATAGATGAATGCTCAGTGCCTGCAATAGGAGGAGGCAAGCTTGCAATAGATAATTACGTCCTACTTCGGTCTGGAGTTTATTTCAATGATAAAATAACCAAAGAAATGTGTTTAGCCACGTTTACTCTTATGTAATTAAGAAGACCCATATATAACTTGCATCCAAACTCATCAAATGGAACTGTTTAGGCATGAACTAACATGCATAATTAGTCCAAATGGGTAAGTTACATCCTGTCAAAACCCCTTCCCTTTGCCAGATGGACCCCTCTAGCCCCCTGCACCACATGTGGGACTTTTGCCAGGACAGAGGGGAAAGGGGGTCTTTGGGATGGAAAAAAGGTCAGTTCCTGTAAAGCAAATAAGTGAGAGGAATAAATTCCCTTATGTTTGGATATTAATTACTTGTGTGTGAATAATAAACATGTCCCATGAGTCTAAATGATCCACTCATGTTTGTAAATGAGCTATCCATAGAGATTATTCCCACAGAAACTTCTGAAGACCCAATCTTGCTGCTGCTGAAGTCAACAGTAACATCTCTATAAACCTCATTATGCTCTGAATTTGTCAGATCCGTAATAAAATATTACAGTCTTATCATTATGGGATAGCATTTCTCAAACTCCAAACTTGCTGTCAGCTTCTCTAAGCTATGGATACCCAAATCCATCCTTCCAGAAATGATGGTTTCATCAGTGCCTTTCAAAACACACACACAGCTGATCCTGGGAGCTGCTCTACCCAATACCCAACTCTAATCCATATGGATACATTTCCAAAACAGCTACCAGTTCACAGTAGAATTTCCAAATTAGTTCCACATAGCAGAACTCACAAAGGTTCCATCTCCCTTAAACCACTGTTGCTGCCACATGAATAACACTTAAACCCTAAATGGTGCCACACATTCCCAAGTTCTCCACTGCTCTGCTTGCTGGAGCTGTGCAGATAATTAAAAGCCACTCTAAGTTACGTAAGAAGATTATTTTGGGGGGGGAACCAGTGCTTTAAAGGCTTCAGTTTGCTTCCCCAGCACTTTGCTATTTGCTCTGTTTCTTAGAAATGCTTTATTTTAATAAGTGCACTTTTATATGGGTTCTACTGCTTTAATGTGAACCACATGAATATGAATGTGCAGTATTTACAGGAGATTTCCCCCCTGCATGCTGCTCTATTTTGTCATATTGTCTGCAGTAGATATGTGATTTTTATTTTCCCTTTAGCAGTGAGGTAATTTGCCCATGTTATTTGCTCTGTGGGCATCCTCATAACACATTCTGAATTTATTCTGTGATGTCTCTTGAAAGCACTGTGAATCCAAGACATGCCGAATCAAACTAATGAAGTAATCCCTGCACTAACAAACCCTCCCTGTCTCAGCTCTGGTAGAAGCAAAAAGGACACGAGACTGATAGACAAATATTAAAGATATAATTCTTTTGGACTTGGGCCACATGTTCACAAGATAATGAGACCTTAACAAAGACACAGAGACTCATATGAAATATTAGATCTGACATTTCATTTGAGGTGAAAATCGCCAGTCCTCATAATGACATCTTTTCTTACCAGGTACAAGAAAAAAAAAAAAGGATTGAACTGTTAAAAACTTGCTTTTTACACAGCACTGATTTTCATCTTACCATGCCAATCTTCATTGAAGAATTTTAAATTGAATACAATGAAAAGCTGGCAAGACTAATAATAATAAAAAAGCAAGCTGCTGGTAACTCGCTAAGAATTCCTTTAATTTTAAGAGATCAACACCATGAGCCAACCTTACTGATAGCCCCATTATTCCCTAATCTGTGGCTGGCTCAGGCCCCTAAGATTTAAAATGCTCTACAGGAAGCAGAGAGGCTGAATGCAAAGTGAGAATGTGCCTTCTCCAAGCCAACATTATTTATCTTGAAATACTGAGGGGGTTAAAACCAGTTTACATCAACCCAGACATTTCCATTCCTCAAGTTGCATCTTCAGCTCGGGCTGTGACCTTACAGCGCGATGTGTCAAAAAGAAGAGGCATCTGAGTCTTTTATTCCAGCCGTAGGATTGCATCCTGCATACATTTCTACGTTTTGTTTATGCTCCAGTGTCACATCCCATTCCACATTGGTCACTCAAACACAGCTGCCAAAAGTTATTTTCATTAAAGCCTTTCGATGTGTTGGGAGGGGAAGGAGGTCAGGCTCTGAGTTGCCTTCTTTTTTGTTTGCTTGCATTTTGTTGGGGTTTTTTTTGGACGAGAAGAGAAAATATCAAGAAGAGAAGAAAAGAAAAGCTTCCCAGATAATAGTGCAGAACAAGGGAAAGCCATGGCAGATATTCACCCCAGGAAGATAAAAGAGATATTCAAGTAAAAAGTTCCGTTTCACCTATTTATTCTTAGCAAGAGATGACAAGAGTTGTACAGCAGTAACTTCACTAACTCAGTGGCTTTATCCCAGGAAAAGCAAGGGTACCCCCCTGTAAATGGTGCAGAAAGACATGGTGAGGTGTCCTCCAGGCTGGATCTGTCCCTAATCCACAGCCAGACTGCTGCAATGAGCCCTGAGGGACTCCACAGAGCTCCAATATCATTCCTGAGGCTTGATCTCCCAAACCACCGTGCACAGCAGCCCAGCACAGACAGGATGCTAACGACGCGTTTAATTTTAGCAATTTAATTAATACATCTGCAATTATTGGCTATATTCTTTCTTGTCCTCTTCACCCTTTCAGGGAAATTCCAAAACATGGGCAGGCCTATGAGAGAGCTGGAGGGAGACTTTTGAGTAACAGGACAAGGAGGAAGAGCTTCAAAATGTAGGTTTAGATTAGACATTAGGAAAAAATTCTACCCTGTGAGGGTGGGCAGGCCCTGGCACAGGTTTGCCCAGAGAAGCTGTGGCTGTCCCATCCCTGGGAGTGTCCCAGGCCAGGTTGGATGGGGCTTGGGGCAACCTGGGCTGGTGGAAGGTGTCCCTGCCCAAGGCAGGGGATGGAACAAGGTGAGCTTTAATGTCCCTTCCCATATAAACCATTCTGTGACTCCAGGTTTGCTCAGAGCAATCCTTCCTCCTCAAGCTGACCCTCTGTAAATGTTACCTTTTCCATTCACCAATAAAACTCATCGTAAAAGAGCATCATTTTGGGAGGATACAGAGGGGGGAAATCAAAAACGAGATAGTGAAGGGGAATAAAGGGAAAATGGCACATGACAGGAGACAGTGCCAGTTAAAAATGTAATTCTCACCCACAGGAGCAGCAGAGCCTTAACACTGCACACTCCGAGGTCTGGGACATGTTTGATGCTAAATGACCTCAATAAAGCATGAAGCAACCTTGCTCTCCTTGCCTACACAAGCTTCATGGAAGATGAATAAACATCAGCTGGTGTGCTGTTGGGGGTGTGTGTGTGCTCAGAGTAATCGTGAGGTATTATTGTGAATCCTTCCAGACTGTCTAAGCCCCTACGAGGGGCATGTTATAAAAGGCATTCATCATCTGCTAAGAAGCTCCATCTGGGACATTGCAGCTCCTAGGTAGTCACTAAAACCATTTAACAGGGAGAAATGGCAATCAGGAAGATAATCAACTTGTACCACCCAAGAGAGAAATCACCCAATCCCTCTTTTGAACATTCATGTATTCTTAAGGAGATTTAAAATCTGCAGTTGATTTTTTAAGTAAAGCTACAGACAAAAGAGGGATAAAAATATTTTTTAATTCTCCCAGAATATTAAAACACAATCTGGAATGATGAATATCAATAAGAACCCAAAGCAGTTTGATTGGTCATGAAAAACTGGACTGTTAAAAACTGAATTGGAGAGGCTAAACCCCCCTTATTTATAGCATCATTCCCTTGGTAGCTGTAAATAGCATCATTTTCACAGTTATAAAATGCACTGGCATGTGCTCTGATTCATTCAGCACAGGTCACTAGTTAGAGCCAGGACAGCAGAGAAGCACTTGCTTCAAAAAAAGGTGTATCTAGGTCCCCAAACGGGCCACTGGAAACAGTGACACTGCTGATACACCTGAGGGTTTGAGTGGCATCCTCTGCTTGAGAAGAGAATTTCTTCTGCCCAGACAGAACTGTGAATACACAACTCTCCACAACTGCTGGGCATTCGTAATTATTTTGGTGGCTGTTAACAGGCTGGACATATTCCAGAGAATTCCACAGCCTAAAATGGGAGAACTGGTTATCCTAAATTATGAATTTTTATTGTGAACAGAAGTATTGATCTACCAGCACTAGCAATTTTAGTTACTCAATATCCATAAGAACAGCTTACAGAAGTAATGTAAATTATTAAGTCTCTGTTCTGTAGTTATATGTTATGTACAAGTTTTGTTTCTTTTGTTAATTTTAATAAGAAGTCCATTCTGTGCCTGCTGCGTTCCTTTCCTACAAAGGCATTTAGAAGATTAGTCTTAATTATGGGTTTCAATATCCAATATGAGAAGGAAAAAAACCAACAAACACCCCAACAATGATGGATGGACTGCCTGGCTTTCTGCTAATTTCTCAGCAGGCACAACCCTGTGGCATTAAAAATACAGACGAAAAATGACTTCTAAAGTTACTAAGGGGAAAACATCAAAAAGCAAACTCACGTTCTCTCTGTGTCACAGGCTAAATGGTGGAAATTTCCTACAGCTCTCTATGAGATGGGGTTTTTTTGGTGGCTCGGGTTTGCAAAGAGCATTTTGCTGGTGCAAAGATTCAGCCCAGTGCTTTGCAGGGAGGGAATTACGTACCCCATCAGCCTCATTTCACTGGGGGCCAGGGAGCCAACTGGTTTAGACATTCAGCAAATCCCACCAGGCACCTGCCTGCATCCCTGGGGAACCAAATCCCTCTAGAGAGCAGGATGAACGCTGAATGTGTCCACACATCTGTGTCACTCAGACAGGGAGCAGCACGCTGGGGGAACAGGGAACAGCCCCATTCTGGGGCTGTGTGAGCAGATCAGCACCGTGGGCATCCCGACACACCTGCAGTGGTGGAACATCCCTCCCTGCTCTGGGGGAGGAGCAGTTACAAACATGAACAAGTGATGGTGGAGCTGCAGAAACACTACCTGGTTCCAAAGTTTTGCTGCTGCCACGTCCTCATCTCAGATGAGCATCTGCCCTGATGAAGGTGGGAACACTCCAGTGTCCTGGTGGCAGCTCAGGAGAGCAGCTCCCAGTTTGCCATGGCCACTCATCCCCCCCAGCCCAGCTCATTGATGGGGCCCAGATGGACTTTCCTCACTGAGAGATGCTGTGTTATTGGCTCCCCATGCCAAGTCCCTTCGAGCTCAGCAACCATCCTGCCTGCTGGAACGGAATGATTCATCATCCCCTCTCTATTTGTCCAGGAACTCAATGTGCTCATTCTTTTCTTCTCCTCTCTGCCCTTTTTCTCCAGTTCAGCTCAGTCTGAATTTCATTACAGCCTTTCTTCCCAGTGCCTCAGTACATCCACATTCATCCACATTAACTCTGAATGGCAAAGTCTCACTATCTGTTGGGAATGCTGACAACAGATTGTTTCATAATTAATTGAAAGGCAAAACCTGGACATTCTCAATCAGTGCTGATGGGAATTACTTTGTCCAGCTTCAGTAAATCAGCAGTGCCTGGCACAGGGAAACCAATGCTCCAGTTAAATACTAGTTATTTCCCTGTGAGCTAAACATACAATTTTAAACTTGTGCTTATTTTAAGAAACCTTTTAAAAGCACTGCTTCAGTGGTGAGTAGTGTAGACATTTGGGGGTAGATTATATCTGGTTAAATTAGCTAATATTTGCCTTTAAGCCAAGATTACATAATCCTATAGCTTCCACTTTCAAAGTCAACGTGGATGTGCAACAGGGATCAGACATCCATGGTATAAAACTATCCTAGGATAAACATGGAAAAAGGCTCTGCTTTTTACAGCACCCCAGAAAGACGTGAAGATCGATTCAGTGCACGTGCAATCACTTTGGTGCCCGTGGCTGTGACACATCTGTGACCCAAAGGACACGGTGTACAGTGCTTTGCACCCAAGCTCCTGCTCCACCGAGGATGAAGCAGACTCTGGTTTGGGTAAAGCTGCAGTGACTCTGTGTGAAGCTGTTCTACAGACACGTTAATGCAGTTTAGATTTGAGTGCATCACATGAAGTGTAAGACACAAATGGCCACTTGAGAGGAGGCCAATGGTCTAGAACCTCCTCCTCAGTTCCAGTCCATCCCTGCACTCAGCTATGGATAGTATCAGCAGCACAAGGATGTTGCTCGTTACCCCCTTAATTAGAGCTCGCTCCAAAGGTTTAGAGTCTGCACTAATCCAACTCTGGCCATCTTTCCTACCTAAGTAATCAGGGCTCTCACAAATCCTATCAAGCTTTACGTCCTGTAAGATTTAACGCACTGGATCAGGTCGAAGGTCCTGCTATGAATTACATCTTCATTTGCCAGTGGCCAGAACTAGATACTTTAGATGTAAAATACAAAGGTACATAAATAAACATATATATATTCATGTGTACATACACATGAGCATGCCAGTGCATACAACTAGAATGCATGTGTGTGTATATATATATATAAACCCAAAATTTCCAATAATGAACAATTTTAACTCCTTCCAGCACACATCCGAAGCTGCCATCACACACATGCAGGGGCACACAAGTGAAAGCAGAAGCTGAGCCAAAGAACGCCCCAGTTTTGCAGGCTGGGAATTGCTGCTGTGGCAGTGGCACCCCAGGCTGCTGCCAGGGAGGGGCACAACCTGCCCTGATGCCCTGGCTGAGGCTGGCCAAGCTCCAGAGCCACGTGTGTTGAGGGGCAGGGAGCAAATGATTGCCAGGCTTTGGAATGGATGGAAGGAAAGGCCGCAATGCCCTTTGCTATTCTTTTTTTTTTTTACCCCAAGAAATTGGGAAGAAGGGCTATGTTACACAAAGAGATTCAGCACGTTTTTGTCATTCTGAGAAGCTGATGGATTAGCTGTGTTTTCAAAAGGCATCAACTTTTGTAAGGAACAAAGTCCTGAAATGTTTAACCATGTGAAAGGCTCCCTATATCACAGTTTTGCTTCTGATGCTCTCGCTTGGCTCAGCCATGGAAACTAAAGGTGTATTCTCTTAACACTGGGTCAAACCAAACTTACACAGATTTCAACTAATGCTTTTAAAATGCTCCCTTTATTCTATTCAAGATACTTTATTAAACTACAAGTTAATCTCACACTATATATTATTGTACCTAGTGACGGTATAGTAAAGGATCTGTCAGGCTTTTCATTACAAAACCTTATTCTAAGCCACCAAAAAAAAAAAGAAAGTAAAAAAAAAATCCCTCTGGGCTGAACCTTGGCATACAAGAAACTTGAAAGAAATCCATTTTGTGGGTTTTGAATTCTAAGAGCGCAAAGAAAATTGATTTAAAATGTTTAAGTGACTATGCTGTGCTTATGTAACCCAGAAAAGAAAATTCATGTTTCTAAACAAAATCGTGCTAGTTTATTAATCTTTGCCATAAGTCAGGCAGACTTGCTTTTAAAAAAAATGTACTCCCCTTGAAATCAGAGATCTTCCACCATTCCCAAATGTATTTATATATATATATATAAAAGAACTTTTACAAATACTGCATAATCTCCCACCAAACTCAAACAGGAATCTTAGGAAAAATATCCTGCATACACCAAGAACATGCTCAAATGGGTAGGCAGAAGTGATTTAAAAAAGACATGCAAGAAAACAATAGAAAAGGAAGAATAACGATGACAGCAACTCAGGAAACCACATGAAAACTCTGATTGCTGCTGCTGAAGGAGGAAGGGACATTTACAGCACCAGTGGCTGCTTCCTCACTGCTCCCGTTTGGAAGAGGCTGATTTGGGCTTCCAAAACAACTACACCATGCAATACTGTGCTGCTCCCATGGCAAGGCACCCAACTCACCTTCCTGGAGCTTTTTGCTCACCACCAACACAGGCACAAGCCCCACACAGTCCCTTTTCCTTCTGCATGCTGGGATTTAACCCAACACCAGACAAACACCATGCCAGTAACTGCAGGAACTACTTCACAGAATCCCAGAATCTGCTGAGTTGGAGGGGACACACAAGGGTCATCGAGTCCAACCCTCAGCCCTGCACAGGACTGTCCCCAAGAGTCACACTCTGTGCCTGAGAGGATCATCCAAATGCCCCCTGAACTCTGTCATGTCTGGGGCTGTGACCACTCCTCTGGGAAGACTGTTCCAGTGCCCAATCAGAAGAACCTTTTTCTAATATCCAGCCTAAATCTCCCCTCTGCTGATACACACAGGTTGTGACATGACCCATAAAATCCTCCTCCTCTGAAGACCAAATGTCCTCACCATCCCTCCCTCTGCTTGGACTCCTTTAAACTTTCTGTGTGCTGGAGCCAGCATAACCCCTGCCCTGTGATCAGCCTCGGCACAGAAACCAGGGTTGTTTCTTCCCTGAAGTTCTGAACTCCTGGATCAATGGGCAGGTTAAAGGAGACACGACATTGACTCCTGGCAGGGGACCCGGGGCTGGATCCTGACTCAGCCCTTGCACTGACACGCTCCTGCTGAACTCAATGGGAGCTAATCCGTAAAATGACTGGCTGGAAATTGAATCAGGATGTCAAAAGTCAGTTCTTTATCTTCACAATCCAAAATCTTTATTAAGTTCTCACTCAACCAAAACTTGGCAAAATCAATGGGGCAGATCTCAGAGTGCTTACTCGGTTTTTATAGTGTTAGGACTAAAGCAAATTTCTATTGACTCGAGTAGGAGCTTATTCGAGACAAGACTCAAGAAACAGAGTGAAAACCCTGTGAGATGGATCAGGAGTAATTTGAAGTTTTATTCCCAGTACCTTTTCCCCTGTAGGATGAGGAAAATGGGATATTTGCATCCACAGAAAATCTTTAGAGATGTGTTCTTGCCAAAAAGCTTCTGCAAAACCCTTAGTTCTTCCTTCAGCGCCCTGTTTCCACCAGTGCTGTTGCTCACCCATCTAACACCTTCTTTTCACCCCTTCCTACTGCACGAACAAATATTCTTCACATTCCTTAACAGATTTTGGGGTAGGAGCAGAAAGGCTGAGAAATTCCTTGTAAGGCAGTTTTGTAGCTGTGACTGGTGCTCTTGTTTCTGATTTCTGTGCCAGATCAGCCAACTGTGCTCTCCCTCATTTACCCTTCCTGCCTCAGAATTCTACGGTGCAGCATGAGACATGAGGGTTCTGTTTAGTTCCTCTCCTTCCCCTCTGCAGTCAGGTTAGATTTTCTCTCCGCTGGTGACTGGGATTTTCTTGGCTTTGTCTTCTTTCAAGCTTATCAGTAAAAAGCACTAACACTGCCAAATTAAATCCACTCGTACTAAAACTACTCCTAAACTGCCTGGCAGGGCCATGATGGGGCAGGGCCACAAATGGACCTCTGGATCCTGCAAAGCTGTGGTCTGGCTTCCACATTTTAGGTGCAGCCCCTGAGTCCCCTCAAGGACAACTCCAGCACAGTGTTTCTGGCTCTCAATTTGTGAGCAGGCATGTAACTGGCTATATCAAATCCTGTACCTTTGATACTACATTGGCAAAGGTGCTGGTGGGAGTTCAATTACAGAATCCCTTGTTCACTATGTTTGCTCAAAGGACAACAATGTCTTTCCTCATCTTACAGGTTTATTTTACTGCTCTGAACAAGGTTGCAAGGTTTGGAACCGCTGAAATGGAATCTGTCCTAAATAATCACAAAATGCGCCCTTTGCAATTTAATAGGCTTATAGAATGGGAGTATTTGTGTACACCCACTGAAATAAAATGGGAGCACAATCATCCTCTGATATCATTACAGGCCTGATGGAAGTCATTCTTGAATTTAAAGGATATTTTATGCAGATAACTCTATTAAGTACATAAGGAATTTAGGCACATAATATCAACAGTTTTCCGAGACAAGAGTTCATTCTGAAGTGAAGCAGCTCGTTTATCTCTCTCAGTAGTGCTCTTTGCACTATCCACTTTAATTTTCCAACAGAAAGGTGAATAATAGAATTATTCAGATAATCCTCCACTACCCCTCCCCTGGTCCTAAAATCAATACAAACTTTGATTTGCCTTGAATTCTCTCCCAAATGTACAATGAAGATGTAATTCAAATACTCCCAGGTATGAACACTTCATACAATATGCAGCATTAGTGCCTCACATTGCCTTTGATTTGGCATTCTTTTAGCAATGTACGAGCTGCCTGGGTGCTCTTTCCAATGCAGACTAAGCAACAGGAGCTCCTACATGACCCACCTTCATTTACAAGCTCATATTAAGAAACACTGAAAAGACAATCATTATTCTTTGTCTGGTTTCTAATTTATTCTGTAGCTGAAAAACTCATTCCAGCAAAAAATTCTCCATCCAGTACAGATGCAAAGAATTACTTACAGGTTAAGCAAGAAGGAAATGTTTTAATCTGCGGATTGCTTAGCATTTATACATTTGTGCTCTGACAGATAATTGCTTTCTTTGATTAAAAAAAAACACCAAGAAAACAAAAAGGAGAAAATGAGCTGCACTCTGGCACTATTGGGCTTATTGAAAAGCAGGTCTAGGCGAGGCAGTAAATTTCTTTGTGCCCCAAGTTGCAGGATCCTGTATCATGATACGGAGCTATTCTCCTGGCTCACACTGTCAGCAAGACCAGATGGGTCTGATTAGTTCCAACCCAGAAATACAAATGGTCGACAGTCTGTACGAGACAAGAGGGAACAGAGAACTCAGTGAAGTGAAATGCTAGAAACCTCCAATTGCACACAGCTACTCGCTGCTCCTCAGGCTACAATAAAGGAAACGCCAGGAAACGAGGAAGTTTGGCCCACATTCAACAAGCATGCTGAGCTAAAAGTAGATGGCAATCCACTTACTGCATGATTTCCTTTGTCTAATACATCAGTTACTTAAATATAGTTTAAATGCTAAATGCTGATGCTCTAGACTGGAGCGATGGGAGGAGTGCCCTGATCATTGATATGGGCATAATTACGCTCTCTGCTGTAGGCAGAGTTGAAAGTCCTTGAGGAATAAGGCAATTTTTTTCATTTATTTATTCTAGTGATGAACAAAATGTGTAGAAATGTGCACCTCACATTTACAGAATCACATAGGAATAAGAGGAGCAAAAGATTAAGTCTGCTAGAACTGGTATGAGTGTGGCATCCTCCAAATTGCTGCAATTCTGCAGAGCTGCTGAAATCCTCCCCTCTGAAAAGTAAATGATAAACTCTTAATAATTGTGGAATACTTGTTTTGTTTCATAAGCTTAAATTACTTTTAGAGTGTTGCACAGGAAGGAGGGCCCATCTGCCTCTGAATATAGGCAAGGGAATATTAGGAGACAGCAATAACTGCAGCAGGATGGATACTTGCTTAGGATTCAGTCTATCAGAGCAGGTCTCAATTCCCCACTCTCCCAATCACTCACTGCCTCCCTGTGCCATCCATATTCCTGGAGATGTACTGAAGATCACTGCTCCGTATTGGAGAGCACGTAAATACCTTAGAGAGGGAAATATAATAATGGATTTCAAAAAAGCAGGGAAAAAAAAAAGCTGTCTCAAGGACAGCCTGGGTAAGCTCTGTCTAGCTGATTTAGAAAACACTTTAAAGACTCTGATAAGCTCATTAGTACCAATGACTAGATATATGCATTCAAATCCCTGTAAATACAGGAGGGCAACCTCATGGATAAATATCTTCCTTTATCTTGTTAATAGAGAGCTCCTAAGGACCACAGATTGCAGGATGTCTGGTTTCCTCTGTGGCCCCTCACTGCCCAACAGCAGCACATAAATGGACCAATTGTTGTTTCATTTATTCCTTCCTGGTGGAAATGGAAATCCAGTTAGACAAATGCAAGGGTGATACTGTCAAAATTCTCATCTTTTGCTAAGAATCTCAGTGTGATTTTCTGCAGCGAGGTTACCCTTCCCACAGTGCAAATGAGGGGAAGGCACAGAGCAGCTCGAGCAGAGACCTCAAGAGCTGCCACTCCAGCCACCAGATGCCTTTTTACAGGGACACAAACACCACATCACACCGTGCTGCACATTTGTAAATGTAATTCCCACTCAATCAGCACGTTAATTCCAGCAAGTCATCCTCTCCACCCAGAAAAGTTCACACTGACAGGTTTGTCAGCTACAGAAACACAAAGAACTGCTGGAGATGTGGTTCCTCCTCCCTGATACACCCAGACTGACCAACAAGGGAGGAGGCAACAGCCTGGGGGCAGAGAAAGGTTCACAAATATCCCTCTGGCAAGCAGAATGAGAACTGTCTCATTTCTCCAGAAATGTTAATCTATACACATGATTTTAACAGGATTCTCTTAATAACCTATGGCAAATCGTGAATCCTGATATTCCTAAAATGAGCAGCCCCTGAAACGATGTCAGCTCTGCTCAGGAGACAGGGCTATTGCACAAATCCTACCCAATCAATGCCAGTAGCTCTGCCACCTTCCCAGATGCAGAATCCAGCCTGGAAGTCTCGTGAAATTTTGTTAGTTCTTTGAGGGCCTCCAACCTCAGGAAAGATTTGACATCATTTCATTGCTCATTAAAAGCAAAGAGGTTTTTAGCATTCCTCACTGTCAAGAAAACTTAAAAAAGTCATCTCTGAAAGCTCTGGAACTAAAATACAAACATAAACAACGTTCAATGTGTCAGGTCCCTTCACATCACTCTGGGGTTTGGAGGTCTGATGCCTCTTTTCCACCGGCAATGCTACAACACGTCATCTCCCATGCAAAACTGCCTTAAAATAATAACTACAATATTTACCTACTCCACATGGGTGTTGTGAGAATGACTGCAAATGTTTCCACAGTGCTTTGAATATGTAAAGTACTATGTGTTTTAAATATTATTCCTATTTGCATATGACAATGCAAACAAGCTGTACCCTGGATCTCAATCAAAAGAAGGCAAATGAAAACCCAAACCTGTAACTGAAGGAAGTCCCATTGACAACAGCAATGTTAATCTAAACTCAGCGCTGCATCATGCTTCAGATAAATTCTTCAGGATTAGGTATGACTGTCTGCATATTCTGCCTAATTAGCTAAATGAAACACTTAAGAAAGAGCAGGGAATGTGCCACTTCACCAATCCCAACCACCAGCCCTGGATAACGAGCTCACACACAAACACAGCAGAGCTCTGCCATTCATCACTGCAAAGACAACAGTGATTGAACATCAAGGGCTTGCATCCAGCACATCAGTCACGGGAAAATATTGTAGAAAATGGTTTAAAATGCAGAAATGGTTCTTCTGGGTGACATTCTCTCTTCCTTAAATCATTAGAAATGATTTAAAATGGGCTGCAGTTTATTGGCTGCCACTATTGCTATTCCATTGAGTGGTACCAGCAGCTGCTTAACCCCCACCCTGGAGGAGCATGAGTTAAGTTCTGTTCTCAGAACAAATAAAAGCAAAACACCAGAGGTTAGAGGCCATTCATAGCCAAACAAAAGGCCTGACTCCTGCTTTGGAAGTGTGCTTTCTGGGGAACCACCTGTGGGTACCTAAAGCTAAAAGGTTCTCCAAATCCTGGTATACAAATGTACAAGTACACCAAAGGAAGAATCCTTGAGAGAGCTGGGTTATATTTAAATCAGATTTTTGCTTGGTTTACCGTTGTTTGTTTTTTTTTAATTATCAGATATACAGATAAAGGCCAGAGATGGACTAGAACCAGGGCTGCAAACTTTACACCTGAGTTGCCCTACATTTATGGGTGGCTTTTATTCAGAGCCCTGGTTTGGGTCTTGTTCTGAATTATTCAAGACAGAAGGACTGTACAAATCTGAGTTTAATAAAGCCGGGGGGATCTCTCTGCTATAACATCATTACTAACAGCACAAGAGATGGGGGGTTTGACTGGAATACAGAGATGGAGAAATGCCTGGAAGAAAACAGTAATTATTATAAAAGGTCCTAAAATGAGCTGCAGGAGTGCTCGTGGCAAGTGGCTGTAGCTGCACAAAATGAAATGTGCTGCCATAACCTGCAGCCCCTCCGAGGGCAGGAGCGACTTCAGGGGAGCTGGGCAAAGGCAGGAGGATGGCACAGAGGCAGGGAAGAGAGAAAGGACAGCCTGGGCTCTGGGCTGGGCAATCCCCAGTGGTGCTGAGCTGCCTGGTCCAGCCTGCAAAGCTTGAGAAGGAAAATTACCCCCTCAAACAGTTCTGATCCTTCTGGTTAGGTTAGCAAATTCTCATCTGTGTTTTGCCACTCTTCCTTCCCAAAGCCAGGCAGAGGAGTCACAGCCACATGTGCTCACCCCTGCTGGTCTCTGCTTATGGGAAGGGAACAAAGGAAAATAAAAGCAGCCACATTTCACCCTGAAGTTGCAGAATCCTCCAGGCTACCAGGCAGAGAACCAGTTTGGCACCTGCCTTTGCAGTGTTCCCATAATGCTTAAACTCCTTCTTCTAACACAGCTCCTCCTGGCCCTTGGGATTCCCTGAGAGACACTCAGGCCATGTTTCTGCCCCAGGTACATCTTCTAACACCCTTTCCCACAGCTGGCACAACGTGGGCTGTGGATGCTCCCTCCAGGCTGCACGTGGATTTGTACACACTAAACTCAATGGCAGGTTTGATCTCGATGCCAAGCAAGAGGAAAACAGAAGGAAGGAAACACTTGTTCCAAGAAACTACTTGTAAAATACCCATGGAACTGTCTGCTGGAGAGAAAAATCCACCACCTGCACCTATCACCTGAAGCTTCATCCTGCAGGAGGAGAACAGGGAAAGAAAAGAGAAGGCACAAGCAGAATGTTCAGGAAGAAGCATCCCTGGGCTACACCTGCAGCACCACAAAGGATACTTGTGAGACAGGGCAAACAGCCACCTTTGGAGACAATGAACAGACCAGTCTCTATCTGGTACCAATCTCAACACTGCACTCACATGCCCAGAAATGCCCCATGTATAAGAGAGGTTTATCTTCAACCCTGGTGCTACTCGTGAGCTACCCTTGCTTGTGCTACAGATTCAAACTCAGCCCTATGGGAAAGCAGGGCAGGCAGATTTTGTGTTTGACCTCAACACAGTCACCCACAATCCAACAGTTCTATTTTACAAACCTAACTGCGCTTCAACTGCAAAAGAGAAAGATGGAATAATTAAATTTAATTCAGGAATCCAGAATGAGGAACAGAGGGATAAATCTTAATAGGAACATGGGATTAATATCTTAGCATAAATAATAGTCTCAGGAATCGCGTTTTGATGATTCAACAGTTCTGCTATAAATAATTCACATCAATAAAAGAGAGATAACATCAAATTCAGTTGGAACATTGGTTAATCTGAGCATAAAGTGAAGGACTTCACTCAAACTAAAGGACAGCTATAAGTAACTGCTCTACTGTATGGGAATCAGCACTGAGTATTTTCTGCACATTCGCATGCATTACAAATTGCTTTCCAAGGTTACAAAAGAGTAGATAAGGGGTGAAGAAGGATAAAAAAGCTGGCAGTGGACGCAGCTTAAATGCCTACACTGTGCAGCAGAAAATCAGCAAAAAACAAACAAGTCTGCTGGGTAATCCTTTGTGTGTGGCGTGAGAAATACTTCATCATTTCTAATTTAGAAAAATATCTATATTCTCTTGTAAAGGATAGAGACAAGAAGGGTATCATAAACCTGGCCCCAGATATCATGACCTTCTTGTTGCTTCTTGTTGTCATGCTCCAGCATGACATCATGGTTCCCACCTCAACACACAGAGAATGGGCCACCCACATTCACAACAACCCCTTGTTCTGAAAAGCATAAAAATACGTATGAAATAAGTCCTGGAGCAAGGAAATCTCAGGGTGGGGTGGTGATGCACAAAGGGATAAACGCCTTGTCCAGGCTCAGAGAGGAGGTTGGGGTAGGGTTTGGTATCACAGCCAGGTTTCCCAAGTCCTGGGGTGAGACACGGACCATCAGACTCACCTTCTCCCTGCGCCGGGTCCTGAATGTGATCAACAACAGGATCAATATTAATAATGTATCTGAAAGGCTTATTATTTTTCAATGGTGCTCTTCACCCCGGGGAGGTTTCCAGAGCACTTTAACAATTATTTATATATGAAAGTCAGTTTTCCCAAAGAAATGCAGCCATCCTTGTGATGCAAAGTGGCAGCTGTGCCGCAGTGCAAAGCAGGAGCAAATCTAGCTGAGGCCACAAACCGAGGGGAGAGACCGCACTGAGCAGGAACTGCGGGAAGGATTTAGGTAACAGACTGCAAGATTTAATTACACAACTTGGAATCGGGCCAGCAGTCATGAACAAATGTTTTCGGTGTTGTGTTTAAATATTTTAATTTGCTTTTTTTATAAATGTTACTGTAAAAATAATAAAAAATGGAAAAGGATACTTGTGAGACAGAGCAAACCGAGCAAATGGAAGAAGTTGGTATTTTTATCCCTGAAAACTCCATAAAACATCTAAGAAGTTCAACTCCTATTGAGATTTCCTTGAAAAGAGACAGAGATGCTTCACTGCAAAACACAGAACTCCATCACTGGAAAAACAGGCACCACCATCACTGTCTGTGGTGATGAGAAAGATTTCATTTTTCCCCCTTTAACCATAATAAAACCCTCCAGGTTACCTGGACTTCAGTAGATCATGGCTCAGACCTACATCCTTAATTCATTCAGTAACTTTGCTTATAAATCTTTTTTTGTCCTCCAAGTTCTACCAGTGGCTCTTTTTTAATGAGCTGCTGTTCAGCATGTCAGAGCACACCCTCCCTGCCCTGACCCACCTGTGTCCCTTCACACCAGGCTGCAAGCACAGCCAAGGTCACCACGACATTAGAGATCTTAATTAGCACCACAGGGCCCTCGGAGCTGACCAGACCATGTTCTGCTCTTCATCACATCCCTGAAATTACCCTTCATCTCCCAGGCTTATGAAGATCTGAAAGACTGAACGTAGGAAGCTCCGTGACAGACCATGCATCAAAGACATGCTACCATGAGAACCAGCACCAGAACATCCTCAGGAATTACCTTGGAAATCCCTGCTCACATTTAGGTATTTCCTCTTTGACTCAGAGCTGTTGTTTCCTGGCAGGGCTAGAATGGATTAGCTCAGAGAGAGGGAGGTTTAGCTTGCTGAGGATGGTATGAGGGCAATTAGAGATTACAGTGAGATACCAGTAAGTCATGTCTGCACGGAGAGCAGAACCAGGCTATATTTGGTACATTATGTCTTTATGACAGATGAGGCTGCGATCAAACAACGTGCTAAGCATGCACAGAACACTGATTGCTGAGGATCGGGGCAACACCATATAATTATGCACAAATAACATATGTCATGGGTGATTGATGACACTCCAGCCCACCTAGAAAAGACATGAGTTTTTCAGAGCTGGGCCAAATCACATCCCATAAATGACTGAAATAATTTGTTTGCTTTCAGGTTTTCATCTCCACTTTGCATCACCTTGACATCTGTCTGTCACTTCAGACTCAAAGAACTCCTTTAAGAAAAACCTTTTTGTAGTGAGCTTCATTATAGATCAATGGAATCACATCTGTTTAGTGCTTTGAACATCTTGGGGATAGGCTTGCCAAGATGTGGATGTGCCAGGAGAACAGTCAGGAGACATCGTTCACCAGGCACACCATGGCATGACTTAGTTTTTCTTGATATTGTACTGGGCTATGAGAGTTTTTATCTTCTTGCAAAAATTGCAAAGACAAACTTACAGTATCACATTACCTACTGAAAAAAATGATCTTTTGCAGGAGTTTGAGTATTTTTTTACTTTTGCTTTTTAAAAAACTCTTTTCCCACAGTTTTGTTGCCTGTTCCTCAGCAACAGTGCATGTCACATTTTCCATGGATGTGGTGCCCCACTAACATACACCTGTAATATCCTAAAGTTTGCAGTCCTTTCAAACAAATCCACTGTTTAAAGAACAAATGGAGAGGATTACTTTCCAGGATTCCAATTTTCAGGAATTGAAATGTCCTCCTGCTTGTGCATGAGAAAGACCCCTCTGCCAGAGGCATTCCCAGGCACTTCCACCAGAAGTTGGTTTCATGTTTCCATGTTCAACTAAGCCTTAAGTGAGAAGAACAAGCCTGGATTTAGGAGATGTCAGTGCACACAGAAGGTCTGGTCAATAAAACTTCACAGGGTCATAGAATATGCTGAGTGGGAAGGAACCCATCAGGGTCATTCCCCTCCCACCTTCCACTTTGAGAAAATAACGTGGAAAAGAGAAATAAAGGATGGAGGAAGAACAGAGCACCCAGCAGTTGGCCTCACATCTGTATTAGCACCCACCTCCTCCCCTCCTGAGCTGTCCTGTCCTACCTTCACTTATCCCAGTTCTGTCCCAACAGACTGAGCAGATGATGTGACATCTGATCCCACTCCTCCATGAGCCAAGGGCATTATTCCCTGGATGTCCTGCTTTCCTTGGTGCCACCTGCCAATCCCTGCTCTCTGAGTCGAGGCAAACCTCACCCCAGCCATGGATAAGGCAGGACAGGACCCATGGCCAGGGTGGGTCTCCAGGGTCCCCATTCCAGCTCTGCTCACATCCCTCCTGCAAAAACACCCTGCTGGGACCACCTCCCCTCTCTCTGAGTGGTTGTTTACTCTGCTAATCCAGACCTGGACCATGAAATATTAAGATGATATTAGTGAGAATATAGAAAAGTCTCTGAAAATAGACCAGTCCTGTAGCCACAGCTTTCACTGTTCTTCATACATTAATCAATAGTTCATATTTAATTAATTAGCACCAAGTTCACTTGGTGATGAAAGTAGAATTTCCATGAATAGGAAAATAAATTAATGTGAAAATCCTGCTACCAGACTGTTCTGAAGACTCTCTCCCACTGACTTACATGTGATAATGGATGTCCCTTCTTTATATTATTAGGCTTTTTGAGCTTTTTTTAATTTTATTTTTTCAGAGGGAGAGAGAAGAGCTTTTTTTTTTTTTCCCCCAGCTGGGCAAGAAGTATCTCGAGCTCTTCTTGCAGCAAAGCCACCTGCCTGATTTAGTTAGATGGGATCAGCAATCTCTGCATCACCAGGCTATGGAGCAGCCCTGACTTGGGATGTGTGCATCAGAACTTCTCCAGACAGCACTCGAGTCTAAAAGTACAGAACATGTACCAATTAGAAAGCCAACCCAAAGCATTTATTTCCAACCAGAAATTTAATAAACTGCTTATATACTATAGAGTAAACACCTCTAGTGCCGCCGTCGAGCCAAGGATGTTTAATATTCAGGATCTATCTGCAATGTTATCATGTTCTCTTCATTAGAGCATCAGTTTTGTTAATTAGCATTTGCTCATGTGAGTAGTCCCCTTGACTTTAATTGATCCATTTTCATGAATACGTAGAACATAATTTTATAGTTAAAGAATTCAGCTCCCAGTGAATGCAACCAGCGCTGTTCTCAGGGTTTCGTTCTTAGCATAATAAGGAAATAAAAATGAGTACAACCCTTTTTATCAGATAGAGAAAAACGTGTGCAAGGCAACAGTAGCAACAGAACGAGTCCAAGACAAAATACCTGGCTACCAAATCCACTTTCCTTGCACCCTTTCCACAGCAAAAAAGTGATGCTAAGAAACACAAACCACTTGCTTGGAGACAAGGTCCTATCCATGATAATGGCCAGTCCTTCTCTAGCAGTGCTTGTGTTTTCTGAAAGGCCAGGAAGCATCTGCCCCTCCAATGTGTGCAGTTAACAGCCCATGGGAGGATCTGCTGAGAACTGAGGGCTGAGAAGAAAGAGAAACAGCACAAGCCCCATCTGTTTCCCAAGGATTTTTCTCAAGCTCTCACTTCTCGTATCTGCTCTGTGCTTATAACTGAACCTTCCTGTTTATAGTCCTTTTATTCTTCAAACTAAAGGCTTCGAGATGGATTAACGTTTATATATATATATATGATCCTTAACAGTGGCATAGTTCAACAGAAGTCTATGGTAGCTGAAATGTGGAAGCTTTCTTAAGGATGGTAATGGAAGATGGAAGTCAGTGTCTTCCTTCCTTATCACATTTCAAGAATATCACATTACAGATGTAAACAGAGAGAGGAGTTTGGGCCACAGGAAACCCCTCCAGGCTGACAGAGTGGATGGGGACACTCGATTAACCCCATTTGTAAAAAGTTGTTCACATTTCACCATGGGCTTTATGCCTTTAGTTTTACCCTTAATCCAGAGTGTGAGGACACAAGAGCATAAATTCGCCAATAAATCTTTACATTTATAAACTAAAAAGAAGCCAACTTTAAACAATTCAGAGAGATTTAATATGTTTCAGGGAGCAGGTCGATTTGGCAAGCTAATTGCTGTGTCTGTTTTTTCAGAGGCTACCTTTGAAAGGTCCTGCAATCACTGGGTGCCTTTGGAGTTCCCTCCTGTGAGTGGTTAGAGCCACACACCTAATGGGCTGCAAACCCACAGACGAGGAATGCTGCGCTTTCAGATGAGCTGCTTACTCTGTGAGCTTGCCATTCCCCAATTTTCATATATAAGGTAATCATCTTTTAACAGGGTTCAGCAAATGACTAAAGGGACAAAACTCAAGTGATGTGAAATGGAAAAATAGAGGTCTCTTCAGCCAGCACCTGCAGCTAATCTGTGTAACTCCATAAAATATCACCCATGTTTTCCAGACAGGCATTTGTTACCCGAAAGACTGACATGAGCTGTGGTAAGACAGCTGACCCAACAGCTGGAACAGCACAAACAACATGGTCACCATGTGAAACCTTTTCCAAACACATCAGGATTTTGATGCTTTAAAACTATTCCAAATCCCTACAAAGAGAAGAAAAGGAGAAGGCAGCCTAACATCTCTTTGAAGATTCACTACAAAGGTATTTCCTTGAGTCTGGTAAAGAGGTAACTAGCAGACCAAACCAGGAAAACAGTTCCTTTCATGTGACACAGACAGATGACCCACCAATTCTGTTTCAGACCACATTATGCTTTGATATATTAACTGTAACATAATATTTATCAGCTAGTGCTACAAATTGCTTTGAAGATGAAAAGCCCCACGAACCAGGTTTGGGTGGTTTCGAACACAATTTAAAAGAAGTGTTTTGAAAACATTATTTTCTCCAATGAAATCTCCTAAGAAAGCCTGGCAGGGTGGCATCACAGGGACTTTGGGGGTGGAAGTGAGGGGATGAAGGGAATGAGGGAGAGGTTAACAACTGGCCAGAGCTGCCCCTCACCCACAGCAGGCTGGCAGTGCCCTGCTGTCAGGCTCACAGCAATCAGCAGATAGAGCCTGATGCCCGTGCTCCACCACCCCTTCAGCTGGCAAAACCTCAGTCACCACCTCATGGAGCAAAATGCCACAGGGTGGGCACTGCTCCATCCCACAGGAGGCACAGCATCCCTCTGCCACCCAGGTGCTCTGCAGGTCCTCAACCTGCAGCACAGAGAGGCTGGAAAACAGAGCTTACTTGGGTTTGCTCATCAGCTGCTTCACATGTGAAACTCAAGCAGGATTATTATTTATTATTAAATTGATCATATGGTATGAAATGATATTCCATTCCTCGCCCTCAAAGACTCAAACACATTAATTACCATATTCTTTTTCTTTTAACGTAATACACTGGTAAGGCACAAAATATTCACTAGGAGAGAGAGAATAAAAAATAGCAAAACACAGGAAATTATCTACATAGCCAATAAAGGGAATCAATTAATTCAATGAGACATAAGATGCTAAATTACCATGTGAGCTGATGTAGCCAGTGGTTATTATCAATAGCCTGTTGAGTAATTGCCTTTGCTGCTGCTAGAGGAGGATGTCACAGGATGCACACTATATAATTTAGACACTTTAGAGTCTGGATCATAAACATATTGATTACATCAGCTAGGGGTCAGGTAGGCAGATAATAAATCCTTGTTGATCTAGCATATTTAGCTCATGGCTTTTGATGAACTCCACGAACAGTGTGCAAATCTCACAGACCCAAGTACTTTTACTTGGGCATGTGCTGCATGTATATTACTTTTTTGGACAGCAATATTCACTCTTGCTGGTTTCTTATTTCTAGCCTTTTTTCCCCCCTTTTTTTCTCTTTTTTGTTCGTTATCAGTGGAGCCAGACTTGATGGTGTCACTGATGGGGAGGGGGGAGTGCAGATGTTGCAATCAACTTAACGCTGATGATGATTTCCTTACCACAAAGGCTGAGAAACTGCTTTGGTAGGTACTAAAGTGGGTGACCAGAGACAGTGTGAAATTCGGATTACAACTGAATATACAAAAGGAAGTGGCAGCTGCAGCAGGGAAAGCAGCATTTCAGTGAGCTGAAGAACAGGAGAGGGAAGAGTTGAGCTTGCAAAAGTGGAATTCTCCCACTGGGAATCTACAGACAGATCCAGTGGCAATGGGAGGACCTGCAGGAATATTCAGCCCTTGCAGAACTGAGCTCTGTGTTGCTGTTTCCTCCCCAGTGGCAGGAGGGGCGTAGTGTTTCAATGAAAGGATGATCACTTGTTCTCTGTCTGTAATGCCCAACCAGGAAGGCCATTCAGAAAAAGAAAAGCCATCAGTGATTGCAGAGGTATCCAGAGAGCCACGGTACTAAGAAGTCAGGAGGTGTCATCGCTGGCCATGCAGAGCTCTGGTCCCTCAATCCACACTAGTCCCCTCTGGATATTCTCTCCCACACCTGACTTGCCCCTGGAGAAACAGCTCCTCTCCACCTCTGATGATCTCCCTGTTGTGATGGGCTGTGTCGAGCTGAGGTGCCTGAGGATGAATGAAGTAGGTAACTAATTACCCAAGTCCTACCTTTTCACATTCCTGCTACGAAATAAATGTGTTTCACTGCACAGAGTTGTCACAGCAGAAACATCAACCCACCAGTTGCTTTTAAACACCCAGCAGGAGTAAGAGCCTGGTCTGGGCTACCTGGAGCTCAGCTTAGGCTGGGCTCTCCCAGGAGTTCAGAGGATGCATGTCTGCTATTCTAAGAAGTAAACTCCTGCTTTTAATTATTTTTAAGTAAAATCAGAAGGAGGATACTCCTTGGATTTTCCTCCTTTCCGGTGGAAGACTTGATTCTGATGGAGAGTCAAAGAAAGAAAAATGGGAAGAAAAGCCAGGAAAAAGAGTAAAACTAGTCTGTTCATGTTTCCAGACCATTTTCTGGGGAAACAAGATCTAATTCCCCCATCTCACCATCTTGGCAAGATTATCAGCATATTTGAGCCCAGTTTGGCTCACTGTGAACTCCATTCTTTCTACCCCTTCGAGCACCATTTCATCTCCTACAGCTCCAAAAGAGCCTTTCCTCTTCTAGAGTTTCACCAGGAATGCTGTGACTCAAGCAAGAAGACAATTTCTGTTACTTTGGCAAAGTTCTCCATTCCATTCACATTCTGTTTTAGCTTCTCCAGGATCCATTTTACTAGTTGGAGAATTCATTGTTTGAAGTAGAGGATAATCAGTTTAAAAGGAAGAGATGCAGAGAGATGCCAAACTATGCCCAGAGAATTTGAAATATCCATTAGACCAGGTAGGTGAAAACAAAATGCTGAAATATCCTATCTATACTGGAGTCAAGCTACCAAAAGAATGGCAAAAAAAGCAAGAAGAGTGGCAATTAATGCAATTCCTGCTGTATTAGAGACTAACATTAATCAGTAGCACAAAGAAACTATGGGTTTTTAAACACCCACTGCTTTCTCACAGAAAGGTATTAATACAGGAAATATACAGCAGGGTGATTTGTTTCTGCTTTTCTCTTTCATCACTTTCCTCCATTTCCTTTTCCATTTTAAGAAACAATTGCATAGAAAACATCTGCTTTTTGCTGCTGGGTAAGAGAGTTACAGCAGAATTTTGTGATATGATTCTAAGAAGAGCTGGCAATTGATATTAATTCAACAGTGGGTTTGATTTTGTTCCCCTGAATAATATTTTAATGGGCAGAATACATTACTGATAAAACCAACTGATCAGTCATTTAATAATCTGCCAAGCTGTAGCTTGCCAGGTAACAGAAGGTATCAGAAAAAATACCTTCACTGATCCAAGTAAGTCATAAAAGCCAAACTACAGAGCCACTCATAAATTATCTGGTCATGTGAGAAGCCTGTACTGGAGGGAAGATGCCCCAGTGATGTTGGAAGCAGCTCCAATACCATCCATAGGGTGCCAGAGGGAAATCACATTGGGGCTGGTAGTACCCAGTGGGGGAGATGCAGCTTCAACAGCTTAAACAGGTTAAAAAAGCCAAAATTATCCCTTCCATTAAAAAAAATAAGAAATCAGAGTAACTAAAGATGAAATTAACTTGGCTGTGCTTGTGCATGTCCCCAGGAATCCAGAACTCAGTATTTTGCTGGTGTGAAATCCAACATTACCCCTGTTCCAGGAGTGCTAGGGGGGTTCAGAAGGCTGTGGAGTGCAGGGAGCAGGGACAGGGTTGCAGAGGTACTGCCATGCCCTCCCCTGAATTACAGACTTTGGCCACTGTCCTGAGAAGAGGCATTAAAAACTAACCCCCCTTTGGATTCCTACCCTGACAACAGTCCTACATTTATTAGTGTCAGCATCACTAATTTTTTCTCCAATTCCTACATTGAAATTCCCTTTCTCAACCAGGGGGTTTTCTTATTTTCTCCTCCACATTTTCTCCATTTTTCAAATATTTTCCTTTATCACTGCTGGAGAAAAACAAAGTGGGGAAAGAGACATGAAAAGAAATGCCTGAGAGAGAGAATGCAGGAGAGTTGTTATTGAACTCTCTTGTTTTGGTTTCGGTGGTATTCACGAAAGATAAAATGTTTTTCAACAGAATCTCTCTCAAAACTACAAGACACAAACAGTTAAAAGAGCTCCCAGTGCCGGGCTGGGCTGCATCCCCAGCCCTTCCAGCGGGATGGTATCACTGACTGAATGACCTTGCACACATCTTTCTGCCTCAGTTTCTCCAAGTGTAAATTAACTGCAATAATATTGACTTCCTGAAATGCCTCATTGCCCCAGAACCTACTCATGACAAATCCTATTCCAGGAGCTGAGCACAATTATCAGTTTCGGAGCCGTGTGCTGGAAGCTGGCGAGGGGAATCAGCTGACTCAGGAATGAAAAGCCAGTTTTCCTCCTCAAGGTGGGAGATGAAACTGCCACCTGAAAGGCTTAGGACTCGACCTTCAAAAGAACTCATCTCCCTGGAGTTCCAATTTCTGGCCCATTTTTAGACATTCAGAAACAGCTGCATTTCCCAGCGAGCTGCTCCCACAACGGATCCCACCATTGGCACAAAGGGTCTTCTGCAACTCCCCCAACTCCACTGCTGGGAACGGGGACTGGGCTTCTCCCAAGGATCCCTCCATCCCTCCTGAGCACCCTGCAGCAGATTTCTGCATTGGAACCTGCCTATTTTCACATGGGAAAAAGACAGCACATGCCAAATTGCTCCACTTGTGCTCTGGAAAAAAGCCTGACCACATGACAAATGAGCGTGGAGGTTTCTGTCCTCCCTCTGTACCTGTTTTAATCCTACAGGCAACTCCAATCAGGGAAAGCTCTAACAACAAAAATTAATTATCACAAAAGACACAACAAAGACCTTAGGGCAAAAAAGCTGCTTTTCTTTTTTTTTTAAGCCCACAGTGCCTGCAGGGTCTTATTTCAGTAAAAAAGTGTTGTTAGCCTGGAAGGGAAAGGCAGCCTGGGGAAGGACACAGCGTTTAGTCACTGTCTGGGTGTACAGGATGTGTGCGTGCCCAGGCGAGGGGGTAAATGTGATGCTGTCAGCAAAACTTGCTGTCTTCTGACAGACACCCCGTGCAGCCTTCCAAACTCCTCCAGTCAATCCTCTCACCTGTCAGCCTGAGAGAGAACCTGCACTGCTCCTCCCTCCTCTTTCTCCCCGAAAACACGAGCAGAGGTACAGCTCTGTCATCTGGAAATATGAAGACTCTGGGATTCTCCGGCACAGCCTCTCTCTGAGGGGTTATTTTCAACATTTTTATCTTCCAGCTCACTTAAAACTCTAACAAATAAAACTAAATGATGGTGTTAATTTCGTCTGCAGCTCCATGTAGTGCTGCAGTCTTCAGTCTTCCACTGCGGTCCAGCCTCCAGCAGAGCAGGAGCAGTGGGCCCTGGCTGCCTTTACAAGATGCCTCAGCTAATAATCTGTCAACTTATCTTCCTCTACTGTTCTCTACTGCTTTCCACAGGGGGTAACAAAAAACTGTTCCCAAAGCCTTTTTTTTTTTTTCCTTCTTTGCTGCATATGTATGTCTATATAATTATCAAAGCATCACTTAACGTTCACTAAGACAGATCGTGCCATTGAACAATTCATTTTCAACACCCCAGCCTGGTATGACTGGGCCTTTTGGCGTAATTGAATCCAGACTACTGCTGTCAAAACAGAGAATTTATGAATAATAAATTGATTGTAGCCGGCAAAGCTAAGTCTGAGAGATAGCAGGTTATGTCAAGGAATAAGAAGAAATTTAAAAACACAATAAAGATTAATTTAGAATCAAGCCTGCAATGCTTCCACGGTGGACAATAAAAGCAAATAAAACTGTCATTCTTATATGCCATAATCTATAGTGCCACAAAGTGCACGAGCTCACAGACAGAAAGAAGGGAAGCAAAAACATGCCCACCTAAAATGTTAGTGCAAATATGAGATGCAACATAAAAATTCAACACAGTGGTTGTTGTCATGGCCCTGATGGTTTCCAGGTTAGGTTATTACAGTTTATAGGGAGAGGTGATGTGTTGTATTAGATCAGCTGATATGCAGAACAGCAGCAGGCGAGTGTTCTGGCATGGCATGTGTTTGTGAGAGCTCTGAGCTTGGAACAATCACAGTTCGAGGCTTCTGTGCCACCAAAAGGTGAAAAGAGACACACAAAGGAACTCCACCCACCAAAGAAACAGCCGGAATTAATGGCCACGAGCGAAGGCAGAAAATAAGCTGTAGGGTGCGACTGACTTCACAGCAAAGGCACTTCGGAGAGGGAACAAAGGGTCAAAAGCAGGGACACGTTCCACATCTCACCGCTTTGAAATCATCACGAGCTGCCTGTCTGGAAAGAACGTTTTAACTGCACACAGGTTCCCGGAGCAGCAGAGTCACGGGGTAACCCCTGTGCCTGTGATGTGCAGGGGTCACCCTGTGATGTGCAAGAGTCCCTCTGTGATGTGCAGGAGCCACTGGTGCCCTCCCAGCCCCTGGGGAACTCGGCCTGCATTAACCTCTGCCTGTCCTGTGGCCACCCAGGGCTGTGCAAGCCCACTCTCCACACTGCAGGTCACCTGCTAAAAGCAGCTCATTAAGGCAGCGGGGCTGCTTCAAAGAGGGGACTCCACCAATTTCTACATCTCCTGTTAGTCCTGTTGTCTGGGAAATTGTCTTCTCTTTAGCTTTCCTTAGCTCCTGGCTCTGATCTGACAGACTTAACACTCCCACTAAGCCTTCATACGTGGCTGTTTCGGGATTCCTCGTGAATTCAGATGATCTTCAGCGTTGTTGCAGTCATTGTGGCTGAGAGTTTATTCAGGCCAACACCTCCAGCTTTCCACACTTGCCCTGCTCATGCTGGCCAAAGGCCCTGCCCATCACCCACAGGTCAGAGCACAGGAATGCCATGCATGGACTAATAGCAGCAGATGGTCTGCCAGCTTAATGGTTCCCAGGGAGCCCATGGACTCGATGAAGTAATCATTAGCAACACGTTATGTTGGTTTCATGACAAATTGTCCTCCAGGAACGTAAAGTTAACACAGGATCAAGACCTGCCTTCAGAAGTTTGCCATTAACAGCTGGCCAGTTACTCTGCCTTTAAATAAAATGAATAATCATGACTGAACTCAATTTATACAAACCACACAGAAGATTTCATAACTGCCTCTAAAGCATCCTTCATTTAAACCAAAAAGTTCAAATAATCCAAACAAGAAAAAAAAAATGGCATGACCTGGAGCCACGCTCGTTTACACAGTAAATTGAAAGTGACCCCTTCCAACTCAGTGGATTTGTGAACATGGGTGCTAGAACAAGGAGACAATGCTGTTGGGATGAGGTCTTCTCTGGCAACACTTTGACTACAACATGACTGACTTTTCAGCTGGGGCACGTCCTGTTATGTAACATCCAGAATTCCAGCCCCCTACTCCCAGCCTGGCACTGCAGTCACATCTGCAAAGCTTTGGAGAAACCCACTAAATCTACAAAGCTCTACATTTAAGCTGTGAATTTGAAAAAAACCCCAAAGAACACACCATCTGCTAGTAAATGAAACCCTGGGTTTATTGGCAAGATTTTCAATAAGGAAATGGTTTTCAGGACAAGATTGATTCTAATGACAAGACACAGTAATTGGGGCAAACAAGGGTAAACTCTGACAACCACACTGCACTGACTACCTGCCTGAAAATATCTGTGGATTTGGAGGTATTCAGGTCAATTCAAAGGGCAAAAGTCAGGACTGCAGGATAAGGATAATAGTAGAGGCTTTCTGTGAGGCTCTGTTGACTTTGCTAAGAACACAAACCCTCCAAAAGGGAGATAGAGAAACCTATCTACCCATTTGTGTGCACATCTGTATTCAGAAAAGAATTTCTCTGGGCCCTGACCTCTTATCATTGCTGGGCTTATTTCTCTTTCAATGGTATCGAGTGGTTCTATCATTATTAATCAGATGTGTTGATATGACATTAATAAGACAAGCTAAGCACTCCCCCACACCCTGACAGAATACAGAGTAGCTGATAGGCTTATGTTCTTCCAGAATTGATGGATTTTCTTATTCCCAAGTCTTTCCCCTACCAACTGCTCTTCCTTCTCATCTCAGAGGCCTGGAGAGAAGCAGGACAGCATGGATGGGGGATGGAGTCAAATGTTCCACAACTTTGTCTTTCCCCACCTTGTCCTCTCTTCCTTCCACCCACTGTCAAACATCAGGACCAGGCAGTGACAAGGGACTCCGTATCCCACGGAAGAGCTTTGTCACACTCCCCCTTCAGCAGACTCTCTCTCCAACACACATATGTTTGACTTCACTGAAGAAGTTGCCAGGGAACCCAGCCATGATGGAGAAGTAAATCTCTTCAGAAGGAGGGATGACGCTTTTCCAGGGAAGGACCAAAATAGTGTTAATGCTGGGTACACTTGCACCATCTTTCAGGAGAGGATGCTGAAAGGGCTTTGCAGACACACAACCTGCAGCACCTCCTGGAGGGTTCAGCACTGGTCATTTCCACGGTCAAGCTCACACCGTATCACAGAGATTAAAAATGCAAATGGCCAGGAAACCCTCCCATGCAGACAATTATGATTTGGGGTTTTTTTTCTTTCTTTTCTGGTCCTGTCTTGGGGTGAACCTCAGATTTTGGGACAGAATGCAGTCATGCCCATCAAGAAGCACTCAGGTACAAAACCACCCTCTATTCAGCAGGTCAGCACCTTGCACAAGGACATGTGGATTTACAGTCACCACCAACAAACAGGGACACTTCCTAGGAAACATTTCTAGGAACTTCTGTTCTTTTCAGAGCCAGGGAAAAGGTGTACATGGAACCTTATTTTTGGATACTGCAATGCTCATCACATCACAGCCCTTTATGCTGTGCAGCTCTGGATGTTACTGGTCAGATTTTACTCCCTTTCACACTACAGTAGATCTAGGCTAAATCCACTGATTTAACTGGAATTACTTGCATTTCGAGCTCATCTCCTAGAGCATGAAATGTTATTTGTGGGAAAATGAGTTATTGTATTTTTCTCTCCATTAACACTGATGTGTTTCATGTAGCAAATACTGGAGGTAACCACTGTGTGCACTACCAATGATGAGAGAAATCAGTAGAAGATCAGAACCTAATTGTTAAATGATCTTTCTGATTGTCAGAAAATTAATGGCACACTGTGGGCCATGTAGTGCATGCCTTGGAAATCTCAGTGCAAGTGCCCAACTCATTTAAATCATTTCAGTTCATACATTTAATTTGCTTCTAATGCAGACATTTAATTTGCTTTTGTTTTTTTTAAAGCAAACCACCACGTATTAGGAATCTTTATGCACATACACAATTTCCAAGAAAGTACTGTTTTGAAGCAAATTATATGAAATGTAAAATTAACAAAATGCAAATAATATAAACAATCTAAATTAAATATTAAAACAATGCTATATTTGAATGACTGGATTTTATTTTCACAAGAAGCTAGACTATAAAGCATTCCTAGCAATGCAACACCCAGCTGTTTGGTGTTTAGCAGTGGAATAACATTATTCTAGTGCAGCTGCTGTTATTGTTTGCTGTATTTCTGCCAGCTCGTGGAAGCCAGAGATGTTCGTCTAGCAGAGAGGGACAGCTCTGATGAAAGCTCCACTTTGACAGATGCTCCCATCAACAACTTTGTTCCTCTGATTGACTACATGGTATTTTAGGCAAATTAACCTGTCCAAAAAAATTCTTTATTGCTATGCTCGTGGCACAGATGGAAATATGAACTTGACAATTCTGGGTACTAGCTTAGCAATTAACTGAGATGTTTCAATAGACTAATGAACTTTCATTCAAAGCATGCTCCCTGTCAGGAGAAGAGACAGGCTGTTGTTTGAGAAAGTGTTATAGAATGTCAAATAGATCCTGACAGTGATGCTACTGTGAAATCTGAAATATTAGAAAAGCACAGAAAGGAAGCCATTTAACACATTTATAATCTCAGGAGATCTGAGATGAATCTTTGTAATCAAAGTCTGAAACTCTATAGCATTTTACAGTCCTTTTGCTGTAATTCACACCCTGTATAATAACAGTTCTCAGTCACTACAGCTGTTCTGTTTTGAATGGTCACCAGTTACAAGGGAGAAAAAAATCAAACCATCATTCTTCTATTTTATGAAGGCAGTAACATCCAACTGCATAATTATCTGAGAAACTATGACAGGAAACCCAAATTATCTGAAATAGTAACGTAAAAAGAGAACTGTGCATAATTAGTATATCTAGAGAAATATTAAAAGAATTCACTTGCTTGGGGAGAAATGAATGCAAGGTTCTAGGGTAGCCTGAAGAAAACATAAAGAAATTACTGAAAACCATTCATTTGATAAACTGAATTGACATTTCTGGGATCCAGCTCACACTGGGCACCCACAGCCCTTCCTGCAGTAACGCTGGACAAATCCCATCCTCCTTGGCCTAATGGATGCACCTTACCAGGACTGGGGACAAGCAGAGCAGGCCAGAGAGCAGCATTTTGCTGCATCACAACTGAAAATCTGCTATTTCCTCCAGGAATACTTTTCAATCCAATTTATTCGACACAGACAATATATTCTCTAATTTTTGACAGCCACATTGTATTCCTCCTGTTGGGGAGGAGCTAAACCTGTCCCATTAATGCTGGGTATCTAACCTCGAGTGAAAGCCTGCACTGTGACAAACTATAATCCATTTTTCCTACATACCTCGTAAACAGCTTGAGTCTCATCATAAAATATTAAAGCCTAATATTGCAGTTGGTTCCTTCTGAGCATCAAGACTTGGAGTAGCCCCAAGCATGTCAAACACGCATTGGAAACGCTACATTTTTAAAGCAAGGCAACGTGTTAACTGATATACTGCAATACTTAGTCTAAAAACCTTTGAACAGTTTTTAAAATTCTTTAAACCATTAACTACTTGATGACCTAATAGCATTAAAATTTAAAGTGGGCTTTTTAAGAAGTCACCAATAAATAAAATAACATGAAAATACTGCCCTGCTGCTACATGCAATCCTACAACAGGGAAATTGCTTCTCCAACTTAAACTAACTGCAATATTCCCACTGGTTTCGAAGTAATTCCACATATTACCCTGTCACTTGGACAAGTGCCATACTAGAGTGGTTCTTTGAGCTGACAAATTAATAAATCAGGTAAGATGGGCAAACAGCCCTGACCTGTGGGTCCCTTCACCTTCCAGGTCCACCAAGGGCAAGGCTGGATCTCCCGCTGCCACACACTCACTGCTCCAGAGCAAAGCCCAACCCCTCCTCAGCTCAAACCACAGGATAAAACATTTATCTTGATTCCTTTCGCAAACTGTTAGATGCTGCTTACTTGTATTTCTCTTGAAATTACGCTCATAGCCATAGGTATCATAATTAATTATGCAGACTATTATTGTACATGACATACCTGCTTCTTGCATTTAACCATCAGAGAGAGCTGTTTAGCTATGACAAATGGGAAGACGTGTTTCCAGTGCTCTAATTCTCATTAAGGGCAGAATCACAGAAAATGGGCTATTTTTGTCTCCCAGAATCTTACAGGAACGTTTTCTATCCCCCACCTCGTAGGTTCCTGCCAACATTTCCTGTTTCACACCATCTCCCAATATCAATTTATGAACGTTTCTTTATCTCTGGAGATATAATACAAAACCCGAGGCAGCCAGAAGGCAAACATCCATTTAAGCACCTTTCATCAGTTCTACACAATATCCACCAACACGTTCCTCACCTAAACCCCTCGCCTTGGTGCCACGAGTGATGGAAAACCAGATTGGAGAGAAGGGGGACAATTCAGAGCAAGCAGGGTTTGGGAAAGAAACCGTGGGAGGAATTACTGCAGCCAGGAGGTGAAGAGAGCTTGAACCCCTTGAGAGGAACAGCCCTGTTAGGGGCAAGCTGATGATCTACTGATGGCACAGTGAGGAGGCCAAAATGCAGATCCTTTTATAAAGGTGATAGTAGAGCAAAAAGCTCTGAAGACCTGTGGGACCTGAGGTGCCTGCTGAGCTCAGCACAGGGTCTGTGTCTCAGTGCTCCTGTTTGTGCTCCCCACCCTGGACAGGGGGATGGAGCTCGGGCTGGAGCTCCCCAGAACTGCTCTGTCTACACAGGCTCTGTTGCCAAACAGAGAGACAGGGGCAGACGACCTATTGACTACACAAATCGATTCCTTCTGTAGTCCTGGCCCATGAAACTCTGCCAAATCTTGGCGCCAGCAAAATCATCCGAAATTCCCTTTTAACTTGGGGACGAGGTTTCCGGCTCTTTAAAGCAGCCTGCTCTGATAGCGGGCAAGGCAAAGACACTGCTGAAAGAAACACTGCAGGGAAAGGCCAAGAAAAGTTCTGTTTGCAGGAAAGGGGAGTTAAAAGGCTTGCCTCAGGAGCTGTAATCAAACAGCCAGATTAAAGACAGCGCTGGATCTCCTGAAGTCCACAAGAATCCTCAGGAAGGCCTGAGAAGACAATGAGTCAGCGGCCGCTCTCTCTGTTTGAAAAGCTTCCCCATTTCTCCCTCCATTTCATTTGGATCACACCCAAGATGAAAGACCTGGTGACTGTCACATGGCTGGCACCTCCTGCAGCACGAGGTGCATCAGAGGGCAGGGAAATGAGCTCCACAAAACAGGAGGAGAATAAAGCTGGGGAATGGTGAGGGACTCTGGTGTAACAGCAACAGGGGAGAATCACAGCCCCATTCCCAGTAAGTGATGGGCCTAACCCTGTATGGGGATGGATCTTGGTGCATTTATGATGCTCTGAAGTGATGGAAAGAGGAGGAGAAGGCAGCATTACTTGAACGAGGCACATATCTACAGATATATAGACATAAACATATATACATCAAAATATTCACAGCCCCATGCTTTTGTAAATCACTGCGCTGCCTTCAGTCTGCAAAACATTGCTGAGGATTTCAGCAACTAATTACCTGGTATTTTCCCCCTCATTCTCCTACTTCTTTATTCACTATAAAAATGACAGTTGTAACTCCTATAAAATGTTGATTCAATTCAAGACACTTGGTAAATTTACCATCACCAGTTCCAAAGCAAGATTAAGGAACGCCCTACCAACCTGCTCCTGGTTTATAAATAAACTGCACTTCCTGACGCAGGAATTAAATGTGCTGCTTGGGTAAGGTGGTGAACTGCAGCCAGAATTGCATTTTATGGAAATCTCTGATAAACAGGCTAATAAACACTCTTTATTTTTCATCATGTTTTTGATACCTCACCAATCTCACCTTTGCAATTTGCTAATTCACTACATTTACCAAGTTCCATTTTTCTGTATGAACAATATACCATGCAGAAGATGACTTTGAGCCCTTCTCTGCAGATAAATCTGATACACACTCCCTTATTTAACTATTGATTGGTCAAAAGAAAATCAACCAATTCTTCCACGAACTCTAAACAACCTTTCTCTTTCATTTTTCACATCAAAGCTTTTTACTTCCTTTAGACATTAAATGGACAACTACAGTCCCATTTTGGTTGAAATGATAAATACTGTTTCAGGGCTTGCTGCTGCCCAGTCATGATAATTGTGGGTGTAAACACTTGCTCTTGTTTCAGAACTGGGAGTTGGAGGCTCCATCCTGCCCATCATATTTAATTATCACCATAAGCTCACCTCCTCCTTGTGCCTATTCCAGTGATGGATCAGAGCTCATACTACACTGGTAAATTTTTCATGTAGGCACCATTTCCTTATTCTGGTTTGCATTGTGCTTAGCACAGTAGGACTCTGTCCCTATGTGGCACCATAAAACAGTAAGCATAAAATAATAGTAGTAATTATCAGTAGAAAATAATTAGACGAAAAAGACTGCGACCTCCCAGTGACAAATCACAATGAAACCTCAGTACATAAAGCATTCAGGGTTCTTAAAAGCATCAGCACCAGCAGAAGTCGTGCTGGTGACAGGGACAAAGCCAGAAGCCACTGATGGAAATGCTGTAATGCCCTCTGGGAGCATTTCATCTGCTGGAGACACGTCTGTGCTCTGTACTGGGGGAAGACAGTTCACCTGGGAGCTGGGGAGTCACCCACAGAAGGAGCATCTCTGTCTGCACTCACCACACCCAGAACACAGGGGGAAGAACAGGCTTCTGATTTTGTCACCTCATTTGAAGACCAACGCTAAGGAATTTAAGCCCTCCCCTCTGATAAATGGGACATGGACTGTGTGACAGGAGCTTCAGAAGAAAGGTGGGGTTTATGCCATTAAACCTGCAATGTTTTGCTCTGAACTTACTTCTGTTGGATGATAACTCAGTATTATTAGAGAGGTTTCTCACTGATTCAGAAGATGACACATCAGGAAGCAGTGTGCACCTTGCAGAGCACTTAATGCTAAAAAGCAGAGACATTCAGAAGCAGAAGCTTTTCAGAGAGTCGATTTAAGCCCCAGCAGCCACCCAGAGTCCTGCCCAGATTTGCTGGTGATGTCAGTCAACACAGCTCCACTGATTGCAACCACAGCTAAATACTAGACTTGAGCTGAGGATCCATCTCATGGTTTCTTTTGTTCAGAGGTCTCTTTATACTTATTTCTCATTTTTCAGTCAGGCAACATGAAAACACTAATAGAAAAGAAGCATCCCCACGAAGGCGATAATGAGATGGTAAATCTAGTGATTCTCCTGGAGTTCCTGTAAGCAACAAAAAGGAGCTGTTTGAAGCAGAGGTTTCCATCGGAAACACAGAGGGTAATCTTTTAAATACTGCATTTATTCAATAAAAATATTTTAGTGAAGCTGCACAGGCGACATTCTTGCAAGGGATCCTCTCCAATCCTCTGGGTAATGAGTCCACAGGCCCAGACAGAGCCAGGAGCTCCAGGATCACGGGGCATCTGTTCTACAGACAGACGGGGCAGGAGCTTTGACTCCAGCAGTTCACATCCCTGGGGCAGAGGGCAGATGTGGCTGTGCCACTGCAGAACAGCTTCCTCCATCTCCACTGACCTGGTGGAATATTAGCACTTTCTCTTTCCCCTGTAGTACCTAGAAATGACCTACTTATTTGATGCACAGTTCAGTGCCTTAATAACTTTGCCATTATTGATGGAATTTGCATCCTTACTAACGCTTGGACTGTGGAATTATCAAAAATACCATTAAAAATATTAATGATTCTGTCAGTAAATGGCACATTTTTAATGGCACCTACTGTATTAAACTAAGTATGCTGTGAGCAAAATGGATATTTATTGAAAAGTATGTTGAGTTTGCAAAGCTTGGGTGCTGTCCAGCCCGACTGGCTGCACGCTTTAAGCAAATCCCTGTCCAGAGATTACAACACAATTTCCCCTCATTAGTGTAAAGTGAGTGACATTTTGAACTTTTGTGGGAAGACTTATTTCAAGAAATACGAGAAGCCGGTGTCTGGAAGCTAAACCACCAGGTCATTACTGCCACAGTGCTGTGTGATAACTCAATAGCAGCCACAAAAACTGACCTGTGAGAGCACCCATGGAAAGGGCTCCTCTCAGCAGTTACAGCACACCTTGACAAATTTAATCCATAACTTGGTATAGACAGAGAGTGTTACCCAGCTATGCTCTCTCATGGCCATACCTTTCTACCCTCTTGTAAACTGAGAAGGTGGTAATGAACCTCTCTCTATGGGTACACAAAATACATCCCTTTCCCAACTGCCCTCCTGGGGCCAGGAAAGAGGTGGGTTTGTACAAGGCTGAGACTGCCCAGGTTCTGCTGTGGGCTCTGCTTTCAGAAGCAGCAGCTGGCTCACTCCCTTCCAGTGCCTCGGAGGCATAATTCCCTTCATCATCTGGAGGGGGGAAAAGCTTTCTCTCCTTTCTCCCTTCCCTGAAAAACCTCCCACACAGAGTGCTATGTGGGGAGGACTGCTGGTACTCCAGTGCTTCCCCAGAGCCCCTGAGCTGCTGTAACTCAGCTGAGCACCATCTACTGAAACAATCGTTTGTTTATATTAAATCTTACTTCAAACATTATAATGGTATCATTTTATATTTATACAGAGCTATTCATCCCAGAGGATGCCCAAATGTTTCAGCTACTTATGGGCAGCAGCTGTTTAATAGCGGATGGTTTGAGTGCACAGCAGTGCAGGGCAGGAGCGGGCAGGAGCTCTGCATCCAACACAACTACAGGGGGAATTCAGGCAGGTGAAACACAATTACCCAAATTGCAATTTAGCCAAGACGCCTGGGGCTAACATCTCTGTGCTCACAAAATGTTGCCCTTAACAATTCAGAGGGCATTCATCTGTTGACAAATAGAGAGAAATGTCTTTGGGTATTCATGCAGCTTGCTCCACTCAAAAGCAAATTGAAAATTATAATAAAGCCTGTTCCACATTCTTCATTCATTAAAGCTGTGTTTGTGCCATGTTATTCCTGGCCACATTAGCATCTGCTGGGAAGAGCTCATTAAATGACCATTAGCCTGGTCTCCTCTCCTTCCCAGACAGGGCAGGAATTGAAAAGTCTGTCCTTCCTTCATGGCTCCACACACGGAAATGGCAACAGGATGGAATTCATTTTGGCAAGAAGGATAACAGAGAAAGTCTTTTGTTGGAAGCAATTGTGAAATACAAGGAAGAAAGTGCATGAAAAAAGGCTGCTGAACAGCAAGCTCAGGCAGAGGAGCTGCCCCAGTTATTGAGGAACAAGTGGCATCACCCACAGAAACAAAGACCAGGGACAGCCCTGGCCACTGATCTACAGGGACATTGTCTCACATTCCTGGAGACCTGGTCCATCAGTAAGTCAAAAGGTAACTTTGGGTGTTGGAATGGCCCTTAAAGCAGCGGTGCTGAAGAAACACTGCATGGCCCCAGAGCTCTCCCAGCTCCTTCTGGAACCACAACCTCAGCAGCAGCAACTGGAGTTGGGCACAGAACTGATGGGCAGAGCCTGCACTCCACTGCAGGGGGAGAAAAGGCTGTGGGAAGAGCTGAGTCGAGGAGAGGATGAGAAAGAATCAGATTTGACATGGGAAGCACCAAAACCCAAAGCAATTCTCAAGTTCTCATGGTTTCCATGTTACAGATCAGCGCTGCCACAAGCTAGGGATGACACATTTACATTGCTTTTCTTTTCTTTTTAAAGCAAATTATTTCTCACTCCTACCAGCAGAGCAGAAAACATGAGAACTGGAGTTAACAGACACAAAAGTAATATTGAAAGTGCAGAAAGGAAGAGATTGGAAGAACCTTGCACTTCAAAAGTAAATAGAAGAAGTTGAGGCCTAAAAATTGTATTTGGGGATTTTTATTTTATGGGAAGCTTTTCTGTTGGAGAAATAAGGCACTGGTTTTATAGCCTGTACAAACATCATTGCCTCATGTCTTCTCCCTCCTTTTGAAATACAAGAAACATTTGATTCTGAATTACAAAAATATTGATTTACAAAGAAATACAAGGAATAATAAGTAACAGAAATCGTCATACAGGATCAGTGCACTACAATCATCTCCCTTATTATCATGTCTGTGACACTCTCAAAATACCTAATTTGGAGCAAAATTCAAAACAGTTGGTTGTTGGCAGTGATGGAATAATCTAGCAAATGTGCTCATAACCACCAAGTAAAATTTGCAGATTTACCAGCCCAGGAGATCAAGGTTTTCCCTGAGTGGGACTATTTGGTGCTTCAGCCTCATTTCAAAGCACCAATACTGAAGAATCTCCACATCTCTGTGCTCCCCTCCAGAAGCTTCGAGCCCACTTCAGCTGACCTTGCCAGAAAGACAGAGATCTTAAGAACTTATTTTTCCAACAAGTTCCAGCTAAAAACAGGCAGCTGGGGAGAAACTGTGCTAGTAACTCCATGGAGTAAAGCTGCAGTGCCAGCTCAGCTCCTGCCATCCTCCCAGGAATCCTCCTGGGCCAGAATCCCCAGGAATGCTCCGTTATGTATGGCACTGCTGTCTCAGCACAGGCTCTGGAGAAGGCACCTCCAGGAGATGTCCCAGCAGGACACCAGGCTCCAGCAATTCACCTGCCTGGTGCTGTCTGCTCATCTTCCCTGCCGCAACTGCTCCGGCCAAAGAGGTTTTGGAAACTTCCCAGCCACACTGTGTGTCAGGGAGCTCCACAGACTAATTAGGCACTGCACAAAAGCTTCTCCTTCGGGGTGCCTTCGGTTCCACTGTCTGTGCCCCCCTTCCTTGCAACCCAGAAGGAATTAGATAGTCTACATCGCAGACAGTAATTACTATCACCTTCTCCTCTTAATTGATCTGGCTCCAGTGAGCAATAAGAAATTAAAATAATTAGCAGATATGCCTAGCGTTCCTCGAGTCCCACCCACACTTTGTACTCTATTTACTCTGCAATCAGCTGGGGCCATCATTTTGGTGTAACCGTGCACCGCTCCAGCTCACCATGCCAAGTTTGAAGAAGTTTCCCAAGGCACCCCCCAAACCCAGCTGGAGGAGCTGTGACCAGCAGATCCTCCATCCCCAGCACTGCTGCCCTGGTGCACCAGCTCCTTCTGAAGGCTCGTTTGGAAAGCAAGGGAGGGTCACTGCTCCCCTGGCCCCCGGGGAGACAGAGCATTACGGGGAGGGCTTCGTGCTGTCAACATTTACACGTTTGCTCTACTTTTGCCAAGAAACATGTACATCCAAGTTGGGAAGAGAAGCTAAAGTCTTGGAATAAAAATAGCATATTTAAGGGATTAATTTCAGTTTTGTTCCTAGTGATTTCAGCGTTGCATTAATTAATGTTCCATCTTGACTGCTGAGCACGGACAGATTTATTTTAATAGGAGAAGAGAGCTTTGAGCACCATGTGGTTTTTCCCAAGCATTGCTCCTCCAGTAGCTAAATGTGGAGCTATCACTTCAAGTAAATTGTGCCCTCTCTCTGCCCTTAGCAAATAGTCAGTGATTTTGTTTTTTAATTTTTCCTCCTATGCACAAATAACCTACATCTATTGCCCTCCTTTCAAGAAACAAGAGGAAATCCAGACCCCAGAAAAGTTCAATCTTCCCCTCCCTGCACTCTGTAAATTTAGTCAACAATATTAATCCACATCGAACAATTCTGCAGAGTACAACAACAAGCTGGTTACACAGACAGGGATGCATTCGGAATTTAAATGAGTTCCTGTTATTCTCATTCTCTTCAAGCCTGCACAGTGCTGAAGAAGCCTGTCTAATGTCTCTTAAACAGTGAAAAAAATCAATTTAAAATATTTTTAACTATTCTGCTAGTACTATTGTCTGTACGTCTGAAGGAGACTTTCTTGATTTGCCCTCCCTCCCCAATTAAAGGCACTCATCAAAGACACACGTTGCCCTGGTTGTCTTGACAATGCTTTATGATTAAAAGACTCAGATACCTTCGCCTTATCATGCATTTGAAAATATAATGAAAAGAGAGTAATTTAACATTCTGCAAGTTTGTTGTTTCTTTATTCCTTCTACTTTTAAATTCTTTCATTAATATGCTTTTTTATTTCTATTGCAATAATACTAATGAGGCCAACTCATTGTGCTAAGAGCTGTACAAGCAAAAACAATACTACAATATGCTACTTATTTAACCTGCATTCATACAATATATTCTCCTACCCTCAACACATTGTCTAATGGTTGCGCTAATGCTTATTGGGGAAATGTTGGACATTTGTGAATATTTAAGTCAAACCAGGTCATTGCCTGTTCTTCCTGCACAGCATTCACTGAATTAAAACACATTACATTCTCCAACACATCAAGGGATTACTAGAAAAAAGGAAAGATCTTGGCTACCTTTCAAAGTAGACTCATCTGTCTGTTTGTGTCCTCTTGAACAGCACCAGGTTGCATAAGTTAATGTGGTCTGTTCTCCTCCACTTCTGCCTTCAAAGCATCCCTTCCACCAAAGTGCTCATTAGGGAACTCTCCAACCCATCACCACTAATCTCTGTTCCTTGCTCTCTTCTATCACTCACTATAACCTAAAGTCCCATTCTGCTGCCTTTAACATACAGGGAAGTCTTTCTTTGGATCCACATGAACTGGACACATGAACAGGTATGTCTCTGACAGGCAGAAGTGCCCAGTGCCTGCAGGTTCCCTTTCCCTGCGTCAGTAACAGAAGTGAAGGCTAAAATTGAAAGAAATGTTGGAATGCTGTGTGAAATACAACCAGCTCACAGGCTGAAGATAAATTCCATCATTAGAATCCCACCTTGGACAAAACTCCACTCACACTCTGGCCCTACAACCCTGTACTCCAAACCAAACGCCCTAATATACCTCAGAGTGGACATTTTCACAGGACAAGCTGACTGCTGTTTGTATGCTGAATGGACCATGACAAAGGAGTGCATCTGCCTTCCAGGGCTTAAATATTAAATAGTATTTCCTCTGAAATCTTTGCTTGAGAAAAAAAAAATCCCTTGCTCTCATTTATGCTAAAAATTTTCTTGGTGTTTTCTCCTGGGCTCTTAGAGCTCCTTTACGCATTTTATTGTAAAGAAAGAAGGAAGAATTATGGTAATTTAATGTTTATTCTTCTTTGTGAACCACTCTCGGCTCTTCTGTATAAATAACTAAATGCTCTTATTAGTCCTAACATACTGAGAAATACATTCTATTTGAGTCTGCTCAGTGTGAAATCAATGGCAAACCAACTTCTGTCTCTTGCCCTTATTTTTTCAACAAGAGTTTGATATTTCCCTCTCGTTTTCTCTCACCTGCTGTTCCGACAGCAGCATCCCTCCAGGCATTAAGAATGGGGAAGGGCTGTGCTCTTACTGGGACAGCAATTTTCTGTTCTGTGATCAGACAATCCGGCCCTGCCATTTATTTTGGCAGCATGTGTCTGTCAGGAGGTGGAATCTGCTCTGGAGGCTCCACGGGGCTGGGCACACACCAAGGGGACAACCAGCAGGATGGGGAGCACTGATGCCACTATTCCCAGGGACTGTTGCAGGAGAGGTTTCCAGGATGAACCACCAAGGATTGCCCTGGGATGCTCAAATCACATGGGCACACCTGTGCTGGTGGGGCAGCCACGACAGGAATTGCACTAACACAGCACATTGCTCTTGTTTTTTCAGGAAAGATTTCTGGAGAAAACTTCACATCCCCAAATATCTGTGATAGTAAGTCAAGCTGTCTTTTTTTTTTTAACCCTCCCCAAGTCTGACATTTCCACACATTTTAAGTTAAAACGCTTCCAAACGAGCAGAAGGACACAGAGGTTGCTTGTGAAGTCAAGGAAGAGAAAAACGGCCGTTCAAATTTTCAGCGGCTCGAGCTGCCCGGTGGACACATCTCTCCCTTCTCACTAACGAGGGAGAAAGCTGAGAAGGAACTGTGCTCCTCACTCAAGTGAAAGAGAACATGAAAATTAAGTACAGCATCTGCTTCAGCATCGGCTCTGGAGACCTCAGCAGGCAGGAGCAGAGATCAAGCCAACCTGAATTTCAGCATCGTCTCTCAATGTACCCTTTTGCTACGGGGAAACTACAGTTCCTCCACTGCCATTTGATTTCCATCCCTAAAATGATGATGATAATATTAATTACCTATCTGAGGCAGTTAAGCTGAGGTATAGATTTTATTCCCACATTATGGCACTTTTCTGTAGAACTATAATAGCAGGAATGTTGGAGCTTTTCTAAGCTTTCCCACATTACAGCTGCATTTGTAAGCACCCAGAGCTCAAATTGGCAAGTATTTGTTCTCTGTTCTCATATTGATTTCAATAGGACTTGTGAGCATTGAGTGTTTTCAGGAGCAGTTTGCATGCACAGGTCTCGCAGAGCTCCATCGCCAGTGAATGGAAATAAATACACGCTAAAGAATAACAGCTGCAAAACACAGGGGGATGTTCTGCGTCAGATGCAAAACTCCACAGCCTCCAAAGAAGGAAACATTCCCAGAAACTTGTGTTATTTTTCTGTAAAGTATGGAGATTAGCAGACATTAAGCACAAATGCATAATATTAGACATGTATCTCTATAAACACATGATTTTCTGTCTTTCTAAACTGTTCAAAATGGTAGGGAAAACTACACAAATGACTTGTTGATTGCACTGTGAATCTAAGAATTCTCTAATTATCGCTGCCATCTCCTCATAATTTCAGAAGCTAACTTGTTTAAAAAAGGAAAATCAAATCCTGACACTAATAACTGTATCTTTCATGTTATTTTTCCTCTCTCACTACAATAACTGCTTCTGTGTGCTAATATCCCTTTTCTATTTTTTTTTAATACTTTTACAAACAAATGCAAATATTGATGATGTAAACTGAGAAGATAAATTATTTTTCAGCAAGTACATAAAAAGAAGAGAGAAATACTGGGCTTGGGTAGCACATGATCCACTGAATGAACTCGGTTGGAAAAGTCCTCCAAGACCATGGAGCCCACCCAGGCAGGTCACCTGGTCATAAGAGGAGATCAGGTTGGCCAGGCAGGACCTGCCCCTCCTAAATGCTGAGCCTCTTTGCATTTTAGGAAACTCCCAGTGCATTTTTTGGTGGGAAGGTTTGTTGCTGAGGACAGCCAAGCTCCACGCTGCTGCCCCGCTGTGTCTAAGCCTGGGCCAGTGGAATTTGAGGGCTGCTCAGCTCTAAACTGTCCTGCCAGCACACCTAGGGATGAAACCCCTCCTGGCTCACCAGCCTGAGCCAAGAGAACATGGGAGAGCAGCTGGAACCCACAGCCCTCGCAAGGTTAGTGGGCAGAACGGGGACATCTCCTTCAGCCCAGCTGGCTTGGGAGAGTACAGGCAATTTGGGAGGGCAAGGCATTAGTGGGAATGCAGGGATAATGGTGAATGCTCATTGCTTGGCAGGCAAATTGTATTTGGTATATGCCAGAGTACAGCAGCAAGGAATACACACCTTAATTCCTCATCAGTGAAAGACACTCCTTTTCTTTCTTTCAAATCAGTTCTTAATAAGAAACTAGCCCAAAGAAAGGTGGCAGCTTTCTTCCTTCCCAGTTTAAGGAGATTTAGCTCTGAATTCTCCTTTTGTGTAACACGTTCCTTTAGAGACAGGAAGGCAATACAATTTTTTAAAGGGACATAATCCTGCATAGCAGAGAGGTGATTTGTATTGATGTTTACAAGATGGTGCTACAGAAAAACTCCCACAACTGGGCTCCTGCCCAAGAGTTAAATGCTCCATTTTTTGAAGAAGAAGGCAGTTCTTCAAGAACATCACTGAGGGTTCATCACAGAAAGGGGGAATGACATGAACTTCCAGTCTTCAGGCTGATCAAAATGCAACTTGTGCAGAAGGGGTTGGATGAACCTCAAGTGCACAGCTGCTTGTTTTACAGTTTCATTTTTTACATTCTGAAAGTTTATGTGATCTAATTAGCCATTTTATTTCACAAAAATACATTTTGGCACTGTTGGACTTGGAACAACTCAGATGCAAGGGGTTTGCTTATGAGGGAGGCAGACAAGCACATGGAAAATAAGCATTATGCTTCCGTTTCAGAGACATAGGATGGGGAAGCAGAGCTGAGCTACACTTGCATGGAGATTACCTCACCAATTCGAAGCTTTTAGGTGCTATAAATTTGTTTAAATCCAGCTAAGAAAAAGCAGTGGCAATGCCTAGTTGAAGTGCCTAAGCATCATTCCATTCCTAATGAGAAGGCTAAGAAAGCAAGAGGCAGGAAGAATATCGTGTGCCCCGGGTTATCTGCACTGCTGACCCCCAGCCCCACCACAACAAGCACCAGGGGATTTATCACAGGGCCATCTCCCTTCCAAAAGCCCTCTAGTTTCTCATCACACTCTGCCTGCCCTTTCCTCTAGCAGCTCCTCTGCCTCTGATTTTATCTGGTTACCTGAGAATGTGGATTATGATACTTCTCATTTCCAAGCCCCAGCACTATTACAGGGTTATCCAAGGTGTGGGTTTTGCCAGAGAAAACACAGCAATTAGGTTCTGTATCTGTAGCTGTGCAGCAGCACGAACACCCCAGGGAAGACATCCCGGCCATGAATATATCCAAGACATCTGGATAAACAAAAACATATCATCTCTGGAGCCAAATGTCAACCAGCCACTTCTAAAAAGCACTGAGATGAAACATCCAGAGAGCTGGTACAAACCTGCTCACTACTTGACCCAAACCAGCTCTTAAGCAGGAGCTAAGATTCATTCTGCTCCCACAAAACTCTCTTCTGAGAAAAACTTTTTTCACAGCCAGAGGACAAAAATCTGCCCTTCCTCTTCTGCTTTATCTTTGTAATGTGAAGGAAAAACACCGAAATTAAAACGCCTGAATTGAGACATTACCAGGAGATTTGGAAAACAAGACAGTCTCTTGTTAACATCTTACTCACTGTTTTCACGCCACCACTTGTGATAAAAGCAAAGTATTAAGGCATAAATAAGTCATAGAACAGCTGCATACTTAATACATGCAGTCTACTTGAATTTAACTCCCGAGGTCTACCCAGATAATCTGGAGTCCCAGATTCATCACCATGGGATAAAAGGGAAAGGGGAAGGGCTGAAGTTCCCCAGTTGGCTTCATCCAAACCCAAATACCCCGAGAGCCAACAGGGCAGGTACCCTCTTGCTCTGAACCCCCTCCAGGAATAACCAGCACTTACTGCCATCCCTTCTCATGTTAAAAGAGCCACTGGAGGCAAATCATTACACTGCAAAACATCTGGAAAATGTTCAAGCAATAGGCACTTTATGTAAAGGATCTGTGAATGCAAACAAGTCCAATCTACAGAAAACCTCAACCTCTTTGTGCTTGTGCTTGCTTTAATCCAACTCACAGGAAATGACATTTAGCTCCAAGTGACAGGGACTGATAATAAGGATAAAATACCTTTTTACTTCAAACACCCATCTATCACCATTGAAAATATGAATGTCCCTTGATGATGCAAGGAGGTGCATTTGTTTCTCTTAAAATGTTGATGGATTCATTTCTTTTCATTAAGAGAATAAATCTTCCTGCATATCTTACTGCTGGCAGCACCACGATTGGCTCAGCCCGGATCAGGCCTCCCGTGTTTGACAGTGTACACATATTTGATGAAAGACAGCCCTTACAGAACAATTGGTTGATCATGGGGAAATAGCAATACTTTACAGTCAAAAAGGGTGGCACAGATAATAAATGATGGGGCTGCCACAAAAATAACAACCTATGCACATGAACATGCAGATGTGGAAAGGACAGAGCTTTTCCTCTTATTCATCCAGCTTTTATAAGATGCTTGACCAAAGTCACAGCAGTGTGCTGGCCCCTGAGCCTCAGCTTCCTTGGGAAACACCTCAAATACACATTCATTGAGCACAGTCTATGGCCAAACATTAAATACACTTCTTATTGCTGATTTACCTACTAGCCACTCATACAGGAGTAACTCTAGTGTACTAGCACAAGAATGCTGGTGTGCAATGGGGCACGTGCATATCCATGGGCTCTGGGCATTTATTAGGAGACATGGTCATGTGCTGAAACGGTTTTCACACTATTATTTCCTCTGCTTTAAAACATCTGACCAAAGGGGTTCTAATTTTCCTGTTCCATCAAGCCCCACAGATTTGTCCTACTTTACAAACTTGAGCATCAATTTCCTTTTCCTTGCTCCCTTTTTTAGCTAATTTTTTGGACAAAATTTTCAGAAAGACAATGCAAACAAGGATTTTTTTAAGAGATCAAGGATACTTAAAGTATTGAATAAAGTCAATCTGAATGAAGAGCAGAAGGGTTATGCAGGACAGTGCAATTTTTGCTGAAGACATGGTGTTCCTCAGGTGTGCTGTCAGTGGTGATGGGTTACCTTACATTCCTCACATGACTGACTGCTGGAAAAGAGCTGCAGAATGAGGCCAACTTCCCAGCAGAGGCAGAACATCAAACATGCAATTAATTAATGCAGAAGTTCAGCAGTCAGTGCTGGCCACACCAAGCCCAGCCAGAGCTGGACTCTCGCCCCGTGTTTGGTAGGGCAGTTTTCAGCAGCGAATCCCACACACAGCCTTGCACAGCCTTACGTATTTCGACTGAAGGATGCAGCACTGAATACTCAATCTCATAAACATGTTACCAGTGACACTGCATGAAGACCTTCTCTGTTATAATTTAGGATAGATGCTTAATCAATTGCCTTGATTTACTGAGCTTTACTGCTTTTTCAATGAGGAGCAATCCATAACAGTCTTCAGCACGGTTTTAGAAACCTTGATCATTTAGCCCATTAAATCAGAGGGGAAACACAGGCTGCTGGTGAGAGCATGTGCTGTTTCTTCTATGCAATTCTGTGACAGCAAAACACACCACAAAAAGGCATTTGCTGTTTCAGCTGACACATAACACAATATTCTGAAAGAAAATATTAGCCTTGCCACTGTTACAGCTAGTGATACGTCCCCTCAAATTTAGTCCATGCAATAGGCTAGAGGATAAAAACATCCCAAAGATACCAGAAAAATTTATAAGTCAATGATCTGCTTATGAGGAATGGAGAGTGCTGATGCAAGCTGCAGCCTTACTGATAAAAAAATGGATTTCCCATAGCATTGCCCATAGCACTGGGAACTAATTGGCCTGGGTTTCCTCCTGCTGACTCTCCTGTGTTCATTTGGGCTTGCTCTGGAGGACCCAATCAATCACAAGTCCCAGCTGTAGCTGACCCGTAGGCAGCCACAATTAAAACTCAGTTCCCACTTACTTAAAGGTAGAAAGTGAATTTAACCTGATCTAAGTAAGGGAGAAAGTGCTTGAAACCACCTGCAGTCCCTGAGATGTTCTATCACTTCAGACAAGCCTTTTCAGAGGTGCTTTCATTGCCCACAGCCCTTAGGAGAGCTCCCACACCATTTCTGCAGCGAGTTCCTCTCCCAGGTTCAGGGTGGATAGAGCAGGATGCTACAGCAGCTCAGCATCCTGAGGGTCAGGCACAGGGTTCTTAAGGAACTCACTGACTTGCTTTAATGAATGCTTTACCTAAAACTAATTACGTGTTTGTGCTCACAGCGCTTTCCTGACCATTTGGAGATTTATTTGCCCACGTGCTGCAGAAAAGCAATCCAAAGGAAAAACCTTCTTGGAATAAGGCATGAGCTGCAATACATTTAGAAGCAGGCTGTGAAATGTAGACACAAAGCACTTTGGATGTGAATCTGTGTCTGCCCAGGTGCTTCTCAAAGAGACAAGTTCTACAGAGCTTTATAGAGATGGGGATAGGGAGGTGGCAGAGAAGAAGCAGCAATGACAGCAACACGGATGGCACTTCATCCAGGACACAAGAGGGGTTATAAATGCCCAGCTATTACAGAGCTTCACATCTCTGCTTCTGGAACACAACATCCATGGCTGCAGGCTGAGCCTATCCCAGCCTGGCATCTCATTCTTTTCCTGGCAAGAAACCAGCTCATCTCACTAAGTCACAATTCTCAACCTCACTCTTCTCATATTGTGCAGTTTAACTTTTAGGAATTTACAGCAGGATTAAATCTGGCTCGGTGGTTTCTAAAAGTACAGCACATACACGAGACAGACACAGAAGTGCTTTAGTATCACTGTTGCCTCTAGACAAAAGCAGGGCATAGGGAAGTCAACAGCACTTACACAAAAAAACCCCACCATTAACAAATAGAGCCATCACATAATGGCTTATATTTACTACATCTGTATTTTCAGAGGCCTCATTCAAAAAAAAATAAAATATAAATAAAAAATTATTTTCAATGGACGCTGAATTTTAAACCTTTGTCCGCTATATACTTAGCCAGGGACCCCCCAAATCTCTTCTCCTCTAATACATCCTTCAGACTGCGAAGTTTTGTCATTCAGAAAGCAGCACTGGTGTTCTCAAAAGGAATGAGTTAAGGGCAAAGCAAGTCATATTTCAAGCTGCTCACATTTTTGGCCAACTTCAAAACTCCTTGTACATTCTTGTCTGAGCCCTCTTCCCCCACACACATGGCTGGTCAGGTTAGAGAAAACAACTGAACAGTCAAGAGTAAATGGAAAAGTTCCCCTCTGAACCAGCAGGAATTTGCTTTGGATGACTATCAGGAACACATTTCTTTGCCTTAAACAACTGGACAACTAATGGAGAGTGTTAGAATTTAGGAATACAGAAATTAGTGTTTCACAATCAAACTAAAAAGATGTTAAAACACTGCACATCCTGGCCTTTTCTTTAGCTAATAATAGTCATTTGCTCAGCTAATGATTTCCATTCTCTCAGTGCTGAAGTCTCTGCTCCTCTGTAACTGTCTAGAAAAGGTTTGTTTCCTGTAAGCTGTCACTGGCTTTTCTCCTATCAGGTGTGTGGCCACTTTGCAGCTCTGCTTTAGAAACACAGAGCATTTCCAACTCACAAAGTTATGTGAGCAAAGTAATTACCATTTAGATACAACAGGACAGGATGACAGCAATTCAACTGGTGCCCAAATCATAAGTTTTTCAATTCAATCAAGCATTCATTCTCTGGGTTTGGTGACAGCTACTGTTGGGCAGAAAGCCCAGCAAGGTTAATTGGGCAACAACTACAAACCAAACACTTATTATAAGCAGAATTCTTTTAAAGTCAAGTTTCTGGGCCCTGCTACTTTTTCCACAGAGTGAACATCTACAGAGTGCAAATGCTGGGAAAAAATGCAAAAGATCAAACACTGAAAAAGACAAATCACTTCAATTTTTCAAAACTGTATTTCAATCATGACCTGGAATGCAGGGAATAAATGTCATTCAGATTCTCGTTCCTTTGGAAGCAAAAGGGACAGCAAATACTTGTTTCATGGGAGAAAAGACCATCCCCACTGTTTCTCTCCTATGTTATACTTCCAGTAAACCAGCTGGTAAGTTGCAGCCTCCCAAGAGAAAGAGGGCTGGGGGTTGTGAGACTTCTCCCAGCTATGTATAGATTATTTTATCTACCTCTTCATCCTAGTCAGGTGATCTATAGCACATTCCCACAAGGATATCTGCCTTGTGGCCTTCCCTGGCTCTCACCCATAATCACTCAACCTTACTGTCACCATCATTAAACTCTGCTCAGCAGCTCATTTAAAAGGAAGAAAAATCAGAAAAATTATGGGATAAAAATCATCATCAGGACCTGCCTTTTACAAGACTCCAGCACTGCAGAGATGAAAACATGAGAACTGAATTCCTAAGGCCAAACATCTGTCTCCGGACGAGGACCTGCCCTTGCAGGCGCAGGCAGTGACAGCACATTGTCTATTCCACTGCCCTGCCCAAGAGCAGACATCTCCTTCTTATTTCTTGCTGCTTCTCCCTGCCTGGAGCAGACAGGTCTGGCTTTGTAAGTGCCAGTCCCTGCAGGTCACAGTCACCACTCTGCTGTCAGGAGGTGCAGGTGAGACAGAGCACACACCTCTAACAGCTTATCAAAAACAACACTGTTCTTCCAGCCCTGCTGCTCTTCCCATTAATGGGATTCTGCTTATTCCACTGTTCTTTGTGCTTAAATCCACTGGGCTCCCCAGGCACTGACATTAAAATGTTTTTGAGAGGTTTGGTTGCATGTCCATCTTGTTACACAGCATCTTTTTATAGACATGATATGGGAAACTCCAAAACCCCTAAGGGTGCCACTCTCCTGGTCCCTGGCTGTGGCTCTTTCAGACTGTTGGATTTTAAGCAGTACATGCCCAGAACAAAAAAAAAAAAAAAA